>JALLLS010000028.1:0-409762 GCA_025094145.1 Spinellus fusiger | reverse complement strand
ATCAATAAAGTGAGGATAAAGAAGTGGTGGGTAGAGCATGAAGTCAAACATTCCCTTTTTTAACATTTCGATGGCAGGCTTTCTATTTCTTTCATCATGGTTTATCTTGACCGATCTATCGTACTGCCAAGATGCCTTATTCTGGTATTAAGTTTCTTCTAGTGTATAAACAAGGGCGGGATCACTCCTTCACTCCTTCACCCTCTCGCGCTTCAATTCACCCCTGGGTTTGTTCAGCCAAAAAATTATTCATTCCAAGTCCATCATAAATTAGTCAACCTCATGTTAGTAAGACCGAGAAATGCGACAATGAAAGTTTATAAAAAAGTCAATAAAGTACTTGAATTCAGTAAAGATGACGAGGCATTGTGCCCCAAAGAAATCTCAAATAAACTATTAAAAAAAAGTTAATATGCTATTTAGAGAAAAACCAATTTGATTCTGGTTATCAACAGTGCGTACGTGTCTAACATTTCTGCTATCGTTCTATGTGCAATCATGTAGTACCCCTTCTTCTCTTGATGCTACTGACCCAATTGAAACTCATTTCTAGTCTCTGCTAATTAGTCCATTTATTGCCTTTGCTTTTTTTTTAAACATTATTCTCTTCTTGTTCTTTTATTTATTTTTGTTTTCTGATCAACATCTTCTTTGACTTACCCTTAAAAAATAATCCCCACCTAGACATCCCTTCATTGTTGCATTTATCAACAAAAACACCTATTTCTTCATTACTATTATTACTGTAGATTAATTAGTTTACATTTCAACATGGGCAATTGTACAAGTAGCAGCAAAAGCACCCACAGTCAAAGCAAAGAAAGTCGTGGAAAATATGGATTAGCATCTTCCAAAACACGAATGATTGACAAACAAATAAAAGCTGATAAGATAAGAATGAAAAGTGAAGTCAAGCTGCTATTACTTGGTAAGATTTAGATTTAGATTTTTATTGTTTTTTATTATTATTATTATTATTATTTTTTAAAAAAAATGGTGAGAATAACAGCAACAGAAAAAGATAAAAGAAACATAAACACAATGCTATAGACGGATATAGACTATATTTATCTGTGTTTTGTGTATTATTTTTGTAATGCTTTGTTATGGATCCTTATCTTTGTTAAATATAAACTATTTAATGTCAAATGAAAATTAACTCACTGATATTTATGAATTCTTAGGTGCTGGAGAATCCGGAAAATCCACAGTGTTAAAACAGATGCGACTTATTCATGCTGCAGGATTTGATCGATATGAGAGAGAGAACTTCAGAGTCATCGCATTTTCCAATATTACGAGTGCTGCACAAACACTTTTGGAGGCTACTAAAAAATTTAATATTAATCTGGACGACGAATCTCTTTATGTAAGAATATTTTATAGCAGTGAACAAGAGAACTCACACATCATAAAAGTCTTTCTATTCAATGTTTGAACAAGAGACATTACTTTCTGAGGGAAGTCCTTATCCCACTCAGTACTTGGAGCCACTCAAAAGATTATGGAGCGATTCTGGCATCCAATCCACCATAGAACGAGGAAATACATTTGCACTACATGATAATCTGTCCTAGTAAGTTTTTTTTCTTTTTTAGAAAAAGAAAAAAGAAAAAAAAAAGTCAATGAGTACAGAATTTAATGAATAAATTCCTCACTAGCTTCTTTGAACAATTGGATCGGTTCTGGGCAATAGATTATGTGCCCACTGATCAGGATATTCTTCGCTGTCGTGCAAAAACAACTGGCATTGTAGAAACTAACTTTCACATTGGACCCCTTACCTATCGCATGTTTGACGTGGGAGGTCAAAGAAATGAGCGTAAGAAATGGTAAGCAAGTCTATAGGCCATTGAGGGGTTATTTATTTATGGATGTGTTGTTTTGAAAAGGATTCATTGCTTTGAGAATGTCACTGCCATTATGTTTGTTGTATCCATCAGTGGTTATGATCAATGTTTATTAGAAGATAAAACTGCAGTAAGTTATTATTATTGCTATTATTGCTATTGTTATCAAAATACTAACTTTTTAATAGAATCAAGTAAGTATTTATTCACTTTGTGTGAGTTGAGAATAGGCACTGATGATGCCAATAGATGCAGGAATCATTGATGCTCTTTGATAATATTTGCAACTCTCCGTGGTTTACAAACACATCCATGATTTTATTCCTCAACAAAATCGACATTTTTGAGAGTAAAATTAGTACATCTCCGGTATCAGAATGGTTTCCCGACTATAAAGGTATATTTCATTGATCCATTCAACAACTCACTGTGATATCTAGGCCCTGCCAATGATAGTATATCAGCAAAACAGTATTTCAGCGATCGATTTCAACGGCTGAACAAACGCACCACTAAAAAGGTCTATGTTCATTATACAGATGCAACAGACACAAAGCTTCTTGAGCATGTCATGTCATCAGTGTCTGATATCATTCTAAATGACAACCTCGACACATTAATGTTATAATGTCGCATAATATCTTCCCTATTAGAATAGTGCTCCTGTTTTATTCTCTTTCCCTGCTCTTTATCTTCTTATCCTTGTCTTAACTACCTTTCATTGTAAATCCCTTCACGCACTCCTCCCATGTCAATACCAACTATTTATTGTATCATTATTTTCAATGCTGGCGAAGCTAGTAGACCCATACCCAATGTTGTTTTCATGTTGCATATTGGATTCTCTCCATGACCGTAATACAGATAAACCTGGTTCTTTTGAATGTGCAACATTGTGTATTCTGTTACGTACACACGAACAGAATAGCCCTCAATGTCTGCTCTGACAATCTCTCCCTCACTCAGAATGAACCCATACACTTGTTCCAATGCCTGCCATTGAACATCAGGCGGGTCAAAAGAGACTAGTAAAGAGTGCTGCCTGTCTATGGATTGGCATACCACAGAATGAACACGAGGACTCACACTCCCTGGTATCGATTGAACAAGTGCTATGGCTCCTACTGCCATTCGCTTTCCCACTTGGCACAAACCCTTGGCAGAAAGATGAACATAATCATCCATACTGCAGTCAATACTGGCCACCACCTGCACTCTTTCATACTCTACCATGGAGGCCTGTTCTTCTCGAATTCTATCCCAGCTGCTGAAAGAACTGGTTCCTGTCCACCGCCCAATCTGAGCCACTACAAATGGAAGCGAGAGTCCAAAGCAAGAACGACTCATTTTTATCAGATTGGACAGAGAAGAAGAGTAGTAGTTGGGCTCTACTTTTACTACTGCCTCTGATTCTCCTTGGTACCATAGTATGCCTGCTATTCTATCACCAGCACTCTGTATGCGCCCCACCATGGCACCAAACAAAGTGTCTTGGTGCTCTTTGTCCTCCAGAAAAGGACTCCATTGCTGGAGAGTGACTCCTCCATGAGCACTTGCAATAAGACCTACTGGCACTTTTATGGTGTCATAGTATGCATTCCCAAAGGCAACCCCCAGAGAAGCCCCTCGTAGGGTATTGAGAAAAGGATCACGCACAGTGGGGTCGGGTAGTGTATGGTGTACACGACGAAGCGACACAGCCAGCTGGTGTGTGGGTTCTTTGGCCACTGACCATGTTTCATCCGATCCAAAAAGGTGGACCTGGGGCAAAGAGGCGGGTGTGAAGGGTTCCTTTGTAAAGGGATGAGCAAGGAAACCATGGCCACGCATGTTGCTTTGTCCTGCCATAACCCACACATCTCCCACTCTAACATGAACGGCGTCTTCTATTTGGTAGGGACCCCCTACACCCAGTACAATGGGGTCTTTGCCTGGTAAGTGGACTGTGGCAGTGTTGTTGGCGTCGCGTTGAAGCACTTGGTAGCTTGAAACATGAGTATAAGGCTTGCTGGACATGTGTGACTTGTTTATTAAAGATCAAGGAGACCAAGAGGAAAACCAAAAAGAAGAGTGCGACTATCGTTTTATTTTAGGGTGTGTTTATATTGCAATACTCATGTATCTCACTAAAGAATAGGGAATAAAAGATATGTCTATTGTAATGAAAATCTACACTTGTTCATGTTTACAACTACAAATGAAGTTTGTTCTTTTATTTATTTTTACTATAAGAAAGAACACTAGTATTGAGGATTAGGAAACCTCTTACACTCAACATGCTGAGGTGATGGAAAGACTTGGCAAGTGTTTCAGTAGAAATTGCTTTAGTATTTCTTTAGATAGACTATTATGATAAGTAGAAAAGGTATAAAGGCTAGCGATTCATTAGACATCAAAGCTTTGCGAAATATACTTCTTACATTACCAAACACGCCTTTTGTTTCTATATATTGAACACTAGGATGGCAGAAAGGGGGAATCCCACACGTAGAGGTTACTGACACCTATGCCAAAACAAAACAGTACGACTCTATCAAAAATATACTATTTTATTTATTTATCTTGACTCTCCATGACTTGCTGAATTTACATTTATAGTTGTTTGTTTGTTGATTCATGCTCTGATTCAAGCTTTGTGTATAGTGACGCTCAGAGTGATCTTGTTATTTAAAATTCTAAGTCACCGAGTCTAATAACAAACACATTGGAATACAAAAAGAGAAGGAAACACACCGCTACCAAGTCCTTTTGTACACTATTCGGTTCACTCTTTGGCATACTTATTAGCACATTCTGAGCTCAAGTGTTTTCTTTTAGCTGTCTGTTTTTAATCCTTTATCTATTTTTATTCTATTCTATCTTGGATTGAGAGTAGGCATTGTTTACTAATAAAGATCAGAGACCATGACAATAGTGATATTGATAGTGATATTGATAGTGATAGTGATAATATCAGTGATACTATCAGTAATAAAGAAAAGGTCCTTGCTATATTACTCTTTTTTCTTTTCTTTTTCTTTTTCTTTTCTTTCCATTGATTGATTTCTAGTTTTCTCGATCTACTGTAGTTCTAAACTTTTTCTTATTTGTCTACTTTACACAAATCTACTTAGTATTACATACCATCAGCTCTGCTTTTGATCGGCAGTTGAATAGTAGATGGGTGCTTTGTGACTTGTGTAAGGAGGTGCAAGCTCGGTCTTGAGTGATTCAGTCAATAGAGAACACTCCCTATTTCAGTGGTCCGTGGTATAGAATAAAAACGTGTAAAATGGAGTTTCCTACTGATGAATAGAGAATAGAGAATAGAGAATAAGAATGAAAGGATTTCTTCACTATTATATATATAGATTATGATGGGTATGTGGTAGTATCTATGCATTTACATACATCTACAGCTACATACAGTTACACTATTGGATGAAAGGCACGATGACGAGATAGTTTATGACCTCTATGACTGACTCAACATATTACTCATAAAATAGAATGTGTTCCTTATCAGATAGTCAGACTGTTTACACTTTTCTCGATATAGATACCTATAGATGTTTAGCTATTTCTTTTGATGTAGGAATGTTTATATTTATATTTATTCTATTCTACTCTATTCTATTCATCCTATGAGGGGACACTCTGACGATTGCTATGCCCCTTTCTCAATGACTTGTATTTTATAATTGGATGTTGATCCATGAATCTCATCTTGCAAACCACATGCACATTTAGCAAGTTGCTTTAAATGTCAATTCCTCGGTTCCTTTTACTTGTTTCCTTGCACATGAACGCAGGTGGGTATGTAGTTGCATTGCAGAAGGCACATTGTATGAGAAACAGAAAAACAAGTGGTCAAATGACATGACATGAACAGATAGATACAAAGATAGATACAAAGATAGATATATTTCTTTAGAGAGCCATGGAGAGTGTTACAGTATATTAGATAGTATCAGCACTAAAAGTATATGTTTTTTCTTTTTTTTTCTTTTTTAAACTGGAGTCTAATGACAACTCTAATACATAACAGCAACAGCAACAAGAGCCAATCCCATCATCAATGAAGCAGCAGGCATTCTCTTGTCAACACCACTGTTTGGAGGTGGGGAGGCAGTAGTGGTGGCTGCTGGTGAGCCAATAGAGGAAGCGGCAGAGGAGGCTTGAGAAACAATCGAGCTGATAGCAGAAGTAGCAGAGGCGGTGATAGAGGAGGAAGCGGCGGCCACAGATTCTGAAATGGAAGAAATGGCGGCACTGGCAGAACTGGCGGCTGCTGTCGCGGCAGAGTTACTTGCAGTAGGAGCAGGAGTGGCACTGGCACCGACTTGACCAGGCCAGTTGTTTTGAATGCAGTTGGCATAACAAGTATTGTCTCCATTGCAGCCATTAATACATGTATTGGTAGTTTGAACTAAGAATAGAATAAAGAAACAAAACACAATTTAATGTCATCACCTTCCAGGAGAGTAATTCTATCCCCTCTTTTTACAGACAACCTACCACACTGAGTCAAGCAGGCATGATCAGAAGCAGCACAGTTACATCCATCAGCAAGTACACCTGAAAAGTGAGAAGCAGCGACTGCAAAAATAAAAGCAAAAGCGAATTTCATGTTGTTATAGTAGTGGTAATAATAGCAGTAACAATAGCAGTAGCAGTAACAGAGAGTAAAGAACTGCTTCTTTTTAATATTTTATTTTCTTTGAATGTGTCTGCTGTATTTATAGATTTAGAGACAAGAACAGAAAAATCTCCTGGTGTGGTATGTTGACAAGAAACAAAGAGCGAGTACAGAATGTGTTAGATTTGCGTCATGAGTGGGAGGGTTGAACCAAGACGATTTGTTTAAAATACTTGGACTATTTTAGGGCCTGTGCCGCCACTACTGAAGGTTAAGAAGTCTAAGAAATCATTGTAACTGCTTTTAGGACTCTTTTTTTTCTTCTTTTTCGGTTGAGTCAATAAATGACTGATTAACGCATTTGTACCCAATCACCTTGAACAGAGATAGATACAGGGCATGTTCACTCGACTGACATCATTCAACAGTCATTCACAGGTGAGTTTATGTATTCTCCAGCACAGACGTGGGGAGGATGAGCTGTCACTTTTTCATTTCCTGTTTTACATTCATGCCACTGTTGCTGCCACTGTTATTATTACAGTGACTAGCAGAACTCCCCCTTTCTACTCTCTCTTTTGCTATTCATTTATATTTGTATTTGTATTTGTATTTGTATTTGTATTTGTATTTGTATTTGTATTTGTATTTGTATTTGTATTTGTATTTGTATTTGTATTTGTATTTGTATTTATATTATTATATTTATATTTGTATTATTATATTTATATTTATATTATTATATTTGTATTATTATATTTATATTTATATTATTATATTTGTATTATTATATTTGTATTTATATTTTTATTTATATCATCACACCTTTATCGTACAGATCATGTCAGAAATGTTGATTCTTTTTGTGCCTATCTTTTTCAAATCCATTAAAATACTTTATTAACATCACCCCCTTTTATATTCTACTTTTTAGTCTCCAATTTATTTTATTTTTTATAGGAAAACAAGAGTCCAATGAAGTGTGTTTATTCGTTGTGTAGATCCCTAGTAGCATAGCAAAAAGACATATTGATGTACACTGTATAAGCAGAAGGATGTCCTGTCTAATAGAACCTCATCCTCAGTCTAACCATGTCATCAGATCCTAGTTTCCTTTCTTTCTTTCTCTCTCTCTCTCTGTCTCTGTCTCTTTAGGAAGATCCTCCTTACTCTTATTATTCCATCATGATGCGTGTGTGCACTGACAACACTTTAATGAGAAAAAGGAAACTAGAAAAGGAGACTAAAAAAAAGAATCTGATGGAGGTTCATTCTTGTTATGCATAGCAGCTTTCTTGACTTGTATTTTCTCAGGCTTGTCTACATGATCATTGGTGTCTGCTTCCTGGATGTTGAGCATTCTGTCCCTGGATCTACAGCCACCTTTACTATAGCAGTATCTGTTCATCCAACACTACGAATAGTCATGATGGTAGTACTGTTGCTAATGACCAGAAGAATAGCAAAAGTAACAATACTACTGGTGCTATTATTAGTGCTGGTAGTGTTGTTGTAGTTAATAATATTCATATCAACACTAACACTAATAATAACACCAGTTGAACAATGAATACAAAAGTCACCATAAAAAGAAGAAGAAAAAAGGACATAAAATGGGGTAAATAGAGTATAGAACTCGAGACTATTATTTGTGCAGTGTCACCCTTTTATCCCAAGACTAAAAATTATAACACTCAAGGAGAAGGTAGGGAGATGTGTATGTAACATGCCACTTCATAGGCTTAGATACGAGACATCTTTTGTATTTCGAAAAGGAGAGAATTTCATGCACTGAAATGACAATGAAAAATCAAATCCAATTGGAAAGGGTGCTGCAATTTTAGATCTTTTTTAGTGTATTGATTCTTCATAGGGATGGTCATTAGAAGTAAGAGAGTAATGATGATGATGGTGATGATGATGATAACAAGGGCAGCCAAGATTGTTACTGTAAAGATGAGCATGGGCGCTATGTGTTATGTGTTGTGTGTTATGTGTTATCTATTATACATGATCTATTATCTTTATTATCTATCATAGTATCTATCATCTTTATCATCTTTATCATCTACAATGGACTCTACTCTCTATAAAGGACTCTCGTCTCGCCTGTCAAAAGACAGAGAACAGGGAAAGGATGAATAAAGGGAGGAAGAATGGGAACAAGTGATAAGACAATGACCCCTACTGATTGGTTGGTGTGTCTTGTCTTATTTCTCATCTGGATTTTCAGGTCTACAACTGGTACTCAACCCGCTTTTCTCTGCAAGAAGAGTTAAAAAAAAAGAAAAAAAAAAGACAAAGAAAAAAAGAAGGTTTCTTTACATACTCAATTAGGAGGCAACAGAAAGTGAGAAGAGCAAGGCATAGAGAGATATAAAAGAGCCATCCTTACAACCCCCCCCCGTTGATATTTTGGCATGCACTCGCTTTGTTTCCTCTCATGAATATCATTGACTTGCTTATCCAGCCACCTGTCTCGGAGACAAACCTCTCCCAAGGGTCAACATCTCCTATTCATGACGACAGCCTGATGGCAGTTTGGGAGTCTGTGCTTGACCAATACGGATTCCGTCTTAGGCCCACTTCTGAACGTAACACACTCACTGACGCTATCTTGACACACACCACACCTTCCATTTTCCATGACATGCCAGTGCACATCAAAGTCATTGGCCGCCACATGAATGGCTCCTTCCGATGTCATATTGGCACTGGCAAGGCCTCTCGCGCCATACGTTCCACTGAATTATGTCGTCAAATGCGATTGCTGGCTGTCTTCTTCAGAGCAGAAAATAGCAAGAGCCAATTGGTATCACCTGACTTTATTTTCTTCCCTACGTGGCTACTCCATCTCTTTCGCTACACACAGCACGGATCAACACCTGGTCGCACTGACGTCCGTTTTCTCGAGAATGCAGCCTTTGCTAAAGAAGACCACATCTACCGCCTAAACCATGTCCTGAACACACTCTTCCGCTTCAATCTCCATGCCTTTGATGGACAGAAGCTGAACAAGGCAGTTGAGCTGGCCAATTACCTCTTCACTACAGCTGGCCTTGACCCTCACCATCTCCCCCGTCCCCAGTTCTCCAATGCACTGCCACCCACCCACCCCACACAGCCCACCCTGTATGCAACACTTATTCTCTTGCTCCATACCCCACGCCCCTCCAAGCTCAAGCCCTTCTGCCACAACTGCAATACAAAGCCAGCCTCCCGTCGGAAGTTGTGTGTAGCCTGCTACCGCTACCAGCTGAAGCACGGAGAAGCCCGCCCCCTGCGACTGATTGTTGCCAACCGCCCTGGCTCCCGTCCCAGTGAGGAGGAGCCCTATGATCATCAGAACAGTGTCTCGGGCCTGTGCCATGTCCCAAGAACCCTAATCACCTCCCCGACACGATCCCAAAAGAAGTGTGCCAACTGTGGTGTCCATGAGACACATCAGTGGTACCGCAATTTGTGTGGCACAGGACATTGGTGTGAGACCTGTAAGAGCTACTATCTTCGACACACCAAAATCAGACCCGCCGAGCTCTTTGTCAAGGCAGCCAAACGCAAGGTGGATGTTCGCACTCTTGTCAATTGGTCATCATGGTCTGGACAGGAGGAGGAGAAGCAGGAACAGGGAGTCCATCCGCCGTCCTTGGCCCATTCATTTGTACACTCTGCATGGGCGCCCTCCTTCGCACACCCTCCACCCACAGAAACAAGACGAGCCTCTGATGCTTCTCTCTCTAGCAGCAGCATCACCAGCACACATCCCAGCAGCAGCAGTCCACAGACCCCCTCAGGATGTCGTCCCCATCTCTACCATGCACGGTACAGCTATGGCCCTCCTCCCTCTGTCCATGGCAGTTCAAGCAGCAGCCCTGATGTGGGTCTGCTTGGGTCTCCTACCACCCCGCCTTGCACTGTACCCTACTTTTTCTCTCATCCAAAACCACATCGATTTTCAGCACCCGCGACCACTACTTATGATTCTTCCTACAATGCTTATTGTCCACCCTGGACTATAGAATAGATGCACTATGCCCCTTGTCTCTGTATGCTTACCTATTTTCCTTGTCATTTCCTTTCTTGCCAAATCTACTTTATTATTTTCTTATGTTTTGGTCTTTTTGTCTTTTTGTCTTTTTGTCCTTCTAATAGCAATAACAGCCAATGTTTATTTCTTTGTTCTGTATGTCTTGTTCATTGATCCATTATGCACCTCTTTTCTTCATTCAGCCCATCCATCATTATAGTATAGCCATCATTACAGTATAGCCATCATTACAGTATAGCCATCATTACAGTATAGCCATCATTACAGTATAGCCATCATTACAGTATAGCCATCATAAAACACAAATAAACAGTGAAAAAGTGTCTTTTTCATTTCAATTGGACAGGAAGAATGAATAGGACTAGCCATGGATGATCATCCTATCTGTAAAGTGACTCAACACACATCAAGGGACCGAAACAAAAAAAGCCCGACATGCATGGTTTGATGGGTAAATTGTTTGAGGAGAATCTATACTGGCCTTGAAAAAGAAAACACCTTTTTCTCTTTCTTTTCTACTTGTCTATTTCATTCACTAAAAAATGTATCCACTAGAATTGCATCTACCAGGGTTACACTCACCAGGGTTACACTCACTAGTCATTGCATCGGAGACATTTGTAATTCTCTTTGGGCCCATCAAGAAATATACGGAAAAAGGTTGTTATTTTTGGGCTATAGTCGCTACTGGCCTCCATGTCTGTTCCTTTTTTTCTTTTCTTTTTTTTCTCTTTTAATATCCATCATACTGTACTGTACTGTACTGTACTGTACTCTACACTCTATTCATTCTTTACACAATCCACAAGGCATCAGTTTGACTAACACTACTGATGGTGTTGGGTGGTGTTGGGTGGTCTGAGTGATTTTCACAAGCACAGTATAATGTCTCATTGAATCAGTAGAACCTACACCAACAGAATGGACATGTCAGATACATATTTACTAGTCTATTTTAGTACCTTTCCCTAATCTCAATCACAAACTATCTCTTATTGATGTGTTGTTTTATTATGAGGTTATTGGCATCCCAAGGTGGCTTAATTTCCATAATGGTTTAATTTCATCTCTATCCACTGTAAAATCAAGTGTATTCTTTCTCATCAGAGAGCTACTGAGGTGTGTATGGTTTCAATATCACCTGTCAATGCTATAGATATAGAGGCATACAGGCATATACATTCTTCTCTTTCTTTAATGCCATTACAATACTGTTCGAAATCCTCAAGCAAAAAAGTGTACTGTTTGGAATTATTAAGTATATTTCTCAAAGATGCACCCTTTGCATCTATTCCCTCTATTTATAATTTCTGCATTCTACATCTATAGAATTACTACAATACGCACATAAAATAAGCGGACCGGGTCTACCTATTTCCAACAACAGTAATGATAACACTAATAATAGGTAGTGCAGGATGATGTGCAGTCCTACTTCTGTACATCTCTGCCTTGTAGATTAGAACTGTGCCAAACAGATGACTTAGTTATTATTCAATAGGACCGGTGTCTTCACAGCTGAGTTTCTTCATGAATAGAACTCACCCTGTTATCTTTTTAGTGCTAAAACTGGAAAAATGGTTATGAACATCAAGGCAATCTAGATTACTATATTAGGCAGGATCTCCTTTAAATCCATCCATGACAACGGAGGCAACCCCACTCTATCCAACCACAGCCATGATGAATAGAAAAGAAAATAAGGAATCATCATAAAGTAAGTCATTTCCTTATTCTGTCCACTTCTCCTGGGTTCACTCCTAAAGGCATCTTCACAGCAGACCCCAGCCCCCATACTTCTCCAGTGTCTACACGCATCAGCATGGATCAGCAGTGCAGTGATGAGGTGCATCAAGGGCAAGGGCAGGACGGTAACTACGCAACAGAAAAGAAAAGGAACCTTGGAACCTTATTTTTTTGTTTTTTTTTTTTGTTTTTTGCCAGAGAGTATAAGGGTCAATTCAAAATGTACCTTGGATGAGAGGGTGTCTCTTTCTTTCTCTTCTCTCTTCTCATTCCATGAAACTGTTTTTGTTATGGACATTGGCTCTCTTTGTTTCTAGTGTTCTTGGCTGCCAGTGTAAAGCAGACGACCATGCATGTCTTGGCAAATGTGGTAAGAATAACCAGTCACACTCTCATCAAAGTAGTCACGGACACCAATAGTTGTATTACCGAGTGTAGAGATGATACATGTTACCGCCAGTGCATTAGTAACAAATGGTAGGCCTCAAAATGGGGTTGTGTGTGGTTGGGTGAGGTTGGGAACTCATCTTCTATTCCAATTGTTCTGACTGTGTGGGTGTCTCTAGGCCGGGTCCTTCTGGCTATCTTCCCGTGTCTGCTGTCACTGCCTCAATAGAACACAGCCTTCCTGGAGTCATTACAGCAGGAACAACAGGTAATGTCCATGCAATTTATCCATTGCTTAGTCGAGTATTTCCATCTCCACGGCCTAATCCTTTTTCCTTTTCCCTTTTTTCCCTTTTTTTTTTCCCTCTTTTCATTTCTTCAGCTCCTTCCACGGCTTCCCCCACTGCAATTACCCTAGCCAGCGGAGCCGTAAAGAGTGCCACCAGTGACGGCGCTTTCTCCTCTCCCTTCCTTGCCCTGGTCTGTTTCTGTCTTGCTGTGGGAGTGACTGCTTGTTGAGCAAATGTCGGATAAGAAGGAAGCAAGTCCCCTCTCACTCGTAGGAATGAATGACCAATGAAATAAAATAGTCTGTCTTTTCCTTTCCTTTCCCTTTCCTTTCCCTTTCCATCTTGCAACTTGGATTCTCAAAGGCCTTTCTTACAACCTTGCATTCTTCTGTTCCTTGTTACTGTTGTTCTTCAGACGCCTTTCCTCTGTGCCTACAAAGATGGACTCCTATCTTGCTAATATCGACACCTATTTGCAGCAGCAGCAGCAGAGTAAAAAAGCCTTTGATGAGTGGGCCGCCATGAACTCCGCTACAGAGACGTCATTTACTTCCTTCTTGCATGAGCCTGACATGCCCATGAACTACGCACCTGTTATGGACAGCCTGGGACAGCCTATTAAGATACGAAAGAAGCCAGGAAGAAAGCCCAACCCTGCCTCACCTGCTCTCCGTAAAGCACAGAACAGAGCTGCTCAGCGTGCGTTTAGAGAGCGTAAAGAGCGGCACCTTAAAGATCTGGAGTCTACGATTCGCCAGCTTAGAGAACAACGCCAAATGTACACAAAGGAACTGCACCAGACTAAAAAACAATTTGACGCATCAAGGGTAGAGAACTGGTACCTAAAGGGTGTTGTACTCACACTGCAGTTTGTGTGCCTACATAACAATATTAAGATCCCCACTCATTCACCCTATCTGACAGAGGATGCCTTGGAGGAAATTGCCAAGAGTGCTCCTCATGCCATTGAGTCCTATGTCAATGCCTACACACGCAACAACAACCAACTCAAGCCCACCATGGCATCTCATTTTGCTCACACCATGGGAGAGGACGAGGACGAAGAGGAGCATGAGCACGAGCATGAGCACGAGCATGAGCATGAGGACGAAGAGGAGCACGAGCAAGACAGAGACCCACGGCACATCCACAGCAACACCCACAGCAACACCCACAGCAACACCCACAGCATGTCCAGAGCCACAAGTGAAGAGGTGGCAGACACTGCTTGTCGGCTGGCATCTCCTGGCATCTGGTCTGTAGGCAGTGATGGTCTGGACATGACATGCTCTCTCTCTACAGATGCCACTCCCTCTGTGGTGAAGCTGGAATCCCCCGAAGCAGCCTACTCCATGTCTTCTCCTGGCCCATCGGCCCACTCTGTCTCCACCACCAGTCACAGCCACACCCATAGCCACAGTCACAGCACACTCACCACCTCCACACTGGCACAACCCCCCTCCCCCTCTGCCCTCGCCATCCAGCCTCCTGCCTCCATACCCTCCAGCCTTCATGCCATCCAGCACCTACGACTGCAGCTGCGTGTACAGTCCACAATGAACTCCATTGGTCGATCTGCAGCCAGACTACAGCCCACCATCCTCCAGCTAGCTATTCCCCACGATTCCCGCATCGACCTTATTCCAACCCCCCACATGAGAGACAGAATGATTCTGTTCAGAGACATCATGGACTACGACAGCTGCTTTGGGATGCTGCTGAACGGAGCTGTCCATCATGGAGGAGACCCTACAATGAGCGAGAGCTGGGAGCTACCATTAGAGTTCTTTAGTGAGTTCTGGTATCTGACCATCAATTATGATATAAGCAAAACAAATGAGTGGAGAAGACAAAAGGGACTCCCGGACATTGCAGCGGGACCCAAACAAGAGATCACCGACGCCGATTGGACCGATGCCATGTTGAATGAGATTGTACAGGACATGCCTCGGTTGCAATCGACCTCTTTATCCCAGGGCATGGAGTTTGATCAGTGGATGGAGTCGCCCTAATCCTAGCGGCGAGCGGATCTAAACGAGCCCTCAAGAATCTCTGCATATCCCTTGACAGCCAGCCGTCCTTTGTTATTTAAAATCCATACATCGTATCCAATAGTCTCTTCTTCATCATCTTTTACTGCCTTCATGCACAGTGTCAGGTGTCGGTGGACATACAGCGGCATTAGGCATCTGTAACTCAATAGCTTTACTTTTTCTTTGATATTAAGTTGTAATAAATTCATCAGCAGCGTACTACTCAATGGACCATGCACTAAACAGCCTCCTAGTGACATTAACAGAATAAGACGAGTGAATATCATTGTTGTTGTTGTTGTATTTAGTATTTAGTATTTAGTATGATGAGAAGAAAACAAACCCACGTTACCTTCATAGTGTTCCTTCTCCGTGCTATAGCTATGGTCATAGTGGATAAGGTGGGCATTAAAGGTAAGAGCAGAGTAGCGGAACAGAAGTATCTGGGAGGGCGTCATCACTGTGTACACTTCAGGGCGTCTTGCATAGATGATCCCATCCGTGGCACAGGTAGGACTGCTCTGTTGGGTAAGGTACACCAGCCTCCGCACTTCACTTATGGACAAGCCCAGGGAAGTGTGGATATCCTTTTTGATATCAACAAACACACCCTCTCCCTTGCTGGTCATGCAGTGGTCTATAGCATCAAGGGTTGTTGTCATTGTCATTTCCTGGCCTACTCTCAGTGGATTGGTGTCGCTGAAGGTGATTTGGGCCCGTTTCCACATACGATGGACAAAGGGTGCTGGAGGAAGGAGGTCTGTTTCATAGCCATCATGGGCCAGTTCGTCTTCTGGTGTGCGTGGTGGGAAGTAGAGGTGGTGCCATGTAGGTGGCACTTCTGTGCCTGGAGGAGGAAGGTGCTCATGTCGCCATGGGACTGCGGTTGTGTTGAGTGTGTTGGCCAGAAGGTTTATTGGAGAGGCTGTCACAGTATCATGCGTGACTTTTTTGTAGTTCAACACGCCTTGTTTCCACTCTTTAACTATCTGCCTTGTCTCTTCTGAGATATCTTTTGGTGTTGTGCTTGTGGAGAAGCGTCTTAGATGAGTGCTTATAGGTCGGCACAACCTTAGTCTGTACATTTTAATAGGAGGAAAAAGAGAGAGAGAGAAAGAGAGAGAGAAGAGAGAGAAAAGTAACAGGGCAATACCATGACGTAGATTGGGTCCGGAGTTTGTTGACTTTCTTTTTTTGTTTTCCCTCTCTCTCTCTCTCTTTTGCTGTCATCCTAAAAGGCAGGTCTGTGGGCTGTCCAATAAGATTCACCCAATCCATCATCAACAGTAGTCTTATAGGACTGCTTCCCTTCTCTCACTCACACTCACTCACACTTACACACACAAAGGTCCCTTTGTTGGAGTGACTGTTCATTACCACAGTCGATATTTCAGTTGTCATGGGTTTCCTTGGGCCATGGACACAGCGTATGCGTCCCCTTCAGCGCTGTTATTCTTCCTCTGCTTCCTCTGCTTCTTCAGGAGGTGCGCGTGCGTTCTATTATCAGTACGGAACACCCCTCGTCAAGTGTGTTGTTTTGGCGTCTTCTACTACCATGGCCTGGCAGCTGTTATGGCAGCACCTTGAATACCAAGAATATAGAGACACCACTGAGGCCTATCTTGCCTGTCTAGAGAACAGAATCAAAAGCCTAGAGACAGATTCCTTGGCATAAAAGGAAATACACAGTCATTTTTTACCCTATAAATAAATGACACCCTCACGTTGCGTAGAATAATAGCGACCGCCTTCACTAACCCCGAACGCCTTTTTCCTTGTTTCTTTTCTTCTGCTGCTCACATTGCCAAGAAAGAAGAAAGAAGAAAAAAAAAAAGACAGTCCACTCTTCTCTTCTTCCTCTTCCTCTTCCTCTTCCTATTGCTACTGCTACTGCTACTGCTACTACTACCACCAACACCACTACCACACCCACTGTGTTTGTACAACAATGACATCCCTCATAGATATTATGCGAAAACGTAGGTCTGCTATTGAATAGTCTAGTGATGAGTTAGGTCTATTGGACACCATTAGAGCTATCCAACCTCCCGGCAAGTGGAAGATTGTCGTTGTGGATGCCAAAAGTTATCAAATATTGAGTGCTGCATGCAAGATGGATGATATTCTAGAGATGAATGTAAGTAGAAAGGTCCTCCTATGCACCTCATCTAACCCTGATAGGTCATGAGTAAGTAAACAGCTCAATGCTTCCTCCATACTCACCCTCTTCAGCTGTGGAGCACATTGAAAAGCAACGCACACGCTATTCCACCAGTGAGGCCATCTACTTTCTAACTCCATGCCGGGATTCTATCCTTAGACTGGTGGATGACTTTAGAGATCATGCTCATCCCCACTACAAGGCTGCTCATGTCCACTTTACTAGTGGTAAGCTATTTCCTTTTCTATCTATCTGTCTATCTATCTATTCTATCTATTCTATTTATCTGTGGACTCATGAGGAGGGGCGACTTTCTTTTGTGTGTGTGTGTGTGTGTGTGTGTGTGTATCTGGGTGGGTGTGTGGACTAGGACTGGACGACCGTATGTTCACTGACCTCAACCAGCGCCTAAAAGTACTGGGTGCCTCCGAGTACATTCTCTGCTTGAAAGAGATGTACGTTGATTTCATGGGTAAGCACAGAAAGCATCAGTTGTTATCAAATGACTCACACCAAAAGGCAGTGGTGGAGTCCTCAGTGTTCAGACTAGAGCCATCCCTCAGTTTTGCTTCTGTGTTTGGCACCCACGGACAGCAAAACACGCTCTCCATCACAGCAAAACAGCTCTTGTCTGTGTGTGCTACTCTGGGAGAAGATCCCATCATCCGCTACCAGGCTGCCTCTGAGAACTTCTCCATTGCTCCTCCCAAAGCCACCCAGATGCTGGCTACCCTTGTCCAGCAAGAAATGGACACCTTTTGTCGATTGAGTCCCAACTTTCCTGTAAGTTTCTGCTTCTCTGCAGTCCACCCTCAACAGCAGCAGCAGCAACAAGAGAAAGAAAGAGAGAAAGAAAGAAAGGCTAACAAAAAAGAGGGGGTTGTCTAGCCTCATCGCTCCCAACCCCGGGCTACTCTTCTGATTGTGGATCGGTCGGTGGATCTGATAGCTCCTCTGCTGCATGAATTCACCTACCAAGCCATGATCAACGACCTGCTGCCTGTGGTTCCTAACGAGAACCAGACAGGAATCCAGTACACCCACGAGTTCAACCAGGAAGATGGAAGCATGACGACGAAGGATGTTGTGCTGAATGAGGAGGACAGTGTCTACAATTCCATACGACACCTCCACATTGCAGAGTGCTCAGATACACTGGTGAAAGATTTCAACCAGTTCTTGGAAGCACACAAGTCTACAGCACAGAATGAGTAGGTTGAATGGGTGGGTGGGTGGGGATGTCTGTTGTTTCTCATCACAGCTGTATCTACGTACATAAAAGAGATGCTCCAAGAGATGTCACCAAGAATCTCAAGGAAATGAAGGAGCTGATTACAAACATCCCAAAGTACCAAGAGATGAAGGCCAAGGTATAGACACAGAAAAGAGGCGTCTCTCATCTCTTTTTTCTTTCTTTCTTTCTTTCTTTCTTTCTTCATAATAGTATTCTGCCCATCTTACTATTGCACAAGAGTGTATGACTTCTTTTGAGAGGCAGAAGCTCAACTCTGTGGGCAACCTGGAGCAGGTAAATAAACACCTCGACACCCAACACCTATTGACCCTATAGAACATGGCCACTGGAGAAACCCCCACTGGAGAAACCCCAAAAACCATTGTACTGGACATGGTGCCCTTGCTGGACGATCCTCATGTGAGGTAACAAAAGAAAGAGAGAGAGAGAGAGAAGAGAAATGCATGCAGTGGCTGTTATTGATAGCATGGATGGGCATTTGGGGACAGTTCGCTTGACAAGGCACGTCTTTTGATGCAGTATATCCTGTACAAACAAGGCAACCTGTTTGAGGATGATAAGCGTAAACTCATTGAACATGCCAAACTACCCGCAGCACTACGAGATGCCATTGAGAATCTGTCTCTGATGGGAGTCAAGACATCAAGAGCACGCAACACTGGAGAAAAGACAGTCAAGAAGAAGATCAGAAGAAGAGGAGACGCAGCACCCTTTGAACTGTCACGCTATGTGCCTGTGGTGAAGAGAGTGATAGAGGTAAAGAAGAGGAGATGATGAAGAAGAGGGTTTGGCTGATGGAATGAGGTGTATCTAGGCCCACTTGACCAACACATTGGAGTCGTCTCGGTTTGCCTATACAAGACCCTCTGACATGGAGCCAGCAGAGGAGGCCAATCTGTCGCCTGCTATTCCTGCCAGTGGTGTTTCACTACGCACAACAAAGCCCACGTGGAATAAAAAGGGCAGTGGATTGGTAAGAGATCATTTGTGAGAGAGAGAAAGTGGGTGTGGGTGTGTGCGTGCAGGCAACCCCAACCAACGTCATTCTTTTATGTTTAGGGCACAAGCAAGGCCAAGGTGATTGTGTTTGTGCTGGGAGGTATGACGTATTCAGAAATACGCTCTGTATATGAACTAGCCCAAGTGTATGAGCGCGACATTTATATTGGTGAGTAGTCAGTGCGTCTCCTATGAATTTCTGGGCTCATCCATCAGATAGGCACCACCGACATTCTTAAACCGTCTACATTTGTGACTGCCCTGAGCACACTGCGCCATCCTCTGCCTGCGCTTCCCAGTGTGGTTCCCTCCTACGTACCTCCTCCCTCTCTTCCTTCTCATGGACCAAGAGAACACACGCTGCCCAAGATGCCCCACCCTATTTCTCAGCAGTCACCCACAAGCACTGCCTCCCAACCCACTTCCCACACCTCTTACACCTCCCAGTCCTCCACAGCCTCCACAGCCTCCACAGCCTCCACATCACACCTCAGTCTTAGTCATCTTAGCATACGCAGTGGCACAAGTAGCATGAGTCCTGTGGAGAAAGAAGACAAAGACAAGAAGAAGAAGCGAGGATTAAAGAAGTTGTTTGGATGAAATAGAAAGTTGTAAATAAAGCCCCGATAGCTGATGTCACGGGAGTCCACAGGAGGGCCAGACAGTGTCGAAAACGTTTCATCCACACTACACTACACTACACTACACTACACTTCACACACATACTCTTATTCTTTCTTATTCTTTATTTTTCTAATTATCATTTAACATTTCTCATGGACCCAGCCGTCTATTGTCCTAGTTACGCACCCTTCTTTGGTTTTGCTGGTGTGTTTGCCTCGGTAGGAACTGATAGACAGACCTTAAAGAGTCCTAGAGAGTTCAAAAGGCGTCTTGAGAAAAACCCTTCCCCCCAAAAAAAGAGAAAGATAAAAAAGAGAGAGAGAACTCTAAAGTACTGTTACTGACATGGAAAGTAGATGGCATTTAGCTGTAAGTACGCCTCTTGGAGTGCACGTGCATGGCATGTTGATAGATGTGTTTGTCTGTTGAAAAAAAAATAGCCCTTGGAGCAGCCTATGGTACTGCCAAAGCAGGTGTTGGCATTGCTGGTATTGGTCCATTCCGACCTGAGCTTGTGATGAAGGTATAGAGCCCTTCTTTTGACAGTCAACAGGAACTAATGAAGGCACCAGTCGTTGATTCCTGTTGTTATGAGTGGTATTATTGCTGTCTATGGTCTTGTTGTGGCTGTTCTCTTGGCTGGACAAAGTAAAGTAGTGTGTGTAGGCGTAATAGACTGTTAATGCATGTATAGTGTCTCCTACCTCTGGTTATTCGCTCTTCTCGTATGTTGTTGGTCTGGGCATAAGACATTGACTCTAATTCTGCATGTGTATATTGTGTGTATGTGTGTGTGTATCTATCTATCTATATGCCTGTACAGTGGATTTGTAGCACTGGCTGCTGGTCTTTCGGTGGGTGTGGGAGGATTGGCTGCTGGCTATGCCATTGGTATTGTTGGTGATTATGTAAGTCAATGGACCGAGATGGACTTCTCATCTAGGTCTCTTCTGTGTCTATAGTGTGTCCGTGGCTATGCAAGAGAGAACAGAGTGTTTGTCACCATGGTGCTTATTCTGATTTTTGCTGAAGTATTGGGACTGTACGGGCTTATCGTTGCTCTCATTTTGAATGCAAAGGCAGACAATTCTGTCTGTAATCTATAGGGCATGGTTGGATACAAGCTAAATAGCATGTTATAAGGCACATTTAAAGGAGGCCAAGAAAGAAAGACATAGTTTATGAAGAAAGAAAAAAAAACATAAAAGATGGCGGATTCGAATACAGAACAAAACAATCTCTTTTTCTTTTTTCTTTTTATATGACATAGGGCGCAGATGCAGAGTCAACAAGACAGTGTGTGGCATGGTGTAGTACTTCGTCTTTGGTAAAAGAATAAGTCTTACGGCATTCTTTACAGTGCCAGTAGGTCCTCATGCCTATGAGGGGTGTGTTATCAGGAATACTTAATGCACACGATGGAACAGATAGCGTATTGTAGTAAAGATGGTTCGTTATCTGAAGACCAGTACGAATCACTAGAAAGAATAACAAGAGAAGTATATCAATGTCTTTTTTCTTTCTTTTCTTGTGAATAGAGCCACTTACCCTCCTTGGGATTCCAAGTCCTTGGAAGGCCCAGTTCACTCTCGGGGAGTTTTTTGAATTTCGTATACTATCCTGGATAAGAAAATCCTACTCTTCTTCTCTTCTTCTCTTCTTCTTACCATTTTCAATAGTTCGGTTGTTTTGGCAATTTCTAGGTCTGCTGAAATGGCAGTTTCCATAAACACAGCCAGTTGATCTAAAAGAGTTCTATGAATATGGAACAAGAAATAGCAATGAGACGGACCTGTGAATGTTTTCATTTGTCGTTGGTACTCTTCTTCTACAGCAGGTGTCCACATTTCCTGTGGATGCTGATTTTCTCTCTTGTCTTGATCAGAAAGAATCAACTGTAGTCCCCAGGGCAGCTCCTCACGCACCGAAGGACTGATGATAAAGTTCAACGATGACTCTTCTATTGACTATAGAGAGTGCAATGTCTTGTTTATTAGTATAAGGATGCCCTGTAGACGAGAATAACGACTTACTTTTCCTAGTCCTCGATCTATTCTACGATTCAAAAGGGTGTGCCATGTAGTGCGCAATTGATGTGTTAGACAAAGAACATACTCTGCCACTGGTGCTGTACGGAAATTGAGCCTGTAAAATGAGTCAATGACAATGACACTACAGTCTGCATTGGTATCCACTGAAAAAGAAATAAATGATTAATTGTGTCAATAAACAAAAGGACTACCTGTTTTTGCAGACATCAACAGGATATGAATGCCTAATTTCATTTAGTAATGTGTGTATTGGCTTTCTTAAGCCTACCTGGCACACGAGTAATGTTAAGTAAATAAGGCTTGTTGGTCTCCAGAATCTGAAGATAACAGAGCAATTGATGGTACATAGCTTGCTCGATTATAATATCATCTAAAGAAAATATAAACATAAACATCCTTTTTATCTTCTTTCTTTCTTCCTAGTACAGTACCTTTTCGCATATTATCACCTACACCCTGGACCCGCTCTGGATGATTTGCAAATACACTGGTGGGATGAAGTAGCAGGAAACTTTTGACTAATAATAAATAAAGTAAATCATAGACTGGCATGACATCCCTACACTTATTTACCCGGTGTATGAAATATAAGCTCATTGCTTTTTCGATAGGGATTATGTTCATCGCCTATAGAGAGTTGGGGATAAAGGGCTGAACATAAAATAAGCTTAATAAGATCAATGTCTTTGGAAGAAAGAGAAGCAGCTCGGTATTGCAGGTTCTTCAAATTGTTCGTCATAGAAAACTCAAGATCCCGAATATCTCCCTTTTGATCTAAAAGTAATAATAATAATAATATTATTATTATTTTTTAAAATGAAAAAAAAAAGACACATGTTAGATTGATCATTGAATGAAAAGCAAATAATACCTTTGCTATAAGGAGATGCCTGTCCATCAGTGTCCATCTCTAGAACACGTCTCTTCTTGGACGATCTCTGACCGTACCGCTCTCTACGTAACAAGTCTCTTTTCTCTTGTCGACTGTGCTCTTCATCCTTAAATAGGCACGTCAACATACACAGTTGAGTTGATAGTAGAGAGGGAAAGTAATAAATAGATCCATATTTACCTCATCTTCGGATTCGTTCTTTGTGTTTCTTAATGTCTCTAAAAGACCTGGCTGGAAGTCGTTCAACACTTTCTCAAACTGGCGTCTCATTTTTGCAATCTAAAGGAAAACAAATATAACAGTAAGACATCATAACAATCTTAGCCTAGATAGTTTAGGAATATACCTCGTAAAGACGCTGTTCCTCTACACCATGGCGTCGACACCAGTTTTTTGATATTGACTTGTTTATATTTATAAGAATGTGTATTCTTCATGCCATGTGTTATTTATTTACCTTTTGATCTTTTGAATCCAGCCATGCTTGCCATAGATTCAAGAGTGTAAAAGGGTCTCCATGATGAGAATCAAATGATTTTCGATTCTATCCATACTATTATTAGGTCTCCACGCCTTTTACATTCCATAGGGAGAGATAGAATACCTGAACAATATCCGAACTAGCATTGAGTGGAAGACGGGTAAAGGGAGATTGTACACTCATACTGGCAGCAATTGTGATAATAGGATCCACAATATTGAATACCTTTTCATATAGCATGTCAGACACCACCAAGAAATACTCTTTATATATAATAGTAATAAAAGATGTTTTGTTTACCGTGGCCATAATCAACATCTTCCCAATGATAGTATCTACAGGTAAATCAGAAAGAATCTTTCCCAAGGGCATTATGTTTTCAGAATCATCCAAAGCACCCAAGTTTTGTAGAAATTCAATAGAGGCATTGATGGTGTCATCTGAGGGTCTCTAATAACAGATCCTCTCCAGAGTAAGAAGAAGAAACAAACCATTTCATTATAACACCTATGCATCTTACCTCTACATAATCAAAAGTACGAGGACAGCCTAGATCCATGGCTTTGATTTGTAACAGCAAGGGCTCCAAAGGGGATCTTACAATCTCAGGCACAGGAAAGTCATTCAGGTGGTTAAACTCATTTTCAGAATAGAGTCGAAAGCATTCTCCAGGCCCTGTGCGTCCAGCTCTGCCAGCACGCTGTGTTGCACTTGCTTTGGAAATCCAGAATTCAGACAGTTTGCTTATGTTGGAGGCTGCATCGTGACTGAGTTCTTTTACTTTTCCTATAAAGAGTTCAATATAATCCTTCTGCCAATCTATCAATATCTATCTATAAAGTACCAGAGTCTACAATGAAGCGAATACCGTCAATAGTAATACTTGTCTCTGCTCTGCCCATAGATTAGATTTTGCCCATACTACTGATATCTTACATGTTGGAACTTATAATACATTTACGAATGCCTTGAGGTGCAATATCAAATACTTTTTCCTGGTCATCAATCGACAGTGATGAGTGCAGCATAAGAATGATCCACTTTCTAGTTATAAAAATAAAACATGAAAAACGTCTTTTTCTTTTTCCCTATATTTCCTTTGATACATCCTTCTATTCTGTTAAAAGTATTACTTTGTGTGTTGTGCATATTCTTTGAGTTCTTCACCAAGGGTTGAAATCTTGTTAAGATTGAGTTTTAGAATCTTTATTTTCTTTAATACATTACCTCATTAATACCCGACATAAAGATCAATAGATCACCACGCTCTGTTACAGGAACTGATTGATCAATGTATTCCATTACTTTTAGATAAGGTGCTAAAGAAATAAAGATTGGTCAATAAACATCCAATGGTCTTGCTACTATATTGGTCTACCTGAATTTATACGCTCTGAACGACTGGGCACTGATTCCTAGTTTAAATAAAGGACAATCTTAGTAACTCATAGTGTAGTATAGTGTAGTATAATGTATGGGATTGCTTACTTTGATAGTTGCCTCCATCCTTTTCTTGTGAGCTGCATCATTAACAAGGTTCTTATCCTCATCACCTTGGGGCCAGTATTGTATTTTTACTGTATACATCTTTCCAGGGACCTAAATATAACCATGAGTCATTGGCACCTGCTGTAAACTTACAATAAGAGCAGGGGCATCAAAGTATTGGGCAAACATTTCTGCATTGATAGTGGCACTCATCAAAATAACATAGAGGTCTGGTCTGATCTTGAGAAGTCGCTTCAATAGAGCAAGTAAAAAATCACCTATAATATTCTATTGGTTTACTTGTTCAACTTTCATGGTGGTATTTGTACTAACCCATCATATGTCTTTCATGAACTTCATCTACTACAATTACGTCGTACATGGAAAGTGTATCATCCATTGCATATTGACGAAGCAATAGTCCCTGAGTCTATGTAAACACCCTGTTTGAATGCATAGTGTCTCCTACCTCCGTTAAAAAAAGGACACGTGTTCGACTTGTCTTTGTTCCTTCAAATCGTACTTGATACGCAATTTCTGATCCATATTCATTGAGAGTTTCATAGCTAGAGCAAAGATTTTGGATAAGAAAAAGAGCAATGACAAGGGAGCAGAATCTACCTCACACGCTTAGCAAGTGAAGAACAGGCGATACGCCTAGGCTGTGTACATGCAATTTTACGAAATCCAGCCTTGAGTAAAATTTGAGGCACTAAGTTTATCATTCATCCACAGAAAGGTGTATAAACACGGAACATATGTAGCCCATAAGATGTATTCACACATAGACACAAAAAATAAAGAACACACACACACACACACACACATAAATAGACATATAGACATATAGACATATATCAAAACACATACACATTACACAATCACGACCATATACATATAAAAATAGTTTATTACATTTGCACTTATTGTCTTTTTATCTATCCTTACCTTGAGTACTTTTACCACATCCAGTGTCGCCTGCAATCAACAATACACGATGCTCCCTCAATGTCTGTACAATGGCATTTGCATAGGGTGTAATCGGAAGTGCAGCACGATTCTTTTTGTTTGTTTGTTTGTTTGTTTGTTTAGGCCAAACACTATTATTCCAATATTCTAATCAACTCACCTTGTCCAGTTTCTCTTTTAATAATTTCGTCTTCTTTTGTCGAAAGTCATGAAAAAGCACCAAGGCATGTCGTATCATCTCACTTTCACGCTCAAGAAAAGACATTTTACTAGGCCGAGGCGCTTCCTGCTTGGGTGTATCTTCTTCTTTAAGATTTGACTTGAGGCGTTTAAAGAAAACTAAGATAAACTACATCAATAACAAGCAGAAGAGTACTGCATTACCTTCAAAATCATAGTAAATAGGTGATCCTGTAGGTACAAGCCAAGAAGCCAATCCACATTTACGTCGTGAAAAGAACAAGTCGTCTACTTCTTGACTCCAAGGATAGTCTGTTGTAGTGTCATCAGCCGACTGATGTTGAGACTTGAGGTAGGTTTGTGCTTTTTTCAGTGCTTCTGCGAGTTTGTCTGTGTGATTCAACTATATCTCCATGAGTGGCATTGAAAAGTGTGTCCAATACCTACTATTTCCTTCAGATTCCACGGTTTAGGACGAAATGCAGCCTCATTCCGAATAAGTGTACCATCTACATCGTATACTTCTTCTGGAATATACTCTCTGCGTCTTCTACGGTCGTAAGAATAGCTGTTATGGCTCATGAATAAGCAGGGTGAATAGAACAAAAAGAGAAGGATGGCTGTCTTTAGGTGTCTCTTTGTTTGTGACTTGCATTATGGATTTAAGAGAGGATGTTATTTGAGATTCTTTATTACTTATGTTGCATGAGATGGTGAGCCCATAGACATTATCTACAGATAGAAATGTGGGTTTTTATTATTGAATGAAAAGTAGAAAATTCAGTAGTTTATTATTGTTGAGTTGAACATATAATAATAGAAATAATCATAAAAAAAAAACTTTCTGTAGTAATAAAAATAAAGAATGTTTTAATATAAGCTTGATGTTGTAGTAGATGCTTTAATCTTTCTGCACAGGCTTGTTTTCTTATTAGCAACTGAAATTAGCTCAAATACACCTTGTTATATTTTAAAGCATTCTGGCCTAATTATATGATATGATGAAAACAGAAGAAGCTTAATACAACACAATTTGAATCTAAATGACAAATTATTCTTTGGTTAATGAAAAAAAAGCTTTACTTTGCAGTAAGATAAAACATGCCACTGGTATTAGTTAAACACGTTAAGGAGGAAATGAAAAAGGAGAAGGAAATTAAGGAGAAGTATGATGTTCAAAATGAAAAGAGTAGTAATGTATTCTAAACCAACGCAATCGACCCTTAAGCCAAATGAATGTTAGTATGACTAACTTACCATTTACTATAGCAAACAAAAGGTCATTTGAGTGTACATGTAGCTCAGCTTTCCTCTTTCTTTTCTTTTCTTTAAATAATAATAATAATTGAGTACACATCTAAATAGATATGTTTATGTACCAGAGAAAATGAAGATGAAGAACCCCATATTTTGATATGAAAATACCCTCCTTTATATTGAAGATCGCAGTGTATAATTCTATTGAAATCTAAAGTATATCAAGCTATTTTGAATGTGAATTATCTTTTCTAGCCACTAGTTATTATCCAGAAAGTAGAAAATATAGTGTTCTTTTTATAAAATAATAACAATAATTATATTATGAATTCTATCTCTAGTCTAATAGTATCAGATATATATGTTTGTTACAGTGATCAAGTTTTATTAGATGCATATCATTGAGATGATATTATAACTGAAATATACTTTTATATTTAATGCTAATGTTACTGCTACTGTTACTGTTTGTAGATATTTAGCACACAACATATCTTGGATGCCTAGATCTAGAATATAAATATGTATAGACTAGTAGTGTTTTCTTAAATAAATGGATTCTATGCTATAATCACACTACTGCCACACCTATTTTGATGAAGATATGATCTTTCAGTAAGTCGCTGTAGTTATTTTATGCCAATCCTTTGAATTTCCTCTTTAAAAATGTAATATAATCGAGAAAGGGATAGTATAAGGTTCATCTCTTATTATTGTTTTATATTTCAATATAAAACCTGATACTTGTAACCTACTACTGCAGTTATACAAATACACCTGCTTTAACTACAATTATTTCTAATTATAAATAGAGTTGAGCAGATATTCAACTTTACTTTTTCATAAATTTACTATTGATAGTATACAATTTAAATATACTGTTTTATATTAACAATGACATAAATCTATCTTTGTTAAATAGAATTTGTAGAATCAGAGGATATTATACAGAAAAAGGAGAAAAAAGTAGATGCCCTTGAGAAAGGTTACTTTACTAATGTTACTGCAAACTATTCTGATTCTATAAAGCTTTATATATGTTTGTGTCCACTTTTTTTTAATAATAAAAATCCTGCCTACTTATTTATTTGTTTATCTGTTTGTAGGTTACATTTGATGATTAGTGAACAATACTCATCCATAAAGAAGTTCACCATTCTATTACCATGAATCTATGAAACAGCTGAATGTTCTTTTTATTTAACATCTACACAATGAAATACAGTATAATATCATATTGGCCATAGATACTAATGACTACACCTTTATGACACTAATTCTAGAATATGTATTTTACTGTACTGATATATTTTTTTACTTTTTATGTTGCTTGGTTAGATATTGAATAATGATATTAAATTCAAAGATACAGCTTTAAATGGAAAAATAGACAATTGATTGGTAAATACTATACAATAATCCATAACTCTATTATTATATTAGAAAAATAAAAATAAACTATCTTTTTACTTTATCTTTAGTAAGTATTATGGTCATTTCTTAGCCCTTCTTAGCAGTAATAGGTGTACTATCAATTTTTTCTTAGAGTTACTGGATTCTTTAGTTTTAATGGAATAATTTTGTGTATTGTCTGCTGCAAACATATGTACCCTATATGCCAATTAAAAACATAAATAAATAAACACTTGACAAATGAATCCTAATTGCTATGATAAAAGATGATCAAACAAAAGGACATTCCTAACGTGCTCACAAATATCTTGTGCTATCGTTTTAAGACAGCAAAAGATAAATAGTGGCCTTCATCAAAATGACCAGTTTATTCTTCATTGTCTGCTTAATACCCACAACATTTAAAACCAAAATGAATTTAATAAAATTTATAAAAAGTAAAATAGCTATTGAATATCTCGCTTTGGCACACATTATATTGTTCACGCATTTATACACAAATATAAATTATCTTCATAATAAATATTAAGAGAAAAAAAGAGAAAAAGAAAAAAGAAAAAAAGAAAAAGAAAAAAAGAAAAAGAAAAAGAAAAAGAAAAAGAAAAAGAAAAAGAAAAAGAAAAAGAAAAAGAAAAAGAAAAAGAAAAAGAAAAAATGTGTAACTTATGTAAACATGCACATGTTATGCACAACAGGATCCAGAGAGAGTAACATGAGAAAAGAAGATTTTCTTGGATTCCAAACTATAGACATTAACATATGTTCCCCTGATGTACATTTTAGAAAACATACAGAAGCACCGGGCATTGAAGGTGCTTGGTAATAATACTGACCTTAGTTTATTATGTATCCATATCATAGGATCATAAACTCATATTAAGAATATTTATGAATAATGTTAATTATATCATTAAATATATATTCATAGCATAGTCTCAGTAGCGTTGTTGTGCTTTAACTCATGTATTGATTGACAGTCTTTCACTATATAAAGATCTTTGAAAATAAGTAAAGTTTAGTATTGACTTGTGCATTAAAGATGTAGTGTCTTCTGTGCTGGTGAACATCTCCAGCTTAGTATATTACATGCACATTTAATTACACACTTTATTCTATACCTAGGTACTTGGCTGTTTATATGTTTGCACACTTTGTCCCAGTGCTTCTTAATAGGCTGGACAGTAAAATAGAAGGCCGACATGCAAGCAGTTCAACACAACAGCCTCCTTCTCTACTTCTCTCCCAATCTATACCCCTTGACAACATCATCTTATTATGTACCCCTTCTTCCTTGTCTGCTCCTCATGAATACATACAGATCTATTCTATAAATTATAGATGTTTTATCTTGTTTTTCATTCGTTTTTCTCTTTTCCTCTTTCTGTGTTCTCTTTTGTCTTTTTTTCTTTAAATAATAATAATAATAATAATCTATACTAGATACAAATAATATATCAATGAAGTTCATCACTGTCTTGAATACTGTTGTTGTTGCTGCTCTTACCTTTAGACAATATGTATTGGCTCAGAATGTAACCGAGTGTGCTGTTGCTGGAATGTAGGTTATTTGATATTGGCTTTTGTTTCGATATAATGTCTAACGTTAATTGATTAGCTTCAACCAGTGTCTACAGAATGAAGATACTTATATTAAGACGTGTATTACTACAGGTAAATAAAAAATTTCACTACCATCCTCCATGCACTAACTTTTATCTATCTATATTTCACTACTGGCTCAATTTAACCTCTTGTATATTATCCAATGTCTATGCCTAAAGACTATGCATGTTTGTGTCGAGTAAGTAAAATACACATTTGAATAATTAAGTTTATTTATTTTTATATAGTGGCATACAGTGAAGCTTTCGTGTTGGAACAACTGCCCTAATGATGTTGGAAGAGCCACCCAACAAAGTATCACTACAAGCGCATGTGCTATGCCTGGTGCTAATGCGTAAGTGTTCTTATATAAATAAGCACATATTTGATTCTATTGACTCTAATCTATACTGCTATTTTATTGACTTGAACCATTTTAGTTCATCTATTTGGAGCAGCTGGACACCCCCGACTTCTGCAGTTACTATTATTCCTATCAGCACTCACTCCGCATCTGCCACTGCATCTGCTACCCCTAGTATCGCAAAATCGCCTGCTAACACCTTGCAAGTCAACTCTGGATTGCTTATTATGGGTGCAATGGCTGCTTACATATTGCATTAACTTATGAGTGTAGTTGTTGTTTGATGTTTGAAGTTTCCTCCTTTTTTATTATCTTTTTTTATTCAGAATTTTCTCTTGAAAGGCTTCTCACTCTAGGATTCTATTACCATTTATCTCACGTGTCTTTTCTATAGTCATCGTAGGTCATTCTTCTAACACTACTATTTATCTTCTACTCTATCTTGACTCATGTAATACTGTTTTCTCTCTATCTTCTTTCTCTTTATTGTCGTAATACAGACCCTTTTTATAATACATTTATAAAGATTCGGTAGTTAATGAATATATGTGTATAAGTATGTAGATACTTTATTCAAATGGTTATCACAAATCTATCTATTTATCTATCTATCTATCTATCTATAGACACATTGGATCTCTATTAATGACTATGTCTCTAGTCTTCTCTATCTTATTACTATCTTTTTGTGATCACTTTTAACTGGATGCACATAGCATTGTTTTATATAAATATATAAATAAATAAATACAAACTAAAACAGATATACACTTCATACTTGAAAGATAAGAAAGTTACAAAGTCGGTGTAGTAAGTGGTACCATGCTGTACCACTCCAAAGCCTCATACTACACATTACATTTTTCCTCTTTCTCCATGCTAAAAGAAAGAAAGAAAGATGAGAAGAATAAGAATGGTTTGTCACTTTGACTCCAAAACAACCTACTCTGCTGTCTATTCTGTTTTACCAAATCTTATTTTTGAATGAAACCACGATCGTAAGGCATAAAAATAGTTCTAACTCCATTCAGAGTATAGCCCTAGGGTTCTGGGCAGTGTAGGGTTACACTTTCTTGACATGACTATAAAACTTTCTTGTTTTTCATTTTCATTTTCATATACCTGAATATTCTATTGATTCTTAGCTTTCTACTCAAAAATGCACTTTACACTACTGCTTATCTCAGCAGCTATTTCTACAGTTATTCATGGGCATCTTGTTCGAATCCCTGTAGAAAGAAGGTGGACCATAGACGACAATTTAGGAATCCATACCCAGGAACTTATATCAGACAATGGACTGGTAAACAACAATACATTATGCTGATAGATGATTCACTTTATTATGTACAGTTTGCTGGAAAATTAAAGATCGGTGAGCCATTATTTCCCTTTTACACCCAAGATGCCATTTTGACATAGGGGGAACCAGTGCGTCTAATCTCTATTTTCAGGAACACCTGCTCAAGAGTTTACAGTGTTATTTGACTACAACACACCACTTACTTGGGTTCCCTCCACAAAGGTATAACTAAAAATGACGCCAACGATAACTAATCTTATGTAATGGTTATCTTTAGTGTTATACAGATGAATGTAGATCCTACAATCGTCCACTTTATGATCCCAGCATATCACAAACTGCTGTATCGCAAAATGAAAAGCATTCTGTCAAATATGGAGGTGATAAGTGCATAGATATTGACCTCTATCGTGTAAGAAATCATTAATTTTGTATAAACCTATTTATCTGTTTCTGTTTCTATTATTATTATTACTATTACTATTACTATTACTATTAATTTTTTTTTTTTAAAAAAAAAAGAGACTCATAAAACACTCTTTACACTCTCTTATTGAATAGGACTCGGTGGAGCTTGCTGGTATACAGTTTACAGACTACACAATAGGCTCTGCTTACAGCGTATCCAACATTGGTACACGGGTATCATGCAAGTACAACAGAGAATAATCTGGCCTATCCATACCTATTTCTAACCCCACTGCTCTTTGAATAGCCGGTTATATTGGGCTAGGTGGATTTAATGAGGAAGGTTTCATTGACTGGAGTACATTCGGAAACGATGGTAAGTCAGACGACTATTTCTTATAGTAACTTACTCTATTCAAACAGGTATTCACCAAAGAAGTAAGTAGCTTTAGACCTACCTTGGTGCCTAAACTATTGTTTCTCTTCTTTTTGATGATGTACAAATATGTTTCACATAAACTTATCATTTAAAATAGATTTTACTAAGCGTGGCCATTCTAAGCGGTATACGAATACAATCAACTTCTCTGGTGGGTTTGGTACAAGTAAAATTGCTACCCCACCTAGAGGTCGGAAGCGATGGGAGGCTGACACTGGTCTTTTTATTCTTGGCGGTATCGATCATTCTCTCTACACAGGCAAAATGTATTACTTTTCTCTCCCCACCTCCAATTACGGCCCTACTCGCTACTGGAAGGTCGCTCTTAACAACCTCAGCATTGGCAATCTCTATGATTTACAGTTGAAACCAAATACATTGGGCTATGTAGACAGCAGCAGTCTGTTTATCAGTGGTCCTGCAAAAACAGTGGCTGCCATTCATGCTACACTCGATGCCACATATGACTCCACCACTAGATCATATGTTGTAGACTGTGACAGGCTCTCTTCTCTTCCTGATCTTTCTTTTGATCTTGGTAATATTCGTGTCTCCATTCCTGCTGACGTATGGAGCATCCGAGGCGGAGTCGGCCAACCATGCACTACCATGGTTAGGCCTAACCATGGTAGTGACGAGTGGGGACTAGGAGAGTCTTTCTTGAGCAACTTTTATGTATCTTTTGATCCCATCGCTAAACAAATTGGCTTGGCTATTCCAAAAAACCCTTTCAGTGCCGCAACTATTCTTATCAAGGATAGCTCTCAGTCCTATTAAATGTTCATGTTCTTTTATATCCATGAGCTGTCTTGAACAAATCCAAAGATACATGACTCCAACTATTAAATAAAAAAAAGTGTATATTCTATCAAATACTATTTTTCTTTTCTTTTTTATTTGTATTTAAATAAACTATTCTAGTCTTCAGGTAGATGATATATCTCTCTTTTTTCTTTTTTCTTTTTTAGAATTCTGTCTACACACCCAAAGATTTTTCTAGCTTTAAATCAGCGATACCTCCTTCCTTTTACGAGGGTCCCAAATTTTGCCCTTTTATGGATCTGTGTTTAAAAATCAAAAGGTTTGCAAGTATCTGTAATAGAGGGCACTGTAATTATCAACAGGACCACTAGAGAGATGAATCTGTAGTAGTTTGGTCTCTAGCAGGGACTAAAAAATAGAGTATTAGTACAAAGGCTAGTCTAGGGAAATCAAAGAATGTACATGAACAGGAACACAACACACGATTTGAGCACAACTGGTAACTAGGCAACTGTTCTTTAAGCAATTCTTTTTCTTTCTAGAATGTTGTTGTAGTCTGCATTACTTTGGTAGTTCTGATTAAGCAAATGAATTGTGAAATTTCGTTTTGTTCTCAAGATCTGCCACACTTATAACACAAATATCCTCACTGAGGTATTAGTAAATTTCAACAGTATCCACGCTTACCAAGGTTGTGGAATTGTTTGGAACAGAGATGTGAATGCATCAAAGAATATCTATACAATTGCAGAAGAGGAGTTAAAGGGTCTCTACCGACCAGCTCCATTCTGTAGAAAAGAATAGATATTCTTATTCGTATTCATATCATATATCGCCACATCGAGGTTGGTTTCCTCTGGGATTTAGATATTTACAGGTAAATCTGCATAATCTTTATTTGTTTAAAAACTAACATGAATACATAATTTATCTTTGCTCCTTTTCAAATCGATTCATCATTTTTAAACAATTGTAGTTTGACCATTTCTTTTTATATCCTAAAGATCTTTGTGTAAATAAATACTAAACTTTAAAAGCAATACACGGCGTTTTTTCAGCCAATAAAATAGTTTATGGTTTGAAAAATACCTCTAGAAGAACTTTGTAAGAACTTTCTATGATGTGTTCCTGTCAAACCCAAATTATTATTCAGAAAGTGATTTATCTCATTGATGATTGATTGATTGATTGATTGATTGATTGATTGATTGATTTATTTATAACAGAGAAAGAGATATTAGTACACTAAAGCACAGACTCTTTATTGAATGACACCATCTTAACTGCACAAAGAAGAGTACTCAGTGCATGAAGTTGTTGTTATTAGCATTAGCATTAGCATTAGCACTGTGACTTTCCTTGACTGTTTGTATACTTACTTTGATGGATTATCTTTTGTACTTCTACATATTCAAGGACACAATGAAAACCTAAATATATTCTCTCTTTTCTTTTTATAACTTGGCTTAGGCTTACTATTTTTTCTGCTTACTTCTTATTGTCTTGTAGATAGCCCCCTGAATGATGACTGATTGAACTTTGAATATTATGTGTTGCTACTTACGCCTTCTTGCTTGTATACCCCTATGAAACTATGACTTGAACTTTTGTTAACTAAAATAAAATACTAAAAGTCTTCTCTCTTAATGTAACTAACAGTAATAATAAAAAGATAAGTACACTCACAACAAATCTATGAGTTTTACATTCACTGCAATCATGAGCAAGGACATTTCTAGGCTTTCATTGGAAAATAATGTTCAACTGCATACAGACTAGAATTTCTTCTTTATAATACTAATAACTATTCTATTGTAATGCAAAAAGAAGTCAATGACTGATGTAGCACACTACTGAAGATTGACTATTGTACATTACAGTCTTTATGAATACAAAAGTCTTCAGAATTGACTCAATAATATCTGTTTGAAACAAAAGAAACTCTTGAAGAGATTTCACAGTTGAGAGTGTAAAGGTGTTAAGAATGTATTCTTGACTATGTTCTATGTCTTGATAATACCACCGTCTTTTTCACCACTCCAACCACTCTTTCTTTCAGCAGCCAAAGTAAGAATACTCGTTTCTTACTCCACTGACGCCTGGTGCCATGGATATTATTAGTGCCCATAAAAGCTAAATACAAAAATAAAGAAAATTTAAATAAATAAAAAAAAAAAAACGAAGAAAATAGACCGACGACCACATGCCATGGAAGTCCGTCAAAACTAATTTTAGCCTAATTTTATTGCTACGAGGCATTATTCATGACTGCCAAGGAAATTTAGGTTTATATTCTGATACTGAAGAGCACACCATAGATGAGCTGCCCCTGAAACTAGACAGGTTTGATCTTGTGTGTATCATGTTTTTCTTTATAAGCTTATCAAAAAGCAGTCCATTGTGTATGATAAAGATGTATTTATTGCACTCTACTATTATCACTAAATGGAGTGTAGAGCCAGAGTTTGTTTATATGTCTTTCATCTAAAATTAGACTTTGAAATTATAATTACATGTTGTAATCTTTATGTAGACGCAAGTCAGGAAGGTGTGTAAATGATCAACAGATGCCTTAATACTTTATCTGTAGGATTGGGTTTCTATACTAATAATACCTTGTAAAAGGTTGGATAAGTCCAAGGTTGTTTTATCAACTGAAAATAAAATAGTTGGGATCCATCGTCCATAAGACTGTGTATTATTACATAGGATACGTATCTCTTTATTTTACTAATAGGAAAACGAGTCTTTATTTACCTAGAGTACTTTCTACTATATGCTCAACCTTTTCTTTCGACACATTTCATTTGTATCCTTTTTCTTTTTCTTCTCAGCTAGACACAGTTCTTGAGATGAATAGATATCATTGAGAATAAATATACTTGTCTATCAGATAGGCTATAGGGCTAGGATAGCGCCTTCTTAATAGATAGAGTACACTGAGGTTGTCATGAAGTGTTCAACACATTATCATCATTATCATTATCATCAACATGTCCTTGACTGTGTAGAATAGATTGGACATTGGAAAGAAAAAGAAATCAATATAAAACTATCACCTTCATCATGAATGATGCCCATGAGATGTAGAGGACAATAACTAAGTGACATTTAAAGAGTAAACTAGACTTATGAAATATAAATACGACATCCTTGTTGGATACACGGATCAGTTTACACAACACCAAATAATGAAACCACAAGTCTACTTTACTTTTTGTTGTTACTGTTGCTGTTGAAATGACTGTTATTTATTAATGAAGGGGGTGTTGATGTCTCCATGCCACCTACAATTTACTCGCGACGACCACGGCCTAAAGTAGGATCCCAACGATAAGTGACTGTTTTTATGTTTCTTGTTGAATCAAACTTACCCATACCACCACGGAACTCAGGCTTGAAGTCACCGGAAGCACCCTCCTTGCGTCTGTAGTCATCACGGTCACCACGAGGACGAGCACCTTCACGGCCCTCACCACCGAAAGGACGACGAGGAGCAGCAGCACGCACAGCCTTCTTCATGGTAGCAGGAACAATCTCCTGGGGCAAGTGCAAGTACTCACGGAGGTAGTTGATACCCTCATCAGTGAGTGTGTAGTAGTAGAATTGCCAAGAGAACTGAGTCTTGACAAGACCCTTGGAAGTCAAGGACTGCATGGACTTGATGACCTCGAGGTTGGGGACTTCCAACTCAGAGTGCTTGGGAGCGTTGAAGTCCTTGGCAGCCACCAAGGCACCGTCTACTTGGGTATTAGCCAAAAAGGGGTTGTTTCTTTTTTTTGAAGGGGTAATGACTATTCAATTCAATTACCCTTGAAGAGAGCCTCGTAAATGGTTTTGCGGTTTTCCTTGGAAATAAGCATGGTGGTTCTGTTCAATGAGGAGGGTATTTTAATATTGCTTCTTCTTCATATGTTTTCATTTATATATAAAAATGAAGTGGACGTCATGACGGAAGAGGGGATGAAGGTTGGATGCATGCGTATCTGACTGGAGGGATGGATGGATGCATGGCTAAAGGAAAGGGGGCTGCTTACCAATGCGGTGAAAGAGAAGGCCTTGGTGAAGAAGACTAGCTACCTGCAAAACGCGGTGCATCCCATCGGGATCTGAATATATCCTTTGCCTCCATAAGCCACACTCTACGGTGACTCTGTGAATTCCAACCACGCCCACCCTGCCACAGCCCCACACTTGTTATAAGAAAGGGCTACTTCAATCCATGCACCCATTCATCTCTACACACATGAAAAAGACCAATGAAAAAGACAGAGTTGATGTGGTATTGATATAGTATAATTTATTTTGCTGACCGGCAGCAGCACTATTTATTAAACACGCAACTTCTTCTTCATTCCCCTCCAAAAGGCAGGACTTGCTTTACTCGACAGTGTGCTATGTCTTCGAGGATCACTCAATCTTCCTTCAGGGTCTTCTTTCCATCTTGCCTGGGCTCTCTTCTGAATAGCCTCAAGATCACTGGGCTGCCACACTCTCAAATCATCCATTTCCTTTGACATACCAAAGCGTGCATGAATTTGCTCTGTGAATTCCTTATAAGTATCCACAGGTTCCTGCTGGGAGTAGGCATCCACAGACATGGGTCTAAGGGCAGTGGGAATGGGTGGGAGGGGTTCTGTGGGAGGAGGTGCTGCAGGAGGGAGGGTGGCACTGCCTGCCCAGCGTGCAATGTAGGACCGTCGATCCTGGCCACTGCTTCGTCGGCGACTGTGGATAGGTCCTTCAGATGGGCGGGGAATGCCAGACAGACTGCAGGAGGAGTAGGAGGATTGTTCAGTTGTGAGGGTGCAATCGTCGTCTTCCACAGAGACGGCACTCTGTAGGCTGTGTCTGTAGGGGCCATAGTGCCCTCTGGCAAGTACAGGAACACTGTTACGACGTGGCCATGTACGAGGAAGTGTCTGGATTGGGTAGTGGGATGTGTGGGACGTGTGGGACGTGTGGGATGTGTGGGGAAGACCCATGCGCTGTTCCAGTACCGTCAACTTAGTATCAATGCACCGACGCTGTTCTTTACATTCTGCACTCAATGCCTTTGTTTGATGTATTCCCCAGTCTGTCTTTTCTTCACTCTTTAATAGCACATCCCAAATGTCCTGCAATTGTACAGAGATATGATGACGAGTATCAGAAAGGCCTTGGACATCCTTCATTGTATCTCTGTCCACCTGCTGCTCTATTCTTTGGTGCAGCTGAACATTCTCCTGGTGCATTTTGTCGAGCTTTGTTTCCAGTTGACTAATAAACTGTTCCTGATAGAGAACAAGTTTCGACAGCTCACGTACTTTGATGGTCTCCAACTCCTTCTCTCTAAGATAGGCAGCAAGTTTTGTTTGTATCAGCTGCTGCTGCTCCTGTGTTTGCTCCTGTGTTTGTTCCTGTGTTTGTTCCTGTGTTTGTTGCCCCCTTTCTCTGTCTCTTTTTGGTGTGTTTCTCATTCCAGTGTCTACAGTATCCAATGAAATGTCTTGATTCTTGTCAGTTTCAGGAGTCCATGGCTTTAATTTGCACTGAGCATGGGCCTCTGCCTCACTTAGAATACTACTAAACATGTCCACCAACTCATTCTCAAGTGCCACCAACTCCTGTGTCTTGAGTCGTTGTGTTGCAGACAGTGCACGTGGGGAGGATCGGTGGGCGTCTTCAGAAGGCTGACTATGACTGCGCACTCCCTTGTCTGTAGGCTCCACTACTGAGGCAGATCTCTGTCGTACGATGGTAGATATATCTGTGTTTTCCGAGTCAAAGGCCTTGTTGAGAACAGACACTACAGCCAGACTCTTGATACGCTGAAGTTCGATATCTACTTTGCGTGGTTTTATTGTTGAATTCTTATTCAGCCATCGTGTGGGCTGTGGTTTGGGTGTATCCAAGGGGATGTCTATTGCTTCCATGGTTACAGTGGGTGGTTGTGCCTATGAATGTTCTGTCTCTACCAAAGAATTCAATTCAGCCAATCGATAGAGAATTCAATAAGAGAGAAAAGAGAATCAACAAGAATCAACAAGAATCAATGAATAAATATGACTAAATGAAAAGAAAGAAAAAGATTAAGAAGAAAAAGAGATGATTTTCCGTCTCCCTCCTATTCTCTGCCTATCTATGGTGGGAACGTTGGAGCGCCGTTCTGGTGTATGGCTGCAAGTGACGTTTCATTCTTCTTCACTCAAAGGCGGATAAGGACAACGTGTAAACTATCTGTGTTCCATGTGTGACATTTACCATGCATTTGCCATGTTATTGAATGAGCATGTCAGGACTCAATGCACTGCTATTTATACACTTTGCTCGCTTTATTATTATTCTGCATGCTAAACACGATGATTCCCTAATAATGATTGATCAGAACCTGCTGGTGCCTCAAGAGAAGATCTCCCTGAAGGATAGGATGGGGCTTCAGCAAAGTGAGGCAAGTGGGCACGGGCATTGAATTCCATGGGCAGGATGGGGGAGGAGAGTCTTCTTTGTCGCATGATGGATGAGGTGTCTGTGTCTGTATTTGTGTCGCCTGCAATCACATTTACACTGCTATGATGACTCGCCCCAAGACCATTGGAAGGACCCTGTGTGGACAGTACAAGGCCCATGGGTGGTATTCTAGGGGGCAACCCAGAAGGTAATCCAGAAGAATCCATCGAAATATCTCTTGACCTACCCAGCAATGGCAGTAGATCGTTGTTCTGTTTTTGCTTGACTGCCGAATCCAACTCTTTAAATATCTCATCATTAATGTAATAAGATTTAAACAAGAGTTCCATCAGTTGCATGCGTCTTTCCATAAGATCCAATCGATTGTCCTGATCAATGTCATCTCTCATTGGATCCAACACTACGCCTGCCTCCTCTCGCTGCTTTCTATCTGTTGGACTCAGAGCAGAGAAACGGTGGTGCACAGGATTCACAAGAGGAATGGGAGTACGAAGCGAATCGAATTGATTGCGAAGTCGCTGCTTAATAGAACGCTTCAGTGTCCCCACAGACCATCGATGGACAACACCCCAAGGAGAGTTGGGACGAAATCCAAACAACCATGCCTGTACAGCCACAAAAAGACTAAACACACCACCCACAAATCCAAGCGCATTCAGCAGAGAGAACACCTTTTGCTCTCTTAATGTCACTAGAGCATAATCGTTGGGAAATACAGCAAGACGACCAATCATGTACGAATTGGCTTGGACCATTGGATTGGTGACACCAGGACGAAAGAGAGTGGTGACTTCTGCGGTGTGGTTCAGGATAGGCAGAAATCCGACTTGATTCCACCCATTGTCCTGTAGGTACTGGTGGTCTTGGATCTGGTAGCTAAGAGAGCCATAGGTAGAGGGAGACAGATCATAGATATTCTCTGTCTGCTTATTATTTAATTCATTGCTGAGCCATTTTTTGATTTGCTGGCTGGTCAGGGCCTGTGGGATATTGGTCGTAGTGATGTTATAAAGAACCACATTAGGATCCATGCCAGGAGGATAGACAGTGACATGGATGGCTCCCTGGACATTGGCATTGCCATAGAAGGTGAATTGTAGCAGGGTTCCGTTCCCTTCTTGAAGATTCCCGTCAGAGAGTTGGAACCAGCGTGGAGGAGAAAACAAGAAGCAGTCAACATCACCCAATTGATCCGAAAACACTGGTTGGTGAATAGAGGCATTTAACAAGGTAACAAAATCACGACAGTTGTAGCCCAGATCAGTACGGCAACCCAGATTGGTGAGATTGAGAAAGTCAACTTCAGGACCATTGGGCCAACCATCAAAGCAGAAACGGATATCAGGCACAGGGACCACAGTGGCACTCGCAGTGAGAGTGAGAGTTGCCTTTGCACTACTCAATACCTGCCACAGATTGAAAGAGAAGAAGGCAAGAAAGAGAACAAGAAGAGTAAAGCGAGAGATAAGACGGCATGTTTCTGTCCAAAGGGGTTCTCCTGATCTAGTAAGAGTGAGTCGAGTTATTCATTAAAAGAGATAAGAAGAAAAAGTCCACTTTACCTAGGCTTCCATAATACATTATAGTGAAGATGGACAATAAAAGAAACAATAGCGTCCCATGCTCTCCATGCAATAATAAGAAGAGCAGCAACAAAAATAACAATGCCAATGACAATACCAGCAATCGCCCCTGGACTTAGTCCGCTCAAGGAATCTGTGTCTGTGCGTAGACCAGTTAAATACTCTGCGGGTGTGCTTAGCCACAGAAAGGATGGATTGATATTAGCATCCACACGCAGAACATTCACATCGTGATTGTAGATGTTACCAGTGGCCCCTATATAAGAATAGACAGCGATAAGCACACCATTAAGAACAAGAATTTTATACATAAAGATTCATATACATAAACATGTAGATAGACAGAGTCTTTACCATTAATTACCAAAAGATGGTTATCATCTATGAATCCAGCAGAACCATAATATCGACGAGGAAAGTCGGTTCCTTGAATATCAGGTTTAGACCAACTCCATTGAACTGTATCCAATATAAACACATCATTGAATACTTCCAATTCCCAATCAATAGCAGCATTGTTTCCTAAGTACAGGTATAAATAACACACACACACACACACACAGAGAGAGAGAGAGACTCGTATTTTGATGACTTGCCTGTCAACAGATAAATAGAACTGTTATCAGGTGCTATAGTAATAAGTGAGTGAATATATATTCTTCTTATAGAGAAGTAGCTCTTACCAAGAACAGCACTTGCACTCGCTCTTGCATTCACTTGAGCACCTCCAATACTCTTGACAGTCCATTGGTTAGAGTAGACATTGTAAACAGTAGCAAAAGCAGGATCCAATAGATTCGAAGTAGAGGTGGAGTTATCAGATGTACTGCCAGTAACAAACACAATAGACCCATCCCTATTCCACCCTTTACGTATGAGCTGCTGTTCATGACAAAAAAGACTGAGAGGAGAGTGGACTTACAAAAGAGCGGTGGCTGTATGTGCTGCCATGTAGGCTTGGCCAGGCTGTGTAATATTTGCATACCGATAAGTGACCGGATCAAACGACCAAATGTCATTTAGATTGGTGCTGAGAGAAAGATCACTGCCTCCATACGTATACACTATGCCATTTGAGGCCAATGTAGCAGTGAAATCTCTTCTTACAGGTGGCCCTGATGTTGCCCCAACAAGAGTAGTATTGACTCGCTTCCATACATCATTCTTAATAGCAAAGTCATAAGTGTAGATAGGTATTGTGTCATTGGATTGGAGTCCAGGTCCACTGCCTACAAAAAGATAGACAGTGTCCTTAACAACCACTGCCTGGGAATAGGTACAAGAGGGTCCTGGAAGAGGGAGAGGAACTACTTCTTTCACTATGTGTCCATTGTTAGGATTAATAGAAGTGCACAAAAAGTCGTTGCTATAGAGACTGTCGCGTGTTGTTCCTCCGTAAGTGTAGAGTGCGTTGTTATATATAAATGTAGCAGCAGCAAATCGGTCTTTTATAGGACTCTCTGACTGAGACATGGCTTCATAACTTGCCAAGACGTTGCCAAGGAAACATGACAGCAGATGACATAAAAACCATTGGTTTATAGGAAGCATAAAAGGAGTAGATATATAATAATTTTAACAGAGAAAAAGAGAAAGAGAAAAGAAAAGAAAGAAAGAAAAGAGAAAAAGAGAAAAGCAAGTGTTTATGGCTGTTGTTATAGCAACAGATACCTCTAATAATAATAATAACAATAATAATAATAACAAATGGAGCATCTTTGTGTGGCACATCTTTCTGTTGTTTGAAAAATATGCTTTAATAGAACGCTTTGTTCTTTTCATTTTTCCGATAATAGTTGGTCCTACTTACGGAAAGAAGTTTGTGTAATGTCGGAGCACGCGAGAAATAAAATACAAACATGAAGAGTTCTTGGGTGAGTTGTCTGCCACATAGTAGCGTTGCTGACTTAGTGAAATAAAGAGGTTACTTAACAAAGTTAGCCTTCTGAAGGAAAATAAAAACATATACACTATTTTCGGAAATTATTCGCACAAACTCAGAAAAAAATTGCACACTTTTTTATTTTTATTTTTTTGCACAGTTTTATAAATATCTTTTGCATTTCGAAATATTATTTCTTCAAGAGTGGGCTTAAAAAATTACTATGGAGATGGACAGGGAAATGTTATCAATGAATCTGGAAATAAGCCCATATTTATGGATGTAGATAAAGAATGTTTTCTTCTTCAAAATATCACAGACTACAGTACTTAATTGGAATTAACCACCCTGGACTTATAGTCAGATCCCAAGGCCATCAAAAAGGCTACAACTTTATGATGGAAAAGTGTGATCTATCATTTAAGAAAGCACACTTTCACTAAAAGAATTAGTAGAGTTATTGCAAGTCGCGACTATGGATGCTTATCTCTTCCACCAGAGTTTCCTGAGCTTAATCGGATTGAGCAATTTTGGTCTGTTGTGAAGAGTAAGCTTAAAATAGAAAAGCTCTTGGAAAGTGAGGCTTTGAATATGAGGATTACTGAAGCATTTAGCGATGTTCTTATCAGTGATCTTAAGGGATTTTTGTCGTTACTCTTCTTCGAGATTTGAAACATATTCAAGTAAAAATTCACATTGATAAATTTCATACACTTTGTGTAAAATATAAAATGTAAAATATAAAATATAAAATATGTAAAAAAGTAAAAAGTAAAAAAAAAAAGTAGCAGTATTTTTCTGAGGGTGCGCAAATTATTTCCAAAAATAGTGTATGTATAAATAGATGAGGTGTGTATAGAATATCTTGAATAGGCCTCTCATAGGCCTCTCATAGGCATTGGCTATGGATAGAACAGGCTTAGATAGATAGATCAGAGATAGAATATGCATACACAACTGTCTATAGGCTGGTGTTCTCTTACTGATCAACAGTACTATAAATACCACCCCTTGCTTCTCTTCATGGCTGTCGTTTGTTAATAACTTCATATCAACGAGGAACCAGTGGAGGCGGGACAAGAAGCCACTTACAATCCTCCTCTTCTGTCCTGATGAGTGCATTGGACTTGGAAACAAATGTGGTGCTGGAGACTCTTACTTTTGGATGCCACATGAATTCATCTTTTAGTTGATATTCTTTAGAATAGAGTGTATAACAGTAGTATCTTGAATGTAGAGAAGCATCTTTTGTACAGTCTTCCTATCAGATCTCATAGAGATAAAGGCACTCTGGTTCTCTTACAAGGTTGAATTGCAAGAGTGTCTTCTATTTTATTGTTTTGGTGCATCCATTCGTTATGTATCTGACACCCCGAGGGTTAAAAGTCATTCATTTTATCTATTTATCTTTGCTATTCTATGCATTCTATGCATTCTGAAATTTATTTTTGTCTTGTCCTTGATTTTATGTGAATTAAGCCATTCCGTGTTTATTTTCATGTCTATTTTTTTTTCTTTCTTTCTTCAAAGCGAATTGAACACTCGCATGCAGAGCACTTGAATGCAGAAACTGCTTTTTAAAGACCAGGGTGTGTAGGTGTGTAGCGTGAGGTAATGACGGAGGGGTCATTGACAGTGCAGCACAAGCGCCAGAAAGCGTCGCCAACAACATTGAGGAGGGTTGTGAGTGCAGAGAAGTTGATGCGCGTGGGCAGTTCGTGGCTGGATCGAGGAAACGCCAGATGTGCGATGTAGATCATCGTATAAATACCCGTGTGCTGCAACTGCATGAGGTAGAATGTAATGCCAAATCCTAGATCAGAAGTTAGTTATGAAAATGAGGTCTTTAAGGCTCACCCAAAGAGTGTATTGCGTTACCATGAGTCTTGAAAAAGAAAGCTAGACGGAGAAGATCATGGCATAGATCATAGTTTGCTGTGATCTGAACCTTGGCTTCACCAAAACTAAGACGGTGTAATCCAGAGCGTATTTGTAAACCCTTTGTTTGAAACTACACTCATAAGGCGTCATCAGGCGGCAAACAAGAAACGGGATGACTCTAGTTCTCTGAGTAGCTCTTTGGAAACCCTTGGTCATGCTTCAGATACAACAGTACTGAGGTTCAAGCCCAGGGTATCATGGACGTTCAGTCGGCCTAGCAAGCTCACAACTTACTGTAACAAGCATCTCTCCATTAAACAGTTCACAATGGAAAAAATAGACTTTATCAGTATAAGCAATATTGTATTCATTACATTGATATATACATATATATATATAAGAATGGAGTGAAAATCAAGCTAAGAACATCACTGCCAAAGAGTCGCATTTGCGTCAGAGGAAGATGAGAAGAAACAAGGAAGAGATGAATTTTTTATTAAAGAAGTAAACAAGGACACTTTTTATACTATTCTGCTATTTTATTCCCTATAACATAGGGGTTTATCTACTTTTCCTTCAACAGTACTTTTAACCAAACATCCAAGAAGATAGAGTGGTCAAACCCCACTATCTCATACATCTTCCATTTTCTTTTCCTTATTACATTGTAGTCCCGTGTAATAAATGAGTGGATGGTGAACCAATTTTGATTTTTTATTCTTCATAAATAAGACAGAGGTCTTTTTCTTCTCTCTTATGACTTATTCAAAAGATGACCTTAAGCAGTAGAAATAAACAGGCTATTAGTAAAGAACATAAAGATAGTCCCATCAAAAGAAGAGAGCATACTATGTTTATTAGAGGTCAAATCATAGGACAATGGAAAAGATATGCTACTTATCAAGAGATTGCTGATGATCTTGACATCCCAAAGAGCACAGATTGTCCTATTGTATAAAAACAAGGTTGATTTGGCCATGGAGAGGTGGAGTAACATATTTGGTCTGACAAATCTCGTTTAACAGTTATGGGCAATGATAATGGGACTAGAGTGATCAGGAAGAAAGTGAAAGGTATAGGAGCGTCATACGCAATAAACATACAAGTATGGCAGGGCTCAGCCATGGTGTTGGGGTTGCTCTTGGCACGAAGGTGTAGGACATCTTATACTCTTGTAGAGATCGATTGATCAAGACACGTATGTGAATGGAGTTGCCAAATACTTTCTTTCTTAGTTCCATAAATTGAAAGAGAATCTTAAAGAGACCATGCTCTTCCAAGAAGACAGTGCTCCTTGCCACAAAAGAGCATAAAGTAGATAGTACAAACAAGAGAGATGTAGTATTGAAGGTTTGATTTTTGGCCTGCACAAAGTCCAGATCTTAACCCAATTGAATATGTCTGGGCTTATCTTGAAAAGAAGATTGAGCTGCTTTGAACAAGCATAACCAATGCAAAACAGCTTGAACAATGCTTGCATAGTAAATAGCAGAAGATTCCAAAACTCATTTGGAAATTTTAGTAGAGAACGACCAGCCCAAAAGCAGCGAAGAATTCTTTCGTCTGAAGCGCAATGGTGCATTGAGAATAAGGCTCAATCGATATTGAAGGCGTTTGTCAATCATTTTGGTCATTTGAAAAAGCAAAAGGACATTCATCGATACCGGTCAATCATCATCAAACATGTTCTTGAGAGCGAGGCCGAACTTGATAAAATGAAAGCTTGGAGACAGACAGCATCATGGGATCATTTTTGGATGGAGAAACAACGAGAGCTTGCTGAACTGAACACTCAAAAGAGCTCTCCAGACCACGCCACAAGTGTTCTGAGAACTGAAGCAGCGTCAGTGACTAGCCAACACATGTCTTGCACTATATCTGAAACAGAGAATGACGATAGGTACATCTGTGGAGTACCTAACAGTGCCATTGATACCAGGGATACCACCAATACCCACTCCCTGCCCAAGAAGCAGCAAACTACTTGCATACGCCTTAAAGGATGAAAAATGTATTGGCGAAAACGAACTGACATGCTCGTACTTTGACCCCATCTTGTCATGTCTCCTTGCTAATCCAGCCAATGGTGTGCCCTTGTGCTGGTCAGATATTACTATGACCGAAACATCTTAGCAAAGATCGGACGCTGTGATCAGCAAAATAAGACAACTTTTGTTTGGTCCATCTCTTAGTTTTGGTGAAGCCAAGGTTCAGATCACAGCAAACTATGATCTATGCCATGATCTTCTCCGTCTAGCTTTCTTTTTCAAGACTCATGGTAACGCAATACACTCTTTGGATGAGCCTTAAAGACCTCATTTTCATAACTAACTTCTGATCTAGGATTTGGCATTACATTCTACCTCATGCAGTTGCAGCACACGGGTATTTATACGATGATCTACATCGCACATCTGGCGTTTCCTCGATCCAGCCACGAACTGCCCACGCGCATCAACTTCTCTGCACTCACAACCCTCCTCAATGTTGTTGGCGACGCTTTCTGGCGCTTGTGCTGCACTGTCAATGACCCCTCCGTCATTACCTCACGCTACACACCTACACACCCTGGTCTTTAAAAAGCAGTTTCTGCATTCAAGTGCTCTGCATGCGAGTGTTCAATTCGCTTTGAAGAAAGAAAGAAAAAAAAATAGACATGAAAATAAACACGGAATGGCTTAATTCACATAAAATCAAGGACAAGACAAAAATAAATTTCAGAATGCATAGAATGCATAGAATAGCAAAGATAAATAGATAAAATGAATGACTTTTAACCCTCGGGGTGTCAGATACATAACGAATGGATGCACCAAAACAATAAAATAGAAGACACTCTTGCAATTCAACCTTGTAAGAGAACCAGAGTGCCTTTATCTCTATGAGATCTGATAGGAAGACTGTACAAAAGATGCTTCTCTACATTCAAGATACTACTGTTATACACTCTATTCTAAAGAATATCAACTAAAAGATGAATTCATGTGGCATCCAAAAGTAAGAGTCTCCAGCACCACATTTGTTTCCAAGTCCAATGCACTCATCAGGACAGAAGAGGAGGATTGTAAGTGGCTTCTTGTCCCGCCTCCACTGGTTCCTCGTTGATATGAAGTTATTAACAAACGACAGCCATGAAGAGAAGCAAGGGGTGGTATTTATAGTACTGTTGATCAGTAAGAGAACACCAGCCTATAGACAGTTGTGTATGCATATTCTATCTCTGATCTATCTATCTAAGCCTGTTCTATCCATAGCCAATGCCTATGAGAGGCCTATGAGAGGCCTATTCAAGATATTCTATACACACCTCTTTTTATCTGCTCTATTGCTCTGTTTATTATTCTACATTTTCATAGTCCTCATCTTCATCGTCCTCATCTTCATAGTCCTCATCTTCATAGTCCTCATCTTCATCGTCCTCATCTTCATAGTCCTAATCTTCATAGTCCTCATCTTCTAATATCTCTATTCTATCTTCTTCATCCGATAACTCACTCTCTGGTTTGCTCTTCCATTCATCTGTGGTATTGTTCTTGGCTAGTTTCTTCACTGAACTATCACTGGTCTCCTTCTTTTCATCCATAAAAAGTCAGTTCCATCTACAGTGAGTATGCCTTCATTCCTTACATTGGACTGTCTTTTATCCGAGTCCTCCAGAAAGTGGGAAAGATCCTTCTCATCTTCCACCTCTAATTTCAGTGTTTCCAAACTGTCGGTTGTCTTGTCCACTTCCAATGTAGGCACTAATAGACCACGATGACCTTTTGTGACTTGAGGTGGGACTCACCAGAATAGAGAGAGTCTACTTGTGTTTCTCTTTTATGGCGGTATTCTTCCAATTCAGCCTGGAATGTAGCATCGTACAGTGCAATACGTTCTTTCTTCTGCTGTTGAGAGTGTTCTTCCCATGTTGCTCTTAATTGTGCCTCTTTCTGCACGAGTCTCTGCCTGATGCCACCCCACACATCTCTATGAGTCTGTGGATCTTTGTTTGCACGTGTACTCTCTACACTCACTCACTCTCTCTCCTTCTCTTCTCGTAGTAAGTCGGATGTCTGTTGTTGCTGCCATAGTGTATAGTCTCTCTGACGCTTCTCTGTCCATCTCTGCTGGATCTGTTCCTCTAGTCCAATCAGTGTCTCGTGCAATTGGGTTGCCATATGAGTGAGAGCATCGCACTGTGTTTGCAGAGACAGTGCTTCTTGTTGGGTGGCTTCTAGTCTGTGGCTGACTCTTCCATGGGCCTCACACTGCTGCAACAGATGGCCCACTCTCCTGTCTGCTAAGGTGGCCTTTTGGAGGTTGCTCTGGTTCCTATCATGGATGGATGTCCATTGTTGTTGTGTTCTTTGTTCCGTTGGTCAGTGTCCTTTTCTGTTTCTATACTACCTCTCTATGCACTGGCGGGTGGCTTCTGGAAAGGGAACAAAGGCAGCTGTGTCTGTTCTGCTGCTGGTGTGAGACAGTAGGAAAAGAGACGTGCTACACCTACGCTGACGGTGGAGGGTGTTGGCTTATTCCTTGCCACTGCTGGAGTTCAGACTTGATAGCCTCTAGTCTGGCTGGGTCATGACTCTCTTCTTGTGTGTAGGTGTACTTACCTTTCTAGTCCACGTGTTTTCCATTCTGTTTCTTGCGACCTATATCATGTCGGTGAGTGTCCAGTCATGGAGTAGAGTGTAGTGTAGAGTAGTGTATAGTGTAGTGCCATACAATAAGAGAATATTACCCTTCCTGACCAGTTGGACGCAGAGGAAGTGTTGTGGGGAATATATTCTTAAAGTGCTGGAACATGACAAGAGACACGTCATACACTCCACTCACAAGTCCCTAGCATCTTAAGGCAGGCTCTTTGGGGATAGCAAGAGACAGCCAATGACGTTGCTTTGAATCGATCTTTCTCTTATTATTATTATTATCACTGCTTTATTATCACTGCTATTATCACTGCTTTATTATCACTGCTATTATCACTGCTTTATTATCATTATTATTATCACTGCTTTATTATCACTGCTATTATCACTGCTTTATTATCACCCTCTTTTACACCCTTCTCTCTTTTATAACTCCACTGTATTACGTAGCCTACATGGAAACAGTCCCAGATCATCCATTTGATGAATCTACCCCCCTCCGCTCCCACACTCTCTTATCACCTGATAAAACAACAAGTGACTTTGTTGGTCTTCTTTCTTTCTATCTCTCACCCCCCCTCCTTCTATTTCTTTATATGGGCATCCTTCTCAAGATGACTCAGCCACCCTCCTTCTCACTCTAATTTCCCATTCACCCACATGTCAGACCTCAGCACCAGAAGATTGTTTCTCCTCTTCTCCTCCCCTTTCAAATCCTCTGATGATTGGTCAGATTGGATGGCCGATCACGAAAATTTTTATTGGAGTAAGAAAGTCTCTATTTTTATTCCTTGATTTTTGCTTCCTCAGTTCCTATTTCTTTCTCTCTTTCTCTTTCTCTCTCTTTCTTTTTTTATTCGTTGAGTTTTTTTTTACTTGAGCCTTCAGCCTCTGTTCTTTCAAAAAAAAAAACAGAAAAAACTTAAAAAAACAAAAAAACAGAAAAAAAAACAGAAAAACAGCAAAAAACACCACTTGTAGCACAGCAACTGCCAAGTTTATTTCTCTGCACTTATCATGTCTGCCCCTGCCAATCCTACACCCGCTGAGGCCACTGTTGTCTCTCCCTCGCAGCTCTCTCCCGAACAGCAGCAGCAGCAGCAGCAGCAGATGGCCCAGGCTCAAGCCCAGGCTGTGTTGGCTTCCTCCTCTCCCTCTCCCTCTGCCTCCCTGTATGTGGGAGAGCTGGATCCCTCTGTCACTGAGGCCATGTTGTTTGAGATGTTCAACATGATTGGTCCTGTTGCCTCCATCCGTGTCTGCAGAGACGCCGTGACCCGCCGCAGTCTTGGTTATGCCTATGTGAACTTCCACAACCAGATTGATGGTAAGTAAGAATAATGAGTAGGGCTGGTCTTTCCCAGTAAGCAGTCACTCCTTCCTCCACACACACACACATACTCCACACACACATACACATACACTGCAGCCTATTGACCTGTCTCACTAGGAGAGAGAGCCATGGAAACCCTCAACTACACCCTGGTCAAGGGAAAGCCCTGTCGCATCATGTGGTCGCAGCGTGATCCTTCTCTCCGCAAGACAGGCTCTGGTAATGTCTTTATCAAAAACCTCGACCCTACCATCGATAACAAGGCTCTCCACGATACCTTCTCTGCCTTTGGAAACATCATGTCCTGCAAAATCGCCTTGGACGAGAGCGGCAACTCCAAGGGCTACGGCTTTGTTCACTACGAAACAGACGATGCTGCCGAGAGTGCCATCAAGCATGTCAACGGCATGCTCTTGAACGACAAAAAGGTGTTTGTCGGTCGCCACGTCCCCCGCAAGGAACGCCAGGCCAAGATCGAGGAGCTCCGTTCCAAATTCACCAACATCTACGTCAAGAACCTCCCCATGGAGGCTGGCGACAAGGAACTCAGAGATCTGTTCAGCAAATACGGTCCCATCACCTCTGCTGTTGTCCAGAAAGACGAGGAGGGTAAGCCCAAGGGATTCGGCTTTGTCAACTACGAGAACTTTGAGGATGCTCGCAAGGCAGTCGAGGACACCAACGAGAAGGAACACAGTGGCAAGGTGCTGTTTGTGACTCGTGCCCAGAAGAAGTTGGAGAGAGAAGAAGAACTCCGCCGTCAGTACGAACAGGCCAAGCTGGAGAAGCTGGCCAAGTACCAGGGCGTGAACCTGTACGTCAAGAACCTGGACGACGATGTGGATGATGAGAAGCTCCGCCAAGAGTTCAGTGTCTATGGCGTCATTACCAGTGCCAAGGTGATGCGTGACGACAAGGACTACTCCAAGGGCTTTGGGTTTGTGTGCTTCTCTTCTCCCGACGAAGCCACCAAGGCTGTGACTGAGATGAACGGCCGCATGATCGGCTCCAAGCCCATCTACGTGGCTCTTGCCCAGCGCAAGGAGGTGCGTCGCTCTCAGCTGGAGGCCCAGATCAACCAGCGCAATGCCATCCGCATGCAGCAGGGAATGCCCATCCCCGGTGCTCCTGGCTACATGCCCGGTGCCCCCATGTTCTATGCCCCCGGCTTCCTTCCCCAGGGCCAGCGTCCTGTCTTTCCTCCCAACGGCATGATGCCTCGTCCTCGGTGGGCTCCCCAGCCTCAAGGACAGCCCCTGTACCCTCAGAGCTTCTCCCCCACCCTGCAGGGACGTCCTCCCCGCCAGCCCCGTCCTGCACGCAACGCAGCACCCCAGGCCAACCGCCAGCAGACCCAGCGCAAGGCTCCCCGTCCCCAGACATCTGAGCCTGAGCCCTCTCCTCCTCTGACCGCTGCTGCTCTTGCTGCTGCTCCCGCTGACATGCAGAAGCAGATGCTGGGTGAGCGTCTCTATCCTTTGATCCATGCACAGCAGCCTGATTTCTCTGGAAAGATCACAGGCATGTTGTTGGAGATGGACAATGGCGAGCTCCTTAACTTGGTGGAAGATGCCTCTGCTCTTGAGACCAAAATTGCAGAGGCCATGGATGTATTGAAGGCCCACATGGCTGACAGTGGAGAAGCCTAAGGGGAGGGAGTGTGTGGATGTGTATGTCTGTGCGGATGTTGGAGTTTAAATAGAGACATGGACAAGCAATTGTTTATCTGTTCTTTGTTGTTTGAAAAGAAAAAAAGAAAAAAAGAAAAAAAGAGAAAGTGTGATAGGGCAAAGTACAATGGATTTGTTTGTTAAAGTAGGAGGAGTGCTTTATGGGTGCAAGAAGCATTACGATACGAATAAAAGAATAGAGTAAAAAAGCAGTCCTGTCTGTAGACAACCTATAGGAGAAAAGAGAGGAGAGTGTCTATTCTCTCTCTCTGTAGTGTAGAGTCCCTTGCCATAGAATGTTTGTACGCCTTGTCCATACATTGCGGCCCTTTACTTATGCACAGGCGTCTGAGTGGATGAGTGCCTTGAACCGTTCATTGGTCAGTCCCAATGTCTCTCTCTCCTTCAGCCGCAGCAGTGGGCCTGGAGGACAGAATGTTAACAAGGGTAAACAAACACAGTCTACACTCAATACATAGGCATCTGCTGTGGGGACTTTCTCCTTGTGTCTATGAGTCCATGGCAACCACCAGAGAAAAAGAAAAAAGCAATACTTACTCTCTAGTCTATACTCTTCTACTGCCTTTTTTTTTGTCTATTCCCCCTCTCCCTCCACTGTCTATAGTCAGCACAAAAGTCACTCTGCGCCTGTCGACAGTCAACGCCCCTTGGCTGCCTGGTCATGTCAAGGAGAAGCTCGCCATGACAAAAATAGGCGACCTCATCATAACATCAGACCGCACCCGCTCACAGGCCAAAAACATCGATGACTGCTATAGCAAGCTCCTACAGCAACTCAGACAGGCAGCACAGGTCCCCAAAGAACCTGATGCCTCTACTCTAGCACGTGTTAAAACACTGTAAGTACTATGGAGAAGAGTCTCCCCCCCTCTCTCTCTCTGTGTGTGTGTTTGTTCTATCATTGACTTTCTTGGCTCACGGGCTTCTCCCCTTCAGACAACAGACAGATGACAGGAGAAGAAAGGAATTGAAGAAGCGTCACTCGGATAAAAAGAGTAGCAGACGATCTACATTTGACTAGTAATAAAGGTGGGCTACAGAAGCCCTTTTCCTCTTCTTCCTCCTCTTCCTCTTCTTCTCATCTATCCACCCATCCACTTTCAAGAGACATTGACTATGGGATATGTATGAGTCATAATGTTGACTCTAGGACATACATTTATCAAAGAACATTCACTATAGCAGCTACAGATATCAAAGAAGAAGACTCGCCCATCCTGCCATCATAGCCAGTCCACCCAAGGGTGTGACAGGTCCTAAGAAACGAAAGCGGTCACGGTTCAGAACGAGCAGGTAGATGGAACCACTGAATAAACACGTTCCACCCAACATCAAAGGCATAGCAGCAGGATGGACCCGTAGACGTGTCGTACTTGAAAGCACCAAAAGAGTCACAGCATGCAGGAGCTGGTATTCAGCGGCAATCTTAAGGCTCTTGTGGATGGCTCGTCAATTGTGTTCATAGGAGCAGCACTGGGACTTACTGTCTTCTTGGCGTCGTCCAAACCAGAGTGTCTTCCCATAGCCCCCAAGCCAATAGCAGTAGCACCTAAACAAGTCCAGCAGTGTTGATAAGAATAAGAATAAGAATAAGAATAAAGAATAAAGAATAAATAAAGAGGTCTATGAGTGTAGACTACTTTACCAAGAAGACCGCCTGCTTTCCAATACAGTGTGGAAGCCATGTTACTAGAAGGAGAGAAAAGAAGAGACAAAATAGCAAAAATAAGGACGGTACTCTGTTTTTATTATTGTTATTTTAAATAAATAAAAATAGAGGGTGTTTTTTATAAATATAGCACTGGATGTACTCTTAAAACAATGCCTGTAGAATAGAAAAAAAGACAAGAGATGCACTGTACTACAGGACATATCATTAGAAGAAGCATCTCCATGGTCATCATATCGTATCTATGAAGAAGGACAGTTTTTGAAACACATCTTACACTAGTACTACAGAGTGTAAAAGCAAGTGGACCCCTGCATCTATTGAAGGGCAAAAACAGACCTTATCAATGTTAATTGTGAAAATATTTTTTGTTATTTTATTCAGACTAATGTGTCGAATAGAAGGAAAGCCTAAAGTATGTATTTATTACCCAACACACCTTGTTGGCTCTTTTCTTTTCTTTCTATAAACTACAAGGCACACAGAATATACAAATGTATCCTTCTGTCTCAGTGGAGAGATGACCTGGCTGATCATCTTATGAAGAAGGACATGAAAGAAGTATCCCAAAATGTGTATGTGTAATTGTTCCTTGGAATAAGAAAAATAAGCCATAAAAGGGTTCGAGGGAGACATGGGTTGAGTCAGCAGAACCCAAGGAAAAGAACAATAGCTTATTCTCACTATATTAAGGATAGAAAGGAGGAACTCACAAGAATGGCAGCATGTGTATACATCTATAACCAGGTGCAAGGAGACTGAAAACCCCATAACAATGTCTATATTCCAAATATTAAACGTCTTTTCAGTTTAGAGTCAACATAGGCACTCTTTGTTGATGGTGCCATGGTATGAAGGAATAGAGTAAATCAACAAGTAAAGTCTTTTTTACTCTTCAATGTCCTTTTCCCGTCCAGAGACTACACACACAATATCAAACTACTAATAGAATACCATCTATTAACACATGTATCAGTAAAGAAGACTCTCTTCTGTCTCCAATACACTGTCCATCTTATAAGCCAATGTTGTATGAATTCACCAACAAGAAATAGTATGATTAAAAACTAAGTCATTTATCAGTGAATTTAGTTTGAATTCACTATAGCACTCAGCTATAAAATATATATATATATAAAAAAGACAAATGCCTCCCCTTTTTTTTATAGATTCAGATAGTAGGCATTGACTCCTTGTCCTCACTCAACACGCCCACAAAATAATAAACACCCTCTTTTCATGTCTGTCTCTTCCTTACTCTTCCACTGATAAGCCACTTGTTCAACCAGAGAGGCTTTATTTGAAAATAAAACAAAGGCACACGATTGACGCTTCTTCTACTTCAGTAGTGCCTTTGATTGCTATTCATGGGGTTGTTTTTATATATCTTCTTGGCATTGGTGGCTGCCTATGTATTTCATAGACAAAACTACACGAGAATTCATTCTTGCTTTAATATTGTTATGAGTCAATGTTCTTTTCTTCCTGTTTGGCTTCGTGTTTATTTACTGGGAATAGCAGAAACAATTGTTATAGTGTTCTGGCAAAGAGGCCTAGGTACAACTCAAAAGTCCCAAGAGCAGTATGTAGACACAATGGCAAGAGATTACCCGCGTCATCCTAAGCGTACTATTGTTATGACGGGAGGAGATTCTGGTATTGGTCATTCTATTGTGCAAGGGCTCTTGGTGGCAGGATTCCATGTCATTCTTGGTATGTAGGTAGATGGTATGGATGCAAATTAGATCCTACCTACGGCTGCTGGTGGTGTTATTTACTTTACTGTTTCTGTCTATCTATCTATCTATAGTGTCTTATACATCCAGAGACGAGTGTCCTTTTGGAAATACTACTTTAAAAGAGGTGACTTGGGTGAAAGGAGATTTATCTTCTTATGAGAGTGTCCATACTGCAGCAAAACAGATCAAGGCAATAGTACCCCAGGGACATCTGTATGGCATCATTAGTAAGTATGCATTGGACAGTGTAGAGGCTAATAAGAGCACCAGACAATGCTGGAATCATGAATGTTCCTTATCAAAAGACAAGAGATGGATTTGAGGCACAACATCAAGTGGTAGGTGATTATTGCCAACTACTACCTATTCACAACTCTCATAGAACTATCTCTCTCCCATCCTTCTAACCCTCCTAATAATACCATGGATTGAGGAGGATGGCTGTGTGCTCTTTACATCCAGCTCCACTTTCTTTGCTACAAGTGAGATAGACATGAGTATGGTACACTCATCCTACACGTGGGATGGATTGAGACACTATTCTCATAGTAAACTCTGCTTGGCTTATATGACAAGAGTCATTGCAAAACAGTTGACGAGAAGAAACAGTGGCACCAAGGTCTATAGTAAGCATCTAGTGGCTGTGCTATGTCTCTTATACTCTCTTCTCTTTGCTTCTTTCAAGCCTATCATCCAGGAACAGTGCGTACAGGCCTATTCTCCCATACCTCTTTGTTCAGTTTCTCGGCCCTTAGACATGCCTATGATTTTCTTATGCTCTCTCCTAAAGAAGGGAGCCGCACACCTCTCTTTCTCTGTCTTCAGCGACCCCAACAGAGTGGATATTACTGGTCAGAAGAAGCTATTCAAAAGATGCCCAAGATAAAGATCAAGGGTAGATCATTGAAAGAAGAAGAGGCCTTTAAAGAAGTGTGGAGTCATACCATGGACTATTGTGGTTTTGATCAAGAGACACTTGCTGGGTGGACATGCTAACGATACAATAGCATTGAATAACATTGGATTGCTTGGAGATAGAAGAATGGAAGAAATGCCTATGTTTATGTCTATTCAAATACTATCTTGCATAGAATACTATATAAATACTAAATACTTGATCCAAACATTGAATATGTCTGCAGGTACAAGTGTGTTTATATTGATTTCCCTCAATAAAGATCTCTCTAGTCTATTGTTAATCTTCTCCCTTATCTAATGTAGGTCTGTCTCTCTGACTTAATCCTGCTTTCTTCCCTTGGCCAACTGAGTGATATCTCTCAAGAAGTTTTTCTCTTTTACATAACTATGCTTACAGTCAACCCATGTCCATGTTATATCTAATCTATCTTCTTCTTATGGCTACTTACATGACACCACACACAACAGCAAAGCATACACTACCAATACCAATGTGTACTGCCTTTTGATGAAACGTCTGCCAGCCAACCCAATGTTCTGACCAGCATGTTATTATCCAGGATCCAATAAAGGCAGCAAAGGTCAATGGATGTGGCAGCCACTGACGAACAGAGAGTCTATTATACTGGGATCCAACATAGCTCTTGATAAACCCAAGACTGTAGACCATTCGAATCCCCACATTCACCATATTGGCCATTACCAAGCCAATGGCACCATACTCCAACACACCCATCCCCACATAACCAGAGATGATAAAGCACAGGGAGAATCCAACCATGGCATAGCTCTGACGGGTAATGTCAGAAGGAGAGGCTGTTGACTGCATGAATGCTTCTGTAATGCCATTGACTCCCATCATAGGCACATAAAGACAGTAGGCAGAAAGAACCCTTGAAGTGTTTCCAAGTGTAGACCACTTTTTCCCCACCAACAGATCTATGAGTGTACCAGTGTAATTTGTAGCAAAACACACAAACACCAGTCCAAGCATAACATGAAAACGCAGGAGAGTCACCAGTACATTGACTGCAGTTGTGATGGCAGCAGGTTTTTCTTCAACCGAGACACTGAGTAACTTGGAGAACAGTGTGCGTCCTGTTTCTTCAAGAGGCTGGAAAAGTATTCTAACCACCAAGGATCCTGTGGATAGGTGTGATTGTAGGTGTTAGGCCCAGGACATTGTTATACTTTGCCTGAGCGTCTTTTTCTTTCTTTTTCTTTTTCCTACCATAATTCACAACAAAAGCATAGATCCCTTGATGGTTGTCTGAACTTAATGCAGTGATGAGCATTTTGTCACCTTCTGTCAGGACATGTTTTAACAGAGATTGTTTTGTAAAATTAATAGAAAGTTCAAGCAAAGGACGATCAAACCAGTACACTCTACTCCAAAAAGAAAAAGAAGAACAGAACAGAACAGAACAGAACAGAACAGAACAGAACAGAACAGAACAGAAATAGAAATAGAAATCATTAGTACAATCTTACATGGATAGAAATAACACTGTTTGTCTTTTGTATGTAGTGTGTGTGTGTATGTTTTGATTTACCCGGTATCTTTTACCAAGCGACGAGGATAAAGAGAATCCATGGCTACAGATCCATTGCGCACCTTCAAAGCAAAGAACCCAATGTACCCCATCATGATGCACACACCATAGGCGAGTTGTGCAAAAGCAAAAGCCAACACACCATACGAGTTGCCTTGTTGCTGACTGCCCAAAATAGTCAGTCCAAATGTCACAAAACACCGCACAATCACTGCGATGCCTTCAACATGAACGCGTGTCTGAAAGTAAAGACCCTGAAGAGCAAAGATATAAAGAGGTTCTACCAGTAGTTCTGCCATGGCCCCCATACCAAACAGTACTACTGAAAGACGATACTGAGCACCAGCAGCAGCATTGGATTGTAGAAAGTAAGAACAGACGGCTACTGAAGTAAAGAGACCGAGGACAGTAGGAATATAAGCTACATTGGTCTTTTTCTGTTCTGCCTCTTTCTCCTCCAAGGACATGTTGTGGGTGGATTGGGGGCTCTCATGGCGTAAAAGAGCACATCTAAACCCTTCACGCGATAAGAACAGTATAGTAGAAAGAAGCAGCTCAAGTTGGACAGAGGCTATTCCAAGTGTCTCTGCTGTTGTATAGCGTAGGACTATCTGATGAAGCACAAACGTCACCATACGCGACATGAGTTGTAACATGACAAGAGAATAAGCTCCCTTTACTGTGGATGTTAATAGTGTGTCCTTATTGGTGCTTGTCATGACCGATAGAAAAGAGAGAGAGCGAGAGATGAACGGCGTTTAAAGCGTATGTGTAGAGAGATAGAAGACAAAAAAAAGGGCTATTCTGTACTCTTTCTGTAATAGCACTAATAGCACTAATAGCACTAATCGCCCTATAGTGTTTAGTTGACTATTCTACTGTCTATTCATACTGTCTATTCTGTAATAGTCTTCCAATGAAATCCAAACGACAAAATAAAAATAAAAAGAAACAGATCTTTTATTAAGTAGAAAAAGAGAGAAAAAGGGACAAAAAAAAATAAAAAATAAAAAGGATGAAATAAAGGACAGAATCTTAAGCTCAGGCAAGACATGATAGGCAAACCTGCCACTGGATTGTCCCTGCAGTTACACAGCATTTGCCATGAGTCGCCATTTCTGTTTGTGTTTTGTGCGCTCATCTTGCTCTTGAACTGAACACTTTTTGCTAATCCTTATGGATCTCTTTGGCATCAAGTCAAAACAACGGCGCAAACCGACACTAGAACAGGGACCTCCCTCCCCAGGTGGATCGAGACCCAGCGACAAGGGGTCTACAAAGTCATGGACAGGCACTCCACACTCATCGACCTACAATCCCAACACTTATAGCAATACCTTTACTATTGATGACTATCTCCAAGGTAACCTCCATACGCTAGAGTGCACCTCTGACTTGTTATCATTGTAGAGGACTCTGATACAACACCACGATCCAATACATTTCCTATCATTGATACAGACAGTGCCATAAGTTATGACGGACGAACTGTCAAAGAAGTAGAGGATCTGTTTGAAAAGATGCTGGTAACACACTCTGTGTTGAGTTACAAGTCCATAAGCCTAACACACTTTTCTTCTCTTTATATGTACAATGGATAGACTCGGCGTGGTATTTTGGATGTGAATGCGCGTGCTGTCATGCTTTCCTTTCCAACCGACAAGAAATGGCTAATGGTCTCGCAGGATAAACAGGCTCAAGTCACCCAGCCCATTCCTACTGTAGTGACTAAAAAGAATGGCAATGAATACCGTGAGCCTGATAAGAGTACACCAGAATTCTACATTAAGCAGTTCATCGAACCAGACATGTCGGGAGTCACTCCTCGACTGGTGGCCCATTTGGCGGTTAGTCTGCGTACCATGCCACTCAGGTAAACTACGTACCTGTCAGTCGATCTGTCAGTCTCTCGTTACAGAGACTCATCCTTATCATCTTATGTTATCGTGGCGGGGAATGGTAGTTGGGTGCGCCAGTTTATTGAATCTCGCGGTCTACAAGTCATCACCAATGTCATTAGTATTCTAAACAAACGGGAACAAAAGTAAGATCCAGTGTGCTCTCCAGTGACTCAAGATTCTACAGGACAGAGGCTGATCTTCAGATGGAGGCAGAGATATTAAAGTGCTTCAAGTCCCTTATCAACAATAGGGTAAGTCGTACTCTGTGTTTGAGAGTGTTGGTGGACTCATCACTGTGAACTATAGTGGGGTGCAAGAGAGGTGATTACAAGTCCACAGTGCATTGACCATATCATGCTGTCTCTTGTCTCTCCTCCTATCCAAACCCGCAAACTAGTCTGTGAGATTCTTGCCTTTGTTTGTCATGTCGATCTACCCAAGGGACAGAGCATTGTCCTTAAAGGGATGGATAAGCTGAGAGAATATAGACATGAATATGGGAGGTTTGATGCTTGGCTCAAGTTGTTCGATGCTACATTGGAAGGAAGAGGACGCATGGGCAGTTTAGTGGGTGCTAGTGAAGATGTGAAGCGCTTAGGGCCTCAAGGTGCCCCTGATAACCATCTAAGTGATTACGCGGTAAGACATCGCCAGGGTAGTATGAGTGTATGTGCTTACCTCATGCTGCTGAATAGCTATCCAATATGATGTTGGTGAACTCCATCATCAGTGTGATAGAGGATGTTGAGGTGCGTATTCATCTGAGGAATCAAATGAATGCTTGTGGATTACAAGCGATCATGGAAAAACTGCTTGAATTTAGTAATGAGAACTTGCGCCGCCATGTCAATATCTACACTCAAATGAAAGACAATGATCAAGAAGATATTATTGAGATCTATAATGAGAAGATATTGAGTGATATGAATGATCCTCGCGATGTATTCGAGACTATTCTGATTCGTGTAGAAGGCACTCGCAGTTATGACTTTTTCTTGAGTTCACTTCAACACCTGTTACTGATTCAAGACCAAGGAGCAGATCAGTGAGTGAATCATGAATTCAATTGAAGAGTGAATAACTAATGAAAAATAATAGAGTACGCTATTACCAGCTGTTGGATAGTATGGTAACCCATATTGTCATGGACCGCAAAGGCCTAGCCAACATGCAGGACATGGGAGGATTTGGCTTGTCAGTCTCTGCATTGATTGACAAATATGCAGACCAAGATCAGCTTGCTGTTGCTGTTGCTGAAGCAAAACAGGCCAAATCAATGTATGAAAAGGCAATTAAAGAAAAGCAGGAATTGGAGCTGGAGGTCAACATGACAGGCGATGGCTTAATTGGACAGCTCAAGGAGAAAACAAACTCACTAGAAGATTTGTTACGAATGTCCCGTAAAACAATATCAACCTTGCAACATAAGCTGAAAGACATCCAGCAAGAGCATCAGGCCAAACTCTTTAGCCTAGATCAACAATTGAAAGAGACTCAGCAAGCGGCTTCTGAGACTTTGACTGATAAAAATACTGGTGATGGTGAACACTTCTATTTGGGCCGTGAAGAAGTAAACCGTGCATATGATCGTTTACGTGCTCAGGCTATTCTAGAAGGCACACCTGGTTCTGATAGCGATGTAAGAAGATACAGAGATCATCTCTACCAGTGGCTTATCTTTTTCTCTTTTTGTTTAGTCTCTCCAAAGCATACCAAGGGCAGAGGGTTTATCAGATGCTTTCAAGTCTTCCCTATCAAATCAAATTGGATCTGCTGTACCAACTGGTTTTGTCATTCCAGGTACAACCCCTCTCATTGGATCAACACGACGTGGTGCCTCCCATGCCAACCGTAAGCCTGTCGCTGATGCCTCGGGTGTACCTTGGAGACATTCAACAGACAAGTTAGATGCAGTACCAATGAGAATGAGCCTCAAAGACCAAGTTGATGCTTTGTTGGATCAAGATATTAAAACTCACGGCGAAAGTGCAGATAAGCCTATCAGTGTGATGGCAGCAGAGCTGGAGAAGCAATTGCGCAAGAAAAATGAATCACTTTTACCAGGATTACCTTTAGATTCTATTTCATCTTCCAACACTATCAGCAGCATTGACTCTGCAACTGACAAAGTTAGCTTGTCAGAAACACTCACTTCTCCACAAAGTACATCCAACCAACGTGTCACGGAAACTACTAAAAGTAAATCAAGCGTTTCATCACCCCTATCTCCATCCTATCCTTCTGTGGTGGTTGATCATATTAAACCCTCGGCTGTAGTGAATGATCCATCATTACCGCCATCGATACCAGTAAACAACATTCTACCATCACTGTCTTCTTCCACGTCTGAAGACAATGTTAATACACCATCTTTAATTAATACACCACCATCATTGAGTCCGGATTCTTTACCGCCACCTCCACCTCCACCACCGCCCTTTACAAGTCCAGATTCTTCAATTCCTCCTCCTCCTCCTCCTCCATTTACAAGTGCAGGTGCTTCTCCACTACCACCACCACCACCTCCTCCACCACCACCACCAGGTATGGGTCCTCCTCCTCCTCCTCCTCCTGGTGGCCCTCGTGGCCCTCCACCACCTGGTGCACCCTCAGGTGCTAATAGAAAGATGATACGCCATCAACCCAATGTCAAGACACGCGCTCTTCAGTGGACCAAAATGCATACTCAGGCTGTCACTCAGACGGTCTGGGGAATCAAAGACATAGATGAGGATGCTCTAGAAGATGAGATGGATGTCATGGGTATCTTTAGCTCTGTTGAAGAAATATTTGCACAAAAGGTTATTGAAATCAAAAAGAAGAAAGTTAAGCAGGCCAAACAAGAAACTACGATTATTGATAGTAAAAAGGCGATTAATATCAGTAAGTCACTGTGCTATGGTATCAAATGTTACTTTGTTACTTATACTATAGGATGCAGATATTTCATTATTGGCCAAACTTAAGCATCTCTCACTGGATGAAATGGTCGGCAAAATCAAGATGGTGGATGATACTATCTGCACTGAAGTTGTTCTGCTTAGTTTACAAGCTAATATACCAACACCCGAAGAACAGGGTCGATTATCAGTGTTTGTAAAGAGTGCCTCTGAAGACTCACTTGAAAACCTTTCGCAACCTGATCAATTCTGTGCCAAGGTATGTGATTTGAAATAGAATTCTATGGTTTTATGCTAAACATGTGTTATTGTTAGATTATGGAAATTGAACGTTTCAAAGAACGTATTGATAATATGCTGTTTAGAGCCACATTCTGGGAAAAGCATCATCAACTTGCACAGGTACGAGATACAATACAGTTGTGGGATCCTAAACACCCTACTTATACTATCCTATAGAACATGTCATCTGTACTTGAGGCATCGCTGGCTCTTAAGGAATCTCAGTCCTTCAAAGAACTTCTCAAGGTAACTTTATTGAAAAAGACACAGTGACTTAATATCTTTTTTTCCCCAATCTTTAGCTTATTCTAGTCCTTGGTAACTTTATGAATGCAACCTCTTTCCAAGGTGGTGCTTTTGGTATCAAAATCTCTAGTATCAACAAGGTATATCTATATTTATATATATGATCACCTGTAAAGAAAATAGATCAAAGTGTTTATAACCTTTTTATTCTTTAAGTTGCTGGATACCAAGGGAACAGAAAACAGTACAACTCTGCTTCACTTTTTGGTAGGTGCTGTTGAAAAGAAATTCCCTCGTCTGCAAATATTCTTGGATGATCTCAAAGAAACTGGCCGAGCATGTCGAAGTAAGGGATGCTGTATTTTATGGGGGTGGGGCAATAGTACATACACTAAATATCTTTATTATTATAGTCACACTTCCGGATGTAGTCAAGGAATACAACGAACTTCGCAGTGGAATTCAAAAACTCATTCGTGAACTTGATAACCACTATGGAGATGCCTACGAGGCAGCTGAAGATGATAACTATGCAGTCACCATGCAGAAATTCAGAGAAGAAGCTGTTGAAAAATTCGATGAACTTGAGATCCGCTACACATCCATGGATGTTGCTTACAAAGATGTGGTTGGTTTCTACGGAGAGAATCCTGGACAAATCCAGCCCGATGAGTTCTTTGGTATCTTCAAGACTTTCACATCCAGTTGGGAGGTAATACTACAGTGTTTTGAAACATCATACTTATTTAATGTAAAAGCGTGCAATGAGTGACAATATGAAAGCTCAGAAGAAATTAGAGGATCTGGAGAAAGCACGTATAAAGGACGAAGAGCGCAAGGAGCGCGTCAAGGCACAGAAACTTCGTGGTGTAGATACAAGCGATGGTAATATTGTGTGTCTGCTATCTACTTTACTAAAATTCACAGCATCAGAACAAGGGGTCGAGGAGAAGAATATTATGGACAATTTACTGGATAAATTGAGAGCAGGCGAGATGGAGACTAGTAGTAAACGACGCAATGAACGCTTTAATGGAAGAGAGCGCCGGATTCAACGAAGTGAATCGGTAGTCTTGATGGCTGAAGATCTGCTTAAAAGTATCCAAACAGATGATGAGCCATTACCACGGAAAAAACAAGCTTCTCCAATGAAGGATATCGTAATAGCATAGATTAATTACAAGTTAGAAATAAACCCATAATGTCAGAAATAAAAACATGTTTTTGCTTCCAAAATAAAATTGTGTCCAAACAATACACTTCTCTTAATCTCAGGCCTATCTTTTACTAAAGTGCCATATCAATTCAGTGAGATGTATTAAGGACATACTAGATGAGATAAACTAAATTGATGTCATTGATGTTTTATGGGTTTCAAACATGGAATGATTCTTTCAAAAAAATTCACAAGATTTTTTAAAATTAGCACTATAATTCGTGAAAAAAAAATATCTATTGGTAGTGAAATATCAATATGCTTTTCGTAAAAAGTAGGTGTACTATCGTGAATTCTGGGTAAAAAACTGGTATTGTATCGTAAAGACCTTCACCATAATTGGAAGAATCCTTCTTTTGGGAATTAGAATGCATTTATTTCTAAACTAGGAAAGTGATACTATTGAATATCAAAAGATGTCGATAGCTCATAATATTTCGATAGTATATCCCTGAAGTTAAAGCCATTAGAAAAGGTATAGAAGTAGCCATTCCAATCAATTAACAGAAAAGTTTAACTACAAGTTCTACTGCTCCGCATATAATTGGCCTAAAGACCCAGAGACGACATTATGAATAAAATAAAACTAGGCATATGAATTAGGTGTATTTTATAATCATAATATAGTTTATAATATCTTTTTATATTCATTGTAGATAAAGGCAAATAATATTGGGTACATAAAACAATATTACTTTTTGGAAATGGTGTACAATTAATAAACTTTCTGGTGATAACTTTCATTGCAGAATACATCTCTACTACAATTTTTTTTTAAAAAAAACTACTTAACAGTTTGTGATATAAGTAAATCGCGTTTATATATTTACAGTTTAGTTTAAAGATTTTGTTTATTGAGATATGCCACGGCTTTGTCAAGCATTGTGATTTCTTCAGATAAATATAAGGGTAAATGAAAGTAAAAACATCTTAATGAGCAAATAATAAGAGATGAAAAGATAGAGAGATATGAACAATAAACAAAATCTACTAACTAACAATGTGACCCAGAAGTCTACCCACCAGCGTGCACTAAAATGTTGTGGCAGTGGGGGAGAGCAACTAGGAGACACAACACCAGTCTTCAATCAAGAACAGCAGGCTGGACACCAGAGGCAAGCCAGAGAGAACCAGAGGAAGAAGCTTCTGAAAAGAAACGGTCTGGGTAGGAGAGAGTCTCTATATACCACAAAAGGGTAAGTAGGGAAGGCCACCAAGGGGGACAGTGTTTTTTGGGCCTCACAGGCAACGAGTTCAGGCAGGTATCTATAGGGTGAACCCCAGCAGGACAGACAGGCAGATCATCCCAAAGGGACTCTGGAATGCATGGGCACTCACGAAGATGGCGACGGGAAGTGTGGTCACGGCCACAGGAACACTCAACTGGCACACCAGGCAGCCAGCCAAGACGCCAACGAACAAGACGGCTTCTCTCTGCTCTTGTGGCAGGAAGAAAGAGAACTGGGTCAACCTCAAGGAGCGGACGGCAACTGTCGTGTTCCGACTTTAATCCAAAGATTCTCTATGAATTAGTCAACATGAGTAGTATGCTGTGACATTCAGAATACTTGTCTTCATGATTACAACAAGTAGCAGTCACGGACCAATTATTAATTTTTTTTTTGTATGGAGCCTCTGGCTCTGAGTTTATTTGGTGATAATCTTTTTTTAGGGAGGAAAAGAGAGTCACAACTTGTTTTTGGCTTTTCTAATTTTCTATTGTTTTTCTAATTAAGTATTTTTTTTTTTAACAGGGTGAGAGCACTGTGTTACTCAATATCCATATCAAGTTCTGACTGGAGACGGTCCAAGAGGCAAGTAGCAGATGCGAGAACAGCAGAGAAGGTAACAGGTACATTATCGAATATGAACATCCAATGGTGGTGCCATATAGCCAAAAGAGCACAGCCAAAGATAGAGACGTTGGGAGTGTTAGAGACACTGGCCTTGGGAAAAACAAAAGAGAGAAGAGCTGCAACAAGGTCGGAGGGCTGGGGAGAGAGGCCAAAATGTTTGTGCCAAAAGGAGGACCAAAAAGACCATTTCTTTGGACAAGTAAAAAGAAGGTGCTCTTGTGTATCTTCAGTGGCCAAACAAACAAGACAAATGCCGGAGGGAAAGGAAGAGGGAACAAGCTTGTGTAGGAGAGAGCGGCATGAAAGCTTGCTGTGAAGAGCCCGGTACCATACATTGCGAGTAATATGCTGTAATGGCAAAGACCAGAGCTCTTTCCAGTGGGAAGGACAAAGAGGAGGGTTAAAGGAAGGTGCTGGTGAAGATACTCGCATGCATATGTTTTGATAAAGACGTGGAGAGAGACAAGACCATGGCTTGGAGGGTACCAAAGCAGAAAGGAAAGGAGAGATGTCTACTGTAGATCCAGTCCTAGGAGAAAGCAAAGGAAAGAGAGTCTGTACCAATTGGACAGGTAACAACGCTCTGAGGAGGAAGGGCTGTAAGAGTAAGGATTGGCTATCAATTCTACAAAAAAACTTACGAACAATGCGTGGATAATTGGTAAGGCCACCAGGGAGACGGCGCTGCAGAACGTCAAGCTCTTGATTCACCTCAAAAGCATCACTGACTCGAAGAGCACGCCAAGAGCGAGGGAAAGCTGGAGAGCCAGAAGCAACAAAACAAGCAGAAGAAAGCGGAAGCTCAAGACAAGTGGAAAGGTTTACTGCAATCTTTTCAAAGGAGTGTGGCAATTGGTCTATTGCACTAAAGATCGAGTGGAATGCACTACTCAGAGAACAAAAGACAGAAGGACAAAGATTGGGAAACAAAAGACAATGGAGAGGATCCAATGAAGGGGCAGCCACTTGCAGAAGATATGAGAACCACGGAGGAACTAAACCAGAAGGAGAACAAGGGGACAAACAAAAAGGAACAAGCCAACGCAATTGGAGAGCACTTTGTTGGATACTGGGATCCAAGACACCTAATCCACCATGGCTAGTCCGAGAGCATAAAGTAGCAAGCTTTATGGGAGGGAACATGCAGTGCTGGAGGAAACGACCCATGAGTGACCGTACCTTCTGGAAGAACGCAGAGGGAAGAGACACTACATGAAGAACATGCCAAAGAGTCGAGAGAACAAGAGTGTTGAGCACTGTTGCACGGCCACGAACAGACAAAGAACAAGAAAGATGTATATTGCAGGTAGCTTCTATCTTCGACAAAAGCGACTTGCAAAAGACATCTCTCTGTGGTAGAGAAGTCATCAAGGGAAACCCAAGATACCTAAGAGGTTCTGGTGAACGACGGTCATGCCATTCTGTGATATTGTACTGCTGAAGGATTGGTGTCCATAAGGGCTGGGGAGCACCCGAAAGAGAAAAGGCTTGTGTTTTGTGCATATTAATGCGAGCGTTGGATGCTGCAGAGTACATAGTAAGATGCTCTTGTAAGCGATGTAAATGGGCATGGTCGGGTAGAAAGACTAGGAGATCGTCTGCATAGGCTAGAAACTTGAGAGCAGGAGGCGGAGAAAGACTTGGGTGTGGAGGAGGAGAGAGACCCTTGAATGTCGTATCATGGAGCAAACGACGCAACAGAGGCTCAAAAGCAAGATTGAAAAGCACAGGAGAGAGAGGATCTCCCTGGCGAAGACCACGAGACTGAGTGAGTGAGCGAGAGATATGCCCATTCACATTGACCTGTATCTGTGTAGAAAAGAAGAGATTACATATGCTATTCACCAGAGAAAGAGGAAACTTGAAGTGTAGCATAACCTTCTTAAGGTACTCTGGATGAACTCTGTCATAGGCCTTTTCTTGATCCAACAAGAGACCCACAGCAGAAGAGTTCTCTATTCTAGCCTGCTCCATGGCAATCTTTGTGAGCATGCCATTGTCAGCAATGAACCTTCCTCGCACAAAACCTGTCTGGTAAGGCGAAACAAGGCTACTGGCAGCATGGATCAAGCGAGCGTTCAGAAGACGAGTGAATACTTTGGCATCTGTGTTGATCAAGGCAATGGGCCTCCAGTTCTTTAGAGAGGTCAGATCCCCTTTCTTTGGTAGGAGTGTCAAACACGTCGATTGCCAGGAAGGAGGGAATATACCAAGTGTCAATGCCTCATTGTACACTGTGGTAATAAGGTCAGCACAAACAGGGTGATCAAAAACTAGGTGTAGAATTTCATATGGCAGACCGTCAGGACCCGGACTGCTTGATCTTGGGGATCTTGCTGAACCATCCCTAATGTCTGCTATGGTAAACTTGTTGGTGAGAAATGAGCCCATGCTCTCAGAGAAAAGAAGTTCGGGTGGAAGATGAGTGATCAAATCCTCAACAGCCAAAGACACTACAGGATCTGGAGTGTACAAGCCAGTGTAGAAGGTAGCAGCAGCATCAGTCATTGTGTGCGGGTCTGTGCATAGAGTATTTGTTACTGGGTGTTGTAGAGCAGTAATGTTCTTCTTGATCTGTCTTGCTGTGATGGTTCTCTTTAAATATCCGGCAGAGGTCTCTCCCTTCTCACGCCACATCTTCCCAGACCGAAGGGCAAGGATCTCTACCTGTTCGTGTTGTACTTGTTGCAGTTGTTTCTCTACAATGGGCAACTGAAAGTTCTGTGCTGGTTGGTGTCTGAACTTGTGGATAAGTCTATCCCGCTTGCTCTGAAGCATACGTTCTGCTGAGACAAGGGAATGATGGCGACGACGAGAAAAGGACTTGATGAAGCAAGTGACTTGCTCCTTTAACTGATCCCACTTAAGTTGGACAGATAAAGAGTGAGAGAGAAGAGGAACACAGCGAGAAAGTAATGATTTGAGTTCTTCACGAAACTCTGATTGGAGGGCTAGACGAGGGCTGGCACGCCAAAGTCCCTTTCCCGTGTTATCTTGGGTCTCAAATCTAAAGGACGAAGTAAGTAAACAGTGATCCGACCACTGAGGGTGGATGTAGGAGACTGAAGAGGAAGAGCGTAAAGGAGCAATGTCCTTGGATGAAAAAATGTAGTCTATGCATGAGGAAGATATGCCGCGATGAAATGTTGGCAGGGAAGCTTCTCCAGCAGGAGTGATGGTGTCTATGCAAAAGTCAGAAATATACTGCAGCCATGGCTGGGGAGCCTGGCGAGGGGTGGAGGTGGACGAACGGTAGGAATAGTTGAAATCCCCGAGCAGGATGGAATTGCTGGGGTGTTGAGGAAGAAAGAGAGGATTGGTGACAAGTGAGTTAAGGAAGGTGTATCTAGGACGATAAGTGGCAGGGGCATATACTACACAAATGCGGATAGGAGGAAAAAGCATGTTGGCATGCACCACTGTAGCAGTAATGCAGCGGCCACAGAGGCTGAACAGAGGGTTAATGAGTGTAATGAGCGGTGATAATGATACTAGGCCACAGTGAGGTGACCATAGTGATGAGGAGGTGCGGAAAAGTTGGTTAAAGGATTGTTGCATAGTGTCTGTATTGGCATGGGTTTCTTGGAGCGCAAGAAGATCCATACCCTTACTGCGTAGGTGTCGTATAAATGATTGTCGTTTTTGAGGATCACCGAGTTTGGCGAGTCCTCTACAGTTCATAGTGCTTATCTTAAACATAAAATAAAATAAAATAAAAAGGGAGATTATTGTTCGCCCTCAGACGACACGTCCATGTTGATATTCATGTTTGAACGTTTATCAGACCGAAGTCTTCTGGGAGAGACAGGACGACGTTTCCTGGGGGAAACAGAGCGACGTCTGCCTGGCAAGGCTGAACGATCTCTACTCGGAGAGACAGAGCGAGTGTCTTGAGGAGAGAAGATAGGTGGAGCATCTGGCAGTTTGGCAGGCTCCTCAACAACCAAAACAGCTGTCAGGTCGACAGCAGGAAGAGTAGTTTCCTCTGTAGGGTGGGTGGGAACAGTGCCTGAAACTGCCTCAGGTTTCTCAGAAGAAGTGACAGGATTCTTCAAAAGAAGAGAGACAGGACTAGCAATCACTCGATCCTTAGAAGGATCAGCGGCTGTCTTTCGGTGTCTCTTTGATGTGTCTGCCTCAGTGGCAGGGAGACGAGTGCAGTTGCCCTGGAGATGTCCAACCTCTCCGCAAAAGTAACAAGTCCGGGTTTCTTTTGGACGCATGGGACACTTATCCACATCATGGCCCATTGCCTTACAGTATCGACAATGAGCTCCCATCTTCGTCCATGTAGCCAAAAAGGTATGTTCAGCATTGAAAGCCACTTTGTAGGTCAATGGCTGGAGAGTACGGTCGTGGTTGGGTGGGCGTTCAAGATAAACATGGCCATTACCATGGAACCACTTTCGTTCTTCATAAACGACCACTTCTTTGACAGTGCCAAATTTACTTAAGCAGGCCCGCAGACCTGTGTTGATCTCTTCATAAGACATGAAGGGAAGTCCCACAATATTGAGACGCAACAGCATTGCTTGGGGAGAGATGGCAGGAGACGCAAAAAGAACAGAATCAGATACATTAATGCCTTCCTTACAGGCCTGCCCGCAAGCAGCCTTGGTGGCAAAGTGAAACTCAAAATTAGCAACCCCTTCCTTATCCTTACGGCTGCATCCAAAGCAGACGTTGGCGGGGAAGCGATCTCGCATGGTGTCCAAGAATTCATTAATGTATTCTGCATTCTTAGCAGGAAGACTGTAGAAAACAGAGTGGCGAGAGGTGCCCTGAGCCCACACACGGGGCAAAGGATTTTCATTGTCGCTACCAAGAACGATCTCGGTGCGAGTGGGGGTGGTGCGGTTAAGGAGCCCTTTCTTTGCGGCTCCAGAGAAATCTAGCTTTTTTCCCAAAGCAGCAGAGACAGAGTTGGTCTTTGCATGTGTAGTGGAAGTGTTCTCTGAGGTTGGTGGAGTAGATCTCGAAGTTTGTTGGTTTTTATTGCCTAATGGAGGGTCCCCTGGGGGTGTCTCCGGAGTTAAATGGGGAAGAGCCATGGAAAAATAAAATAAGTAGGATCCAGACTCATTATTACTGATATTCTACAGTCACACCCAATTGAATGTAATACTTTTGAAAATAAATTTCAGGACGAAATATTTAGGACATGTTCAACATTAGATAAAACACTCCACATTTGATCTAGAAGCCTCAAACTTAAGTATATCAAGGATCAATATATTTAATTATAGAAATAATAATAATAATAATAATATAGTTATTATTCTGTATGGCCTGCTTTGGCATCAATGACTGTATAGCATCTATCTGTCATACTCTGAATTTATTGTTGTACAAGTTCAACACCAACTATCACTCACTCCTCTGCAAGTAGAGCCTTCAAACATTCTACATTGGTAATAGATACTCTTCTTTCCTAAATTCGTCTTGGTTTACAGTGCCAATAGCAAAGACTCATGGGCCAAATCCATTAGCCTAATAGCAACTCCAAAGCATGATCCCTCCGCCACCAAACTTTGTTGTTGGAGCACTATGATTAGGATCATAACGTTCTCTAACTATTTTAATGACACAGGCATCTCTATTGCTCTTTTTCATAATGTATGTTGACTCATCAGACCAAATGATACCTCTCCACTAATCACTTGTCCAACTGGCATGTTCTTTAGCCCAACGAAGCCGTTTCTCTTTGTGTGTTTTTCAGTAAAGGCTGGCCTGTAGTCTACAGAAACAAATTCGAATCCTAACTGATTGTAGTAACTGATAATGGTGTTTCTACACATATCCACCTGAATCTTCAACATTTCTAATTTCAGCTGATTCTATGAGGCAAATGGACCCTTTCTAATGACCTTTTCCAGGTGTCTAGGTCCCTTCTCACTGGAATTTTTATTTTTATTTTAGGTTTTCCATGACTCTTTAAACGCAATGGTGACCTATGTTCTTTTGATATTTGTGATACTATTTTGAACTGTGGGCTGTTTTCATCTTAATTATGCTTTCAATGACAGTCATTTTTAATCCAGCCTTCAACAGGTAACCAATGCCCCATAGCTTTTTATCTTTTGCCTTGTTCTATTCTCCACGAGTGTAAGTTTCTGAACATCTATCTGACATAGTGTGTTGGTTTAACACTATTTGGAAAGAACAAGAGTTTTATGCAAAAATAAAAAGTTATTTTTTATTAAAATTTAGACAAGTATTAAATTCAATTGGGTGTGATTGTATCCTATGTTCTAATGAGTCACCCCTGATATCCCAAGTAAAAAGGACACAGGTACTAACAGATTGTATAATTCTTTTCTTTTAAAATATAGTAGTATAAATAATAAGGTATGAGACTATCTTATCAAGGAAGTAGTTTGAAATCTATACACTGAGTATCATGAGTAACTACTAAAGCATAGATATAAAATCCTACTTCTGTTTTATTGTTTAGAGATAATTTCTTATTAATAGACAAACAATCCCATTAGACATTTACTATTGTTTAGAATTCTATAACAGATTAATAAAATAAAATATGTTTACAAAGATCCAATAATTTAGAATATAATATACGGTCTATATTTACTCTATTGATTTATTTATAGTATGGCTTATATTCTTTGTAATATGTAGATCATCTCTTCACATGGACTCCAAAGTGTATATTAGTACCTTGGCCATAGATTGCACTAAGCTTGAGCTCAGAAGAGCCTTTCTGGACAGGCACAAAGAAGACTATTTAGAATGAAAAGTATATCCTTACCATTCGAAAGTAATTCTTTTTAGGTATTAAAATATAATAAGAGTGATTGATTCTATAATATTTATAAGAGGCAATTCCTGCCAAGTATCTGTTTTCTCTCTATTGTTACACGAGTAAGACATCTAATCCACCCATAAAGAACTCTTGTATTATCTTATACTTATCTCAATAAATATCATCAGACCTCTTGTTTATTTCCAGCTACAAACAGACATGATATAATAGTGACTAAGAAAATGAAGTTTTGGGTTTGGATAATTTGATATTTATTCTTTATACTACATATTGATAGACATTTAATATTTACGGTTGGTGCCCAAACCAAGGATTGTATAGAATGATAGCAACCACAAAGTATATATAGAAATAATAAAAAGATAAGTTTTTTTTTACTTGTAAAGTTATAACACAATAGATACCATTTCATATACAAGCTTAAAGAGAAAGACACTCTGTGTAGCTATGTTTCCATCCCATACAATATCTTATTATGGGTTGTATATATTTATATATATATTTAATAGTAGTAGTAAGAACATATGAATAGAGGAGACAAATTGACACGGGCAGGGGATGATTACTCTTCATTAACCACCTCTTTCAGCATAGCCATCATATCAGACCCACTAAATCCTAATAAATGGCCTTTGCTTACAAGTGCCTGCAATCCTTTCAATAACAGAGCTTTGTTTGTGTCTGTCTTTTGGGTATGTTTTGAAGAGGGTTCTTCTGGTTTTGGGAAGAGCTCTACTAATCCTGAGTGGGGTGTTTCTGGATAAGTACCTGGTACACCATACTGTCTCCATGATTCCTTTTTCTCTATACCATGGCTAACAACTTTTGGAAGTGGATTAATTTGTGTCATTGGTTGAATAGTGATACGCTTTCCGTTGGTGCTTGTTTCTGAAGGTAGGGTTGTTTGAAGTATTTGTGTGATTTCATTCAAGGCATTGGAGTGTGAGTCCATTAAGCTGTGCACACTGGGAACAGTAAACAATGGGTTATAGGACTGATCGTACTCTTCATCAATCTCCTGCTGTTCATCCACCACTCCATTCTCATTTAAAGCAGGCGTCAATGTCCCCGGATTCTTGCTCCACCGAGTATAGAACTCATCATCCGAATTATCTTCTGAATCATATTCAGAGTGCGTATGTTCCGTAGTGCGATCCTCCCTTGTATCCATTCCATCTTCTGATGACCAGTCTCCCCAATAATCCTCAGGTGCATCTCGGTTGCTCTGTCCATTCTGAGGAGTCTATTGTGTACTTATAAAAAGATCAACAGGGAATGAAAGGGAACTTACATCTACTGTATCGTTTTTCTGTGTGTGCTTTTGAGTGACCATCATTAGAAACAGTCTTTCTGCCTCCTCGGTTGTCTGTGCCCAACTCTTTACTTCTCTCCACTCCTGCTCTGATAGTTCCTTTGTATTATGGTATTTAAGCTCTGAACAATCTTCATTTCCATCCTCCAGGGCCAATATAACAGCATAATGTTTTTCATCCTGTTGAGCAAACTCTACTATAGCATGAAGTGTTTCAGGATCAAGGCGCTTGTAATAGACTGGGTTTCGGTACAAATCCTCTAGATAGGAGGACTGTGATTGACCAGAACATATAGCGTCAATGATTTCAGTGCAGCTGTCCTTCTGCCATTGTACAGCCTCATCCCATTCTTTTTTATTAGATCCCTTGGAAGGCCCTAAGAATTGAATTCGCTGTTGAAGCAACTGAGTGGCAATAGGCAGTAGTTCTAGATAGCTATGCCTTTGACGGTATTCCAATGAAGTATAGGCTAAGGAGCGGGCTATGTTGTTATTGGCATAGTCGTCAATGGCTTCCATTCTTAAGAAACAGAAAACAGAAAAGAGAAAAGAATAAAAAGAATTAAAAAAAAAAAAGATTAAGGAAAACGACGTGGGAAGTAAGTGAGGCTTGATTTTCCCACCTTAAACCAAGCGGACTCTAAAACGGGTCTCCATGGCAACACACATTGGGGAAAATAGTGGGTGGATTTAAAGTCCGGATGAGAGAACAACCCATCGTCATTTTGTCAAGAAATAGTCACCAATCATACAACAGGAAAAGTGTACCTGGTTTCTATGGTAAAGATAAATATAAAATACCATAGGCTAGTTATATCGGGAATAGGATCTATCTTTGAATTATACAAATGACACACATCATTGTACATGAGTTACCAATAGAGTTCTCTTGAGCAGAGAAGCTTTTGCTTATAGAAGAACAGATAAAAGATAAGAGTATAAAAGTGACTGCTGATATCTTTGTCAGAACGTGGAAAGGCAGTACTGTTATTGTTATTATTATTGTTATTATTATTATTATTATTATGAAAATAAGTGAATAAAACACCTTTTCTCCTATGTGAGGTTGATCTATATTTTACCCTGGAGGAGTTCGCTCACGATGGATTTTCCATAGAGACGGAATGTGTTGTAGAACGAGACATAGTCGACAGTAGAAAAGACAGTGTCGAACATACCAAAAGGAAGCATCAAAGGAATCCAGCCACGTGCATACTCAAGAGCCCAGGCATGTTCAGGAATCTTGTACTGCTGGGCATCACCACGTGCAAGATGATGCATCTCTCCAGGCTTAAACACCTACACAGTAAGTCAGTAAGGCTATTCTCTCCTATAAACAGGTGTTCTTATATACCTCACGTGTCAAGGCACCAGCATTGTAGGCCCATTGTTCACCCTCGAGAATAATAAAGTAATCGTCAGCAAAAAAACGACCGGTGTGGCCTTCTGTACCAACAGGTGTACCAAAGATGATGACATATTCTGTAATGGAGGCATGCAAAATCCACATGGAGCCCATAGCACCACCAGCATTGTTAAACACCCATTCTTCCTTGAGCTGAACATGTCCGGGATATTCCTTATCGAGGTCCTTGGCAATGTTGTTGAGCATCAGGCGAGTGTCGTTGGAGTAAAGCTCAATGTTGCGCTTGGCTACTGTGTGGAGCACGTTCTGGTCAAAGATATAGAAGCGTTCCTTCACTCCATCAAAGCCAATGAATACGGCCACCAGCAATGAAAGAAGAAACAGAAGCTTCATGCAACAAGTATCCGTGCGACAGGCCATGGTATGGAGAAGCAAGAGAGAGGAAAGGAGAGAGAAGAATTCATTCTTCTTTTCTGCTTGCTGTGACTGCTAATTTAACCCCAGAATAAAAGTGGAGTTCAATAAATGACAGATTGGGTGTGTGTTACCGTCTGTCATTCTGTTCTGTTCTCCATTACCTATATTTTGAACTCAGATAAGCACACCAAGGCACATGGATCAGAAGAAGACTAAATCTCCCTCTTTGCTTTATTATTACCAGTACTATTTGTACTTGTACAAGTACTGATATGAATTGTATTAATATTATTCAATTTATTTTTTATTTTTATTTTTATTTTTTAATTGGAAAAAAAAAAGAGTATTTTTTAATATGTAAATATATGCTATGAGGGACAAGAACTTGATTCTCTAACTTTTATGATAAGCATGAAACAAGCACTGATCACCACAGAAACTTCTTCTGACATGTGCTGTGTGTTGATATGCAAGAAACATCTAAACTTGGGTTGGTAGATCTCTGTCTAAATCAAAAGGAATCAACAATTCTCGGTCTGTTCTCTTGTTGGACTTGGTCTTCGCTATTGGCTGCCATGGTCATGGAAGCAAGTTCAATGTCCTTTTTCTTCTTCTCTTTGCGCTTGGCCTTTTTCTTCTCCTTCTTCTCCTTCTTCTCTTTGGACGCCATGGATCGTTCATAACCAATAGATGCAATGGAAGATCCCCATTCTCTGGATTCCTCAAAACTAGGTGGTACTGTACTCACTGCTCGATGATAAAGCTGGATACCAGGAGCAAGATCAACTTCTTCCAGAAATAATTCTAGTTGGAAATCCTCAATAATCTCACTCGCTCTCTCCTCATCCCCAAGCACATAACGCATAGAGTGTTTTTTCCCTGGAATATCGACTTGAAAAGTACGACGCTGTAAAGACTCTCGGTTCTTCTCTTCAAGGAGATCAGGCGCCATAGGGAATCGCTGGCAGTCCAGGGTCTTTAATGAACTGGCCATGCAGTCGGTCTGTGTCCATGGAGTAGCAAATACTATCGATGAAGTACCAAGGAAGCTTATTGTGCAAATGACCAATGCAGCAATGCACACTGTATATCGCCATCCACGAGCCAATGGAGAAATCACTGCTTCAATAGCAATCACACAGAATAGAATGGAGAGGTATATGCATGGCAGGAGATCTCCCATGTGCTGTGTATGTTTTGGTAGGAGACACAGCCCGAGAAGAGAACAGGCCATGCTGGTGGCAAGAGAGTAAAGGGAGTCATTGTGGAGACGGCCAATGGTTTTTTTCTCTTTCTCTATTGTTTGTGCAGTGTTAATAGCATTGAAGACTCTACTCCATAATCAACTTACCAGAGCATGAGAGTGGAGAGTGAATAAAGAAGAAGGGTGACCATGCCATCTGTCTCTTTTGTAACATTGCTTGTAGAGCAACTGTCCCACCAAAAACACCCATCGCTATAAGGGTCATCCACCGAAGTGCAGAGTTAAAGACAAGATACATCGAACGGCCTGATAATTCATCCCATACTAAGAATGTATTCTTTTGAAAGAAGTAGCTTAGGGGAGAGGGCTGAAGGGTAACAGATCCAAAGGGAGCCACTGTGTCTGACAAAGGAACGGAAGAAAGGCGATCATGCATCATGGTGGGGTAGTTGGCCATAAGCTGATGGACTTGTTTTAACTTTGACCAGAAAGACAGTGGCTCATACATAAATGAAGCATCTGCATCTGCTATAGCACAAGTGAGTACATACAGTAGGTTATATCAATAGCTTACATGCTTCGTGGTAAGCAGATTCGATGATGAATGTGCTCAATTCTTTATTTGCTGATACCATACAGGCTATTTCTTGCTGTTCCAATGCTGGTTCAGGTAAGGGGACGTTATGACTCATTAAATAGCATCCTCGGCTATGGAGGAAACGAAGACGCGTCGTCAATGCAGTGATGGGTGTTGTGTCATTAGGATCCACCTTATTCTCATCATTAAGAACACGGGCCCACCAAATATCATTTCCATCATGTAAGTAGGGATCTCCATACGCGCTATTCATTCATTAAAGAGTGAATACATACAAGATAGACTTACGATACTTCATTGTATTCTGTTCTACTGCTCACAGGGGGTCGATGATCATGAGAGTGAAGCTTTCTTCCACTGGCATAATGTTCTAGTCGAATGGGATCATTGGTTTTTACAGGTTCCAAAGGTTGTGAACTATTCCACCGTGTCTGTGCCTTTTGAATAACCCAAATATTGTTGATATCTTCATAGGGATAAACAGTAACGATTTGCTCTAAAAGGTATGTATTAGACAAAGGAGTTTTATGTAAATACATTCATCCATAGTCAAACAAGGAATCCACTTACGAGTACTTCCTGTCTTGTAACGCTCATTGAAAGAATGGATATAACCTCCTGCTGTGCCAAAGTGTCGCAAAACCACCTTGGATCCATAAAAAATATCTATTGCGACCTATGAATGTCTTTTTTTTTTTTTTTAAAAAAATCAAACTCTTCTAGTCTTTACCCTTTTGTGTTCCAGAGAAAATATTGCCTTGTAGAGAGTATTTTAATTGAGGACTGATGAGAAGATCATGGTCGCCTGAATTTGGCAGCATGGTAAAATGAAGATAAAAGATAGAAAGGTACACTGCTACTGGTAAAACACCCAGAGTCAATACATGAGATGCCATATGTTTTACAGCAGCAGACTATGAATAATTGATTTGAGATGAGAAGGCTTTGTTTGTTTGTTTTTTTCTACATAAATACTAAGTAGGAAACTTACTATAGGCTTTTGTTGATTTACGAGGCATTTCCAGGTACTGTTGGCTGTAGCACCCCACAGGGCCATCCACGGTGCAATGCCTTGCCATTTAGTACTATTGAAAGATAAGTTCTTTTGTTATTCCACTCAATAAATACACTAAACCAAAACAAACGTACCTTAGAGCACATCCAATAAAAACTCCTGTCAGTGCCTGATATCCCCATGCTATTTTTAATGAATCTCTGTAGATATCACATCATGTCAGTTATGAGTTCTTTTTCTCTTATAGACAAAAAAAAATATCCCTTGTTATTTATATAGACATATTCCTTACATGTCCTGGTATTTGTGCATCAAACTCCAAGTGGCAAAAGAAGCCACACTCAACACACACAATAGCCCTTCTGGCGATACGAAATGTGACTGAGTGATCATACCACTCTCTATCTTCCATAAGTAACCACAACAGTAATTCTATCCATTCTTACCTATCATCAAGAGTCCTCCCACCATCACAGCTGATAAACGAGAGTGTCCCATCCATAACACTGTGAAATAGCTCATAGGAATAATGCTAGCACCCATCACAGCAGAGATGTTTCGTAGCATCAGCACAGGCATCTCTTTTATGTATCTATTGAATGGAGGCATAAGATCCTGTTTTTATAATAATATAAAACTCACTGTCCAGCATAATACATGGGATTATTCCCAGTATACCCCACGGCATGTGCTATTGTTGAATAGAATAAACCTGCCAGGGGTGGGCATTTCCCAATAAAGAATTGGCCTTTGAGATACCATTGTATCTGATGAGTCATCTCAAGTTCAACCACCCTAGAGAGCCATGGTTATTTTATTCTCTTTTCCCTCCTTGTTTCTCCGTTCTTTTAAATGCCACCTACGTGATGACAGATGGCGTAGTGATGATCCACCACCTTAATAGAATAGCTCCTAGTGTCATGAATCCTAATAGTGCAGTGTCCACTGCCCATGTTCTAACATCAGGACTAGACATCATATTCTTTTTTAGTTTCGTCTCATAAAGATCTTCTTGTGGATTGTCTTGTGGGTATAGTGATGTTTCATTTTCTGATGTAAGCACTATTCTCCTACGTAACGAGAGCATAGCTAGGCTTTAATCCACGTTTTATATATATATAAATAAGATAGAGGAAAGAGAGAAAGAAAAGGAAGAAAGATAGATCCAACTTGTTTATATAGAGACACTTCTATAGAACTAAGTTAATAAAAACAAAACTGAATTAATTCAAGCTGAAAGAGGCAAGCAAAGAGTGATATTCTCCTTCCCCTTTTCTTCTTGAGATCTGCCGTTTATATAAAAGAGAGTCCAATGTAATCCAAGGATGCCATGTACAGCCAGAGAATCTCTTTCTAATGAATCACAGTTGATATATTTTTCTTTCTTTTTTCTTTTCAACGACTGACTGTCTTGGTGTCTATGTATTCTTGTTGTTTTATTGACTAGATCAGTGCAGTGACAAGCATTCATCATTCTTAAGCGGCCCTTACTTTTGTCCTTTTTCTCCCTCTGCCCTTAATTCATGCCGGTCAAATTAAACGCAAGATGCCGGTTGTATGGATTGAGTGACATCTGAACCACCCAAAATCCCAAGGAGTGTGTGTTTTTTTTTAGTTTATGCTAATCGATAGACTAATTGTTATACCAATCAATAGACTGGTCTTCTTACTGTATTATAAAAACAACAACAACAACAACAGAAATGGATCTATATTGGATCCCGGTATGTCGTCTTTTGCTAAACCCACCTATGGAATGGTAGTGTTTTACATGGGACGACACAGGGCCTGGACATACTAACAGCCACACTACACCATGCATACATCTACCTTTTCTTTTCTCTCTTTAGTTGATTCCCTAAGAATGGTATTTTCCGCCTCTTTAAATAAGAAAGAGTAGACTTGCCTTTTATAGCCCTTCTCATCAAGACACTTAATAAATAACATCTTTAACAGAGAGTGACGTATCCATGGAGACACTCTATGCAGAATGTTCTTATAGCCCACTACCAGAACACTAAAAGAGAGAGAAAGATAGAAAAGGCAAGTCCAGCCACTCATCCTTCTTCCCCTTCTCATTATTAGAACTTATTCAAAAAGATTCCTTATATGGATTATTCTTATCCATTATTATCCCAGTACGACACTCCTTGTTCAGTCCATTCCATTCCTCTCTTTCTCTCTCACTTCTTTTCCTTTCTTTCTTTCTTTCTTTCATTCTTCCTCTCATCCATCTTTCTTTCTTTCATTTCCTGTTTTTTTATTATTCTTATTAAGCACTCCACCTCCTTCTTATTGTTATTATTAAGCACTCAACTTACCTATACTTCCCATGTCAACTATTACTCGAAGACGAGTGGGTGCATCATCTAATGATGACACAGAATCTATGCACAGAGGAAAGGTCCAGGATACATCTTCACCTTCCTCACCAGCAAAGAAGATAGCGTATGACCCTGGAGAGAGTGATGACTCGACTTCAACGCCCAAACTCACATTGATGGAAGAAGTACTCTTACTTGGACTCAAAGACAAACAGGCAAGTCCAGGAGTGTTCCTGCCACCCTTCTTCTTCCTGTTCTTCCTGTTCTTCCTCTTCCTCTTCCTCTTTATATATATATATATATAAAGAAGAAATAACTAAATCCATCTTACCCATCTTACACATATGCAACCTCTAGGGATATCTGTCTTTTTGGAATGACAGTATTAGTTATGCCCTTCGAGGATGTATTGTTATGGAACTGGCCTTTAGAGGAAGAATTGCCATGGTCAAAGATGCCAACCGACGCAACTATGCATTGACAGATCGACACATCCAAGTGATCAATGATGCCCTGACAGGAGAAGTGCTGCTGGATGAGGCATTGAAGATGATGAAGGCCAGTGAAAAGATGAGTGTGGCTTCATGGATTGATCTGATGAGTGGTAAGTCACAACAGAGAGACTAGCCACAGATCTCATCTGTTGACGGATGATGCTAGGCGAGACATGGAATGTAATGAAGATTGGCTACCAACTAAAGCAGGTCAGAGAGCGTCTTGCCAAGGGACTGGTAGATAAGGGCATATTGAGAACAGAAAAAAGGAACTTCCTCTTGTTTGATATGGCCACACATCCTGTAGCTGACATCACCGCCAAGGAAGAGGTCATTAAACGTGTGTGTACCATGCTAGCAACACGCGTATCTCCTGCTGCTGTGGATGCACAGTCTGATATTCCACACGCCTATCTCAGAACCATGAGTATGATCTGTGCTGCCTATGCTGCCAATGTACTTGAGAATGCCCTGTTCTACCTGCAACCAGATCAGAGAGAACAGGCATTCAACAAGGTAGATGAGTTGATGAATGACTACTCTTCATGGCCATTCTCTGGTGCTGCCAAAGTGTCTATTCCACCTGGGAAGGAGCTTTCTGTAGAAGTCATTGCTGCTGTTCTTACTGTATTGACGAGAATGGATGCCATTGTAAGTTAATAACATGAAAAATAGGGATAGTGGTGACTAAGCTGTTGATAATAGCTGTGAATCCATGGATAAGGCATCAAAGGGAAGAAAGGCGTCAATAAGTGAGTCAAAAGAGAGAAGATCTTTCTGCATGCTTATACCTGCACCTTTTCTCTTTCTATGGTTGTTGCTGCTGCCACTATGACGATGACGATAATAACGATAATAACGATAATAACGATAATAACGATAATAACGATAATGATGGCTATAGAATATTACATACAGTGAGACATAGAATAGAACATACAATGAGATTTGACAATGTCTGTTAAGAGTTGACTCTTCCAGGCCTTATAAAATATACAAGGGACAGAATCAACCCTTGAATCATGGAGGGAATCAATACACATACACACACACACTTTTTTTTATTATTTAAATATTGATATTATCATCATTATCATCATTATCATGGATGGATCCATCATTGAGCAGTGTTTCTTTTATAGGAAGAGGTATCTCAATGCATCAGGGCTATAAAAGAGGACAGTAGCATAAAAATAAACAGTCACACTTATGACTTTGAGCTATAGAAAATAAACGATAGATTGTTTCCCTTTCCCTCCCGTAGATAATGACCACTGCACAAGGACCCACCACATTTGCTGACGACGGAAAAGAAGTTATAGAGCGCAGTATTGAAGCAGAGAGCGTTAAGCACACGGATATTGAGTCTCTCTATGAAATACATCGAACTGTGGATAGAATCATCAGGGGCAATTATCAAAAGATAGCCCTTCAGTTTCCCGATGAATTATTAGCAGATAGTACAGCAGTGTGTGCCCTAATACAGAAACAGAGTGGACGTCACTGTTCTATTCTAGCCGACACTTCTTATGGCAGTTGCTGTGTGGACGAAGTAGCAGCTGAACACTGTAGTGCTGACCTTATTGTTCACTATGGACGTTCTTGTCTTTCTTCGTAGGTGACTCTTCTTGTCCCAAAGATATTGACTGTGTTCTTCTAAAGTACCTCCCATTTGCCTGTGCTCTATGTGTTTGGACAGCAGTCATTGGATATTGATCAGTGTGCTATAGAGTTCAAGCGAGCTATCCCTGATACAGAGACTCCTGTGATTGTAATGTGTGATGTGGAGTATTCTTATGATGTTGGTAAGGAAGAAGATGGATAAAGGATGAAGAAAATGAATGAATAGTGGATATAATAGTGGATATATATGGGATGCCAAGTAACACTCCACTCATGTCTTTGTTGGTGGTGGTGGTGGTGGTGGTTGCATAGAGAAACTCACCCAACATTTGGCCGAGACTTATTCCATGATTATTCCTACCAAGATCCAGACAGAGTCCAACCTGCAGTCCACTCTCTCTACAGACAATAGCACAGTTGCTGACACCAAAGCTGGGTCTTGTCAAAAGGAAACAAAAGAAGGCTGTCCATGTAGTAATACCACTCACCAAAAGATCCACTGCAAACCCCAAAGAAGTCCAAGCACACAAGAGGAAGAGTTGAGTGCAGAAAAAAGAAAAGGCGGACGGTACTACACTTTACCAGAAGGAGTCCCTGTTGAATCCTGCTTGATCTTCTTTATTGGTCATGAAAGTTTAACACTCACCAACATTCTTATGATTCATAACAAATGCCAGGTAAAGTATTGCATGTACATATATAGAAAAGAAAAAAAGAAGGGGTGGCGACGTAGTTTTCTCTTTCTTTCTTTTTTTTTTCTTGACAGGAGGTCTTAACCATAAAAGGAGGATTTGCATTCATAGGTCTATACGTATGATCCCAAGACAAAGGAAGCAAGAAAGGAAACAGTCCAGGTGAACAGAATGCTAATGAAGAGGTAAGCCAACACAATGCATGTTCATACCATTCTTATGGTGCAAGATATGTAGTTGTGCAAAAGGCCAAGGATGCCAATACCATTGGTATTGTTGTAGGCACATTGGGTGTTGGTAACGTATTTCAGTGATGTTAGTCACTCTATAAAGAAAACAGCATACTTATCCTCAAGATAGCTTCCTATATGAACATTATTGAACATCTTAAAAAGCTGATTTCTGCATCGGGTCGAAAGTCCTATCTGTTTGTGATGGGGAAACTCAATGTAGCTAAGATGGCGAATTTCATGGAGGTGGATTGCTATGTCTTGGTTGCCTGTCCCGAAAATAGCTTGATTGATTCAAAGGTAAGCCAACAAGAAAAATACAAAAGAAAGACCCTTTGTTTTTCATTAATTCAGAGACACAGGGGGTACTAACTTACCATGGTTTTAACTTGTACCAAGGAATTTTACCGCCCAATAGTAACCCCCTTTGAGCTTGAGATTGCGTTGGCAAAGTATACTTGTTTTTGTGCCTTGTATGATGTATTTCCCCTAACATTGATGTGCACAGGTCAAAGGAGTGGACAGGAGACTATATCACTGATTTCTCCAAACTGCTACCAAATATGCGCACAGATGGGTTTAGTTATGACGAGGTAATCTATGCCATGGGTTTCTTCTCTTGATGGGGGTGGGGTTCATAGTTCATAGATTATAGTTTATAGTTTACAGTCTATAGGTGGGTACATGAGGGATGAAGAGTCATCAGCACGAAAAATGTATAAAGGATTTCTGTACATAGCTACTGTACTCTATGCATGAGGGTTTCTGTAGCTATGTAGTATAGAGGGCTCATCATGGCTTGTTCTTTTTTATTTATTTATTATTATTAGGAAGCAGAAGATGGCTCAAGTGACGAAGAACAACATTTCTCCCTGATTACGGGTCAGTACAAGACACGCATTTTCCACAAAGCGAGCACTGCACAAGGTATATAAGAATTAGGATTAGAAATCAAGTGGGCATGGTGAAATTAGCTACCTGATGCTATTAGATTATCTACTAAAGCACCTCTTAACGTCCAGATTCAGGAGAAGTTCTGACGAGTCAATTGACTGATCTTACTCTCCGAAGCAAGGACACTAGTATTACCAAGTTGCTGAACAGTACAGCAGGTAAATAAATGAAAGAATCTGTGCTCAGTAGTGTTACAGCAGACTAAACTATGGATGATGGAATGCAGGAGAGTACCTGAAGAATCGATCTTATAGGGGACTTGAACCCAAGATAGGCCACGACGAAGCTGAGATGGTGCAGGAAGGGCGGTCAGGTATTGCAAGAGGTTATGAGGATGAAAAAGATCTTTAGACGCACGCTTCATGGAAACATACTGGATCTGTCTTGATTGTGGCGAGAGAGGACTCAATTAGGTGAAATGAATGCAAGTTTGTATCTCCTAATGTTATAAGAAGTATTCTAGATAGGACCACAAGAATATGTACAAATAAACAAATAAGCAGACAGACAAGCAGACAGACAGACAGACAGACAGACAGACAAATAAACAAATAAACAAATAAACAATAAATAAACAAACAATAAAGGTCATCTAACTCCATACTTCATTTGTGACCACTGCTGTATACGGTTGCAAGTAAACACTAAACCTTGTTACTATGGAAATAAAGTATTTTGGTATCATGACTACCGTTGCTAGATCAATGTTACATGAATGGCATATATGTCGAATGTGCTTTGTCGCACATGTTGATACAGGATATGAGATCTGCAAGCACTCCATAAAGAGTACACGCACTGTTGCAAAAACTAACTCATAATAGTCATACAAAAGTAGATCCATTGTGCTCGTGCGTCTAAAAGAACAGTGCATCGATGGAAGAAAAAGAATAGATACAAGACGCGCGTAAAGAGAGGGAAAGACAGCAAGAGAATAAGACAGCAAGACAGCAAGAGAGAGAGAGAGAGAACAAGAGAACATTGAGCTTTATTGAGAATAAACATATACATACACAATAACATTCAATCCATCACGTTAATTTATTAGCAGAAGAGACTATAGAAAAGAACGCGTAGAGGACTCATCATAGCGGATCTATAGAACAAGCCAGTAGAGATGGCCTATGATCTTTAGCATATAGTTTATGAACAATCATCTCTAACATATAACGTGTAGTGTTTATCCATCTATGTGTGTGTATGTGTGAAGGAGAAAGGGACCAAGGGAGAGATGAAAAAAAAAGATGTGATCACCCACAGGATACTTTGCTAGGCTTTCTCACTTGTCATTGATTCTTTACTTTCTCCCCTCTCCCCCTCCCCTTCTGATAAAAAAAACCTCTTGATATATCCATTTTAAGGTCACTTCTCGTGTCTAGAGAAAGTATTTTCCTACGATTCAACACTTTACCAGGTATGAACAAATAAAGAAACAGAATCAAAAGAGAAATAAGCCTTTTCTGTAGCAAAATGAACTAATCCAAGTGGGGCAGACGTGTGAGTGTTGGATCGTCAACTGGCGCGCATAAGACGCATGCCAGAAAGGAAGGAAAAAAAAACTAGGCAAGAGAGAGTAAGAAAGAGGGAAAGAAAGTCATTGCTATGGGGTTTTCCTTGCCTAGCTTCCCTTTTCTTTACCCCCTTTTCTTCCATCGTTGTCATTGTATTTACTGCATTGGTTATAGAATACCCACAGTGCTTACACGTCAAACAAAGTAAAAAAAAAGAAAAAGAAAAGAAAAATAGACAGATAAACACTTGGATTTCATCTACCACCTCCTGTGGGTTGGCCCGACCGCTAATCTCATCCCGTAGTTCCCTTCCCCTATCTTCTACACGGGTCATCATGTCGCTTTCTACTCGTGTCACTTCTTGCACCCTTTACAGATATAACAAATCAGAAAGCACGGGTAGATCAAATGGTAAGGCTACAAAGTGCCATTCCATAACAGCCTTGTTGTGCACTAGTAAGCCCTTCTTTTCTGGCACCCCTTGTTCATTGGAATTTTCCCTCCTCTCCCCTTTAGTTTCTCTGTTTCTCATTTCTTTTCTCTGTCCTTGTCAAAGAGCTTTCTCTCTTTCTATATAAGCTAGATTATCACTTTGAAATTCAACTTGACTCTCCACTTGTTTTTCTACTCTTCACTTAACTTCTATTAAGATATGACGACCGACCCAATGCTATCTTTTGAACAGTCATTTACTATATCTGATTTTAATGATCCCAACCCAGTGTTCTACACCACACCCACTTCTGCCGATGTCGACTCAAAATACCTTCTCGAGGCTTTTCATCAATTTCCTCATGGCGACTTTCGACCTACTTTCTATAATCCATTTGAAATTAAACATCGTCGCAGAACTTCAAGAGCCCAACTCAAGGTGCTTGAAAAATCGTTTGCAGAAAACCCAAAGCCCAATGCAACTGTCCGCCGCATTCTCGCCCAAAAGCTCGACATGACTCCGCGTGGTGTTCAGATCTGGTTTCAAAACCGAAGAGCCAAGGCTAAATTGCAGCGTCGCAAGTCCTCTGGAATGGATCAGCAAGAGCACGATCTGTATCACATGGAGAGTAGTTTGGGAAATAGCCCCATCCATTCACTGAGCAGCCATCTCGAAGGCCACAACTCACCCAGCGACATGGATCAGTCAGTTCTCTTTTCACAATTCTTTGCTAATATTCAACAATCCCAGTTGGGCTATGAGGGAAAGTCGGCATTTACGAGCTATTTACCTCCAAGCATCTGCAACCAAAAGAGCCCCCACTCTGAAGACTCACTGGTGGGTCATCAAGGGTTCGATTGGAGCAATGTGCCATGGCATTCACAGCTACAGTCCAACACCGATGTTCGATGTGTGGCCACTGCTGCTGCCGCCGTAGCAGCTACTGCCGCCGCCTCTTCATGTTTTGACTCAGCTGTGTTGAACCACTCTCAGTATGGATTACAGAGTCAACATCAATTGCAGAACGACAACTGCTGGTTATCCATGCCAATTCATCCCCTCAATAGCAACAGCAGCAGCCCTATGAATGATCTTCCTGTACACAACAACTACTCACAGAGACCCTTTTATCATCATCTAAACCATCACGACCTTCTTCGTCGCAAATCGTGTCCTGCTAGTTCGTCGTCTCCCACTTCTTCATCGTCGTCTTCCGCCTCAACTCCTCACACTAATGCTAATACTGTGCCTACATCTACAGCCACCCAGCTATCTTCTATGATGTCCAACAGCTCTTATCTTGTTGACTTTAATGCTTCTTGGTCTTCTGCCTCTAATGTTGCTGCCGCCGCTGCTGCTGCTGCTGCTGCCACGGTAAGATTTATTTCAGACAGCTATAAAACTACATTCTTTTCATCTTTATGAAGAAAGAAAAGAGAAAAAAAAGATACTTTTATTCACTCATGTTGATTTCTATAGGCCAAGGAAAGACGCTTTTCTGAACCTGAACTTCACCATTTCTACCCATCCCAATCCACCCATCTCACTACCAACACCGCTATGCTTGAAGCAGATGGTGGAAGCTACAGTGGAAGCAGTGGAAGCAGTTGTGGCGGTAGTACCCCTGGTATGAAGCGCAATTTATCTTTTGATGCCACCACGTGTTCTCCATTGCCAGATCATACTCCTATGACAATGCCGATTGATTTTTACCAGCTGCAAGATTTGCCACTTGACTATGCATCGACACTAACTCAGCATTTGACACCTCCATTGTCAGCCTCTTGCTCTATTTCCACCATCTCCTCCACTTCAGGATCTCCCATTTCAATGGAGCATTTTTATGAAAAGAACAACTCAAACACCTCGTGCTGTTTTGCTGGCAATACCAACACTTCTTCACAACCCATTTCTTCTGGATCTACTATGACGGAGGACTTGATGGCTTCTCTAGTTTAATCTCCCTTTACTTTCATCCTTCTAATTCCTTCTTTTATATCCTCTCTTTTATATCCTTCCTACAGTCTGTTCCCTTTTTTTTGCTGTACACCTTCATACGCATTCTTTTTCTTTCTTTCTTTCTTTTCTCTCTCTCTAAATCTCTCTCTAAATCTCTTTCATCCTTATATTGATACAGGAGAAAGGGTTGCATCGATCCAATCAGAAGAAAAAGAAAGGGAGGAACACCCCACACATCCATTCGCTCTCCTTGTTTCTCCATGTTATTTGCGAATTGTTTTATGACATTCTACACCTACTGTTTTTTATGCCAAACCACATTCATACATATACATTCATACCTACATACCTACATACACTCCCCCCCCCATTCAATCATCTCCATCTTCTCATTCATCTATACATACCTACATTTTTACACACACAATTCTACACACTTTATATAGACTCACTTACCTACATATTCACATATCCACTTTTTTCTTTTTCTTTTCATTAGCTTAATTCATGATCTTAATTTTCTCTTTCTATTTTACTTTCATTCTTTCTTACTTGTTCATCTTAATTCTGTTCACCAAGTCAGCCAATGACATATAAAAAAATAAGAACACATAAAACACACACACACACTAAAGAAAAACAAGAAAAACAAGAAAAACAAGAAAAAACAATAGAAATTGGTTGCTTATCTTAACAAGTTTGGCTTTCTTCTTTCTCTATGTACAAATATATATCTATCTATTTATATTTATATATTTATATATACCTACATACTTTCATAATAACTTACATCCTTTTTTTTTCTTTCTTTTTTTTCCTGACTTTCTTATTCTTTGGCATCTCATATCATTGACTTGTAGGAAGATGCTTAATCTTTACCAGTGTCTATCTCTTCCATTGTCTCATCTATCTTTATTATTTATTATTTATTATTATTGATATACTTATCAAGTAATTTATTCTTAATAATAAAAACAGACATCAAATAATAGTCATCAAATGCAAATAGTAAAAGAAAAAGAGAAGAGAATAGGGTAAACACTTTTCATAGAGAAAATAAACAACTCTTTACATGTCTCAATTGTTCATACAACTGCTTAATCCTTCTTGGTCTTTTTGACAGCCTTGGTAGACCCATCTTCAATGACTCTCTTTAAATCACTCAAAGGTGTAGGCAATGTACTCACACCTTCCACATAAGGCTCAATAAGATTCATCTTCATCTTTTGTCGCATGCCATTCTCATCTCCTTCAATGCTGATTTCTACCTTGACAGTACCAAACATTCGAATGACTGTCTCGCCTGCTTCTAAACTATTGTTGGCTTCATTGTACACAAATGGAGAAGGTTCTCCGGGTTTCTTGGAAGTATACACAATGCCCTCTATACCATACCTATGCCATAGGTCAGAAAGAAAAAGAAGAAAAAGAAAAAAGAAAAAAAGAAAGAAAAAAGGGGAGAGAGAGAAAGAGAGAGAGCTCTTTCCTTATGTTCTAACACTTACTTGGGGACAAGAACGACAAACCCATTTTGAAGAATACGAATAATACGGCCTTGTTCTACCTGAATCTTATTTCTAAAGAACATATTGGTGTAGAGTTCAACTGAACTACGGCCTGCCTGTTGTGCCATACGGTGGCGGTGGTTAAGTACTAGTATCCATGCATGGAGTGAATAAGTGGGATGGTGGGTAGATGTGAGGAAGAGTGTTGGATTATCTTACCATCACAGAGATCTTTCATTTTGGTTTTGTCAATCAACTCTTGTCCATACACCGCATCACCATCAATACATGCCTGTAGTAGTCGATGCACCACAACATCTGTCATTGATTGTACAAATGTCAATAGGCTGATGTTTGGGGATGGTCTATCCACTTACCAGAATAACGACGAATAGGAGAGGTGAAGTGGGTGTAGATGGGCGATGCTAAGCCATAATGTCTGAAATCGGCTTCTGATTCTGTTCCTGAGCAAAAGTACTGTGCTTGCATCATGCAACGGGTCATCAAGATACGCACCAACTTATTAAAGTAGGGGTCTTCAGGTAACTTGGAGCCATGGAATAGAAGAAAGAGTGTTAATGATTTGCATGCATATTGCTACTATGCCTACTACTCTACTATCATTACCCCAAATGGCAACAGATACTAAACCACCACCCACAACAACCCCAGAACCCAGGACTACCTACCACAGCTCTGTCCAAGGAATCTGCCAGTGCCTTTGAATTCTCTACCTCCAATCCAACGCCTACTTCCAGCAGTGCTTTACGAAGAGTATCAAAGGATGTAGAAGGAGGAGCTGCGTGTTTACGCAAGAGTGCAGAGTTGGGGAATTTGGAGTGGATCTTCTCAGCAACTGAAATGTTAGCTAACAACATGAACTCTTCAACCAGCGCATTGGTCTCCTTGAGTTCCTTCATTTCAACATCCACAGGATCCTGAGAATCATTCTCAAGATTAAATCGGACTTCAGGACTGGACAGGGTCAAGGCACCACGATCAATACGCTTTTGACGTAGTTTCTTCGCCATTGAGTTCATCACACGAATGCCATTGGTGATATCATCTTGCATCCACCTTTAGAAAGAAGGAAAAAGAAGGAAGAGGGGGTGGAAGAGGGAGAAGAGGTGAGTAGATGAAGGAGAAGAACACAAGAGGGAAGGGGTGAATGAGAATTGCTTTTTTTTTTTCATTTTTTTTCATTTCATATTGACACCAAAAGATACCTACTCATCATCCATGCGGTTCTGTGCTTCTTCATAAGTAAATGAATGCTTGGAGCGAATGATACTCTTGGTAAACTCCACATCAATAATATCAGCATTCTCATTGACTTGCTAAGAAGAAAAAGAAAGATCCTAGTGAGTAGGCTTCATGAAAAGCAACAGTTAGCAGACAGAAAGATCACCCACCCAAATACATGAAAAGGCAAGACGGTCCACATTCGATCGCAGTGAGCAAAGGTCTAAGAGAAATCAAACCCACTAGGTTCAGTTTTGTATTGCTTATGTGTACAAGAGGGATGCTAGTGCCCTCTCTCCCCTTGTATTTTCTTACTTGTTCCCAAAAGACCAGGTAACATGTCAATACGCTTGTCTACCAAATAAACAGTAGTGCCTCTGGAAGCAGCCTCTTCGTCCATGGCCTGGCCAGGTTTAACAAAATAAGTAACATCGGCAATGTCTAGAACAAGTCCACCCTGCTTAGTATCGCCATCTTTCTAATAGATGAGTAGCAGTAGTAGTACTTACGAACACCCAATTCATAATTGCCATTCTCAAGTTTCCGAACATGAAGAGCATCATCAATGTCCGTACAACCTAAATTAACAAAAAGGATCAGCACCACAATCCCACCAGACCTTGTGCTAATAGTTACCAGGAGGATCAATACTACAGATGTTCAAGTCACGGAGATCCCGTCTTGTCTCCCTCTTGACATGTTGTTCAGACACGACCCAGTTCTCGCCCTCTACGGGCAAATCATCAAGGACACGCCTAGAGAACTCAAGGTAGGGAACATCGTGTTCTAGCAGCAGCACTTCAGTCTCAGTCTCTCTATCCCCCGAAGAACCCAATGTCTTTACGAAATGGCCGACAGGGATCCTATCCATGTCAATGTCAATGCCACTTATTGAACATGTCATGTCTTTCCTTACAATGAATTCACGGGCCAGCTATCAATGGCTACGACAATGCGATTGCCCAGCAAACCATGAGCCTGGGAGGTTCGGATTTTGATCGAAGGAATACGACGATCAATAGGGCGGAAAATAACATTCTCGAGGGCATTGGTGCCTGGTTTAGAGTGCACTGATTTCTTGACGATAAATCCACAGTACCTAGAAATCTAGCATGAGATCCATAGAAGGAGATAGAAGAAAAGAAAAGGAAGGGGAAGATGGCTTTACTTACGGTCTCCACTTCTTTCGAATAATGCCCACTACTTTGCACGTAGGTTCTCCTTCTCCATCTATCTCCATGGCATCTTTACGTTGAATTGTTTCCATGTCTTCTTCTCCTTGCATCTTTTCTTCGTCTTGTTCTTCAATAGCTAAAGAAGTGTTTTTCTTCCATTCATTCTTTGGGAGTAATTCTACGGCGACAGTATCACCTTGAATACTACGGTTCATGTGCTTTCTTCCGATAATATGAATGGTGCGGGCTTCTCCATCCACAGTGCCATAGATAGAGGCCTATTGCATCGATGGATATAAATACAAAGAGTCTCTTTATCAATTCACTCACCTCAAGAACATTGTGTAGGCCTACATTCAAATTGCCCTGAATGTATTTACCACGTTTGATACCATTTGTAATCTGTAGACTGGTCAAGTGCTAGTCCATTCATAGTAGAGTGAGTTTCTCATCTTCTCTACAAAGACTACCTACTTCCTCAAACACAATCTGATCCTTGTCATTAGCAGCACTGTCTTTTGCATTAGCAATCATATCTACTAACTCGGGCACATCTTTCATGGATTCTACATAGTCACGGACTTTGAAACAGGCATGAGATCTCAAAGGTGTTTTTATTTCTCTCTTATTACCAGATACAGCTTTGATGCCTGATGCCAGGGCCTTTTCACGGTTGGCACGATCATCACTCAACATGACGACTTCAATGGAGTGTCCTTTTGCATTCTGATTCAAATGATCCTTGTACCATTTAGTTGAGACACGAATGGCTAAGGGAGTGGACTGAGTTTAGCCTGCCCTTTTTCTTTTCTAGAGATGGATATCGATCTACATTGATATGCATTGCATTGTGCCTTACCTCTGTCATTTCTGTCGTTGGATGACTCGTCTTTTAGCTTTTCAATAAAAGTATCCCTATTATTAACAAAGTCACAGTTATAGTTCTGGCAGAGTGTGGCAGAGTGTGGGCTATTTACCGATGATGTTCATTGGAGAAGAGATAGAATCGCTTGTTTTTGTCTGAAGTAAGAGCATTCAGTCGGTTATAGACAGGAAGACTCAAGTGACGGAGCTCTTCTCGGACAGTCTGCAGTACAATAACGTCTTTAATAGAAGAGTGTTCCATAATATCGAGCTATACGTATGTATAAGTGTGTGAATGAGTCTTGTATGCTTCTTTTGTTTGATTCTTTCTTGGCAGTGGGTTTTATTTACTTGATTCATAAACACATTGGTATCTGGAATGAGGTAGTGTGGTTTGATCGTACTGGTAGTGCGAGGATCTGTCGATAAAAGAGGAACAGACGAGTCACACACAGAACAGGCACGAGAAGAACATGTAATATCATCACGCAGGTAGTGTTCTTTTACTACTTTAATGACGTTTCCCTTGCGAGTACGCTTTACAAATGCCTTTGTTCGTAGCATACTACCAAGAACAAAAAAGGAAAGTTATGGGTAAAAAAAAAGAAAGTACACCCGCACAAAAAATAGAGTTAATAAACAATCCAGATTATTCATAAAACATCTTCCACCAATCAATTGACATAACGCTACTTTATTATCTGAGAATGAAATAGAGCCAATCAAATGTAAGATACAAAAAAATAAAGAGAGAATATATGTACTGTCCATTGCTATTCATTGTTATTCCATTTTATTCTATTCTGCAGTGGACTCTTCACCACAGATTTACAATTTTAATCATACCAATAGAGCACTAGCTACAGAAGCATAGAACTATAACCATATTAAGTAATTAATAGATATTCATTGAGTCATACAAATGACACTTATTACCTAAAAATGCTCTTTACTGTCCAATAGAATGCACTCTTTACTCATTGAAGACCTAAATTTAATATCAAAGACTTTTTTTTTCCTTATTCTCTCTTTTTTTTTCTACTCCCTTTATTTCAAATAATGACTTTAAAGATCTTCGTTTTTAAATCTCCTATTTAAATATGGGGACAGACAGGCAGTAACCCTGTCTCTCGTAATGAAAAAGTCAGCTTGATTCTGTTTTCAAATGTTGCCATAGAAACCTACACACCAGGAGATTTTCTGGCTTTTAACCAGATACACGCTATCCCCTTTACGTAAAAAAAATCCTGCCTTTTATGGAACTGTGTTTAAAATCAAAGGTTTGCAAGTATCTGCAATAAAGGGCACTGTGGTTATCAACAGGACCACTAGAGAGATAAATGTATAGATATTTGGTCTCTAGCAGGGACTACAAAATAGATTATTGGATACAAAGACTGGTCTAGGGAAATCAAAGAGGGTACATGAACAGGGACATAACACACGATTTGATCACAACGGGTAACTAGGCAACTGTTCTTTAAGCAATTCTTTTCTTTCTAGAATGTTGTTGTAGTCTGCATTACTTTGGTAGTTCTGATTAAACAAATGACTTGTGAAATTTAGTTTTGTTCTCTTCTGCTTGAATATAAATACCTGCCAACCACACTGTCTGTTTTTCTTCATAACTTCTACCCTCTTTAACTTGTTTGCCTTTGTCTGGCATATAAACCATCAGTTGTGATCTGGTGAGTGTATGTTTATTATGTCTTACATGTTAGTCAGTTTCTATTGTATATTCTTTTACTATAGTAAACCCAGTGAATCCATTACAAAGGCAAAAAAGTGCCAGTGCAAGAGTAATACGACACACATAGAGAGTACATTAATACATCTCGAACTAATTATTTTTACTGTTTTATTATTGAAAAGGGGTATTGGCACCTAAAAGGATTGGAGTACAATCCTACCAAGCTGCCAGTCATTGCCTATGGCACAGAAATGAAAGGAAAGGATGCTGTCAAGTTTAAAGGTCATTGTGTTGGTTTGACGAGAGTTTTATATTAATCATTGAAAAAAGAGACAAAAAGATGGAGATTTTCTTATGGTTGATGTTGATAAATTTCGAACATCGAGAGTAAGCATAATTGACCTCTTACCCAATATAAAATGCTCTTCTAACAGTTACTCTGTTTTGTTTTCTTTTTTTGTTCTCAAGATCTGCCATACTTGCAACACAAATATTCTCACTGAGGTATTAGTGAATTTCAACACTATCCGCGCTTGCCAAAGTTGCGGAATTGTTTAGAACAGAGATGTGAATGCATCAAAGGGTATCTATACAGTCACATAAGAATAGATATTCTTATTCGTATTCATATCATATATCGCCACATCGAAAGTGGTTTCCTTCGGGATTCAGATATTTACAGGTAAATTATAATAATAATCTTTATTTAAAAACTAACATGAATACATCTCACTTTATTTTCCCTCCTCAAATCCATGTCATTTCTAAACAATTATATTTCGACTATTTCCTTTTATATCCTAAAGACCTCCTGGTGTGTAATCCAAGTCAACATATCCAGTGTAATTATTTGATTTTGTGCATTGAATTCTTTTTCTTTTCTTTTTCTTTTCTTTTCTTTTCTTTTCTTTTCTTTCTAATCTCTCCTGATCTTCTTTACTCTCTTCTACACTACCTTTGTTACTAGATAGTCTTCTTCCTATTGTCACCTTACTCATTGTTCATTCTCCGATAAAAGTCCTCTCTTTTATCTTCTCTTGTAATTTAACTCAATAGAATTCAATTCAATTCATCTATTTTTTTTTTTAAATATTTTACTTTTTTAAAACATTTTTATTTTATTTTTATTTTTTCCACTTTTCCATTTTTCCTATTTCTTTCATTTTCATTCTTTTTTCTTCTTTGCCCCTCAAAAAAACACACTGTTTCTTTTGAACACGCCTTTCCTACGCGACTGCCGCTTTCCATTCTATTTTATTTGCCGCAATGCCACTCCTGAACAATAAACGTATTGTTCCCATAGCCCCCACTTCCTATGACCCGAAGAAGAAAAGAAAGGAAGTGTGGTATCTGCGCTTTACAAACGAAGTCTTTACCAGTTACGAGTATCCTTTTATATAGATATAGATAGATAAATGCATATACATATACATACATACATACATACATATATCAGTCTTATGTGTAGACTATAGACTTGTAGCTTCTATAGCCTAAAAACCACACAACCACAAGCACAACTACCTTGACTTTATTACAGATCTTATATTAATAGACTTGCCCTGTATCAACAACCTATTTGGGAGTGTGAAGCAACAGGCCGACAGCATTTGACATATGAGCAGGCACTCGAGAGCGAAAGTGGAGATGATAATCGAGCCGAATTTAAATTCTGCCTTGTGCTTCGGAAACATATGCTGCAAAGAGTCCAATTCCGTAGGTGGATGGTTATTTCTCTAGTAATAGATTTCTAGAAGAAGAAAAAAGAAAGAAAAGAAAAAAAAAAGAAGAAAAAAGAATATCCTTTGACGCTTGCTTTTATGTTTGTTGCTGACTCTTCTTGTAATGGCGGGATTTCCCTTTATTTTTATTTTTATAATATATTATAGAAACAGTACGGCTGGATTCCTTGGTAGAAGATGTGTATGGCTATTTTAGATCCAATTTTGCTATAGGAGAGATTGTCCATTGGGTACTGGGAGAAGACATGTGAGCCTACCCACAGAGAAAAAGAGAAGCCACCTTGTGTAGTATTTACTGACGGTTTTCTTTTTTTTTCATAGCTATTTGGCAAAGATTGTCGAGCTTTTGCCGTACACAGAAACCGCCTCTCTTCAACAGTTACAGATCGTTAGCCTACAAAAGAGACGACCGTCTGACAATTCGGAAACAACAGGGTCTGAGGATGATGGAATGCCCCGTCAGCCCAATGGACGCCTTCGATTCCCTGATGCCTTTCTTCACCCCACACCATTGACCAAGACACCCAAAGACACAGCATTGGAAGACCACGATACAGAAGAGGACCACGATACAGAAGAAGACAATGATATGGAAGAGGACAATGATATGGAAGAGGACAATGACATGGAAGAGGAAGACGGCATGGAAGGAGTAGAAGAGAGCAATGAAACAGATCGATCAGAACCATTTATGCGCTATAGAGTTCAATTAATAAACCAGGAGGAGATACCTATGGAGTCATTTGTGCGTATTGTAGAAGGAAGAGACATTAGGTAAGTCCCTCTTGCGTTCCATCTCCTTGGCTTATTCTGTGGCTGCGGATAGACGAGATCAACGCTCTTTCTGTCGTCCCGTCATTCAGCGGTTCATCCGAGAGTGTGCGCATAAAGACAGTTACTCTGGTGCGCCTTGGCTAATCAAGGTAACCAGTGGACCGCATTAAAGTGCAGAGTAAGAGATAGGTTATGACTAACAAAGTACTTTTGTTTATAGCCTACAATAGCCCACCATTATGGACTCAATTGCTCTTTGCCATCCCATATAATGGAGGCACAGGCAACTGCCTATGCTAAAATCAGTAAAAGAAAGACAGTCAAGACAAGTGATGAAAAGGAAGCTGAAAGACGTGCTCGTAAAGAAGACAGTCTTTTACAAAAGGCAAGACTGAAAGAAGAAAAAGATCGCCAGAGAGAAGAACGACGAAAACAGGCAGCAGTAAAATACCCAGTAGAGGACCTTGACCTTCCCATCTATAGGAAGGATCCCAATCTAAACTGGGCCTTGATGGATATGACACCCACATTACTACAGCAATGGAAACAGCAACAGCAACAAGACACACACGTCGTTTTTCCAAAGATCCCTTATCCCAGTGGTGGAAGAACACCAAGACCCACCCCTCGCATGGAATTTATTCTACCTGCTGAGATGGTGGAACAGACACTTGTGCTGTGGAGTTTCCTCAGTGTCTTTTCTGATCCACTCAAACTTGCACCCTTCAGTATTGATGAATTTGAACGTGCCCTGATCCACCCTCCCGGCAGCACAAAAGCAACTGTACTTATTGAAAGCAACGTGTGTCTGCTGAATGTAATTATTCAGGAACGCAAAGAAGACCTTGCCACTGAGATTACGAGTGGTGAGGCTGTAGAAGACTACTTGGAAGCCATGCAAATAGATGCTGAAAAACAAAACAAAACAGAATCACTTTCCACGCCCTTTCTATCAAAGTTACGACGGCAGAAGGAAGAGCGTGGATGGAGAGACAGTGAACAGCTCAAGATTGGCAGTGGTTGGGATAAGAAAGAAGTCAGATCAGGCAATGACCGTAGAGGGTGGGAATCTGTATTGATTGGTTGTTTGAATGAGATTGCTACTCCTGATATGATTGCGAATCTTGATCAAATCCTACAACATCTTGTGCCACGTAATAACTCCAATGCGGCTGAACGAGAGCGTCAATACCTTACATTGAGTCTGCAGCAGAAATTGTCCATTTTGGGATTCTTAATGGAGGTAGTGAATGAGTCCTTATTGATCAAGTAAGTGTTCATAGAGTGTAGCTGTGGTATTTGTGTATTGATCTATATTAAAATACACTCTTGCTAGGGACTACATGGAAGAGTGCCAAGAACAACTTACAGAATTCAGAAGACAAAAGGTGGAATTGAACAAGGAGAGCAAATCATTGTAAGTTCAATTCTATGGATCTGTGGGTGACGATGATAAGTATGACCATTCTCTTATGATGATGGATAGAGCCTCTCGTCGTATTGAGCTGGACCGCCGTGACCAAATCAATAAAGAAGAACAAGGATCTTCGGATGATGAGGAAGACCCTCAAGAAGAGAATAGTGAGTCAGATGAATTTACGGATTCTGAAGAAGAGGACTCTGTGGAATCAGCAGAGAGTGATACGTAGGTTATTGGATAAACAAACATGTTTCCTTTCTTTCTTTCTTTCTTTCTTTTGACATTGCTGCTATGTCTATGCATAGGCCTTCTCAAGGGCCCAAGAAACGTGCACGACGCCATATCTCAAGGCAAGAGAAATTGAAGCAGAAACAAAAGAAGCGGGCAGAAATGGAGGTACTGCGCAAAAAGCAATATGAGAAACAGCGGGAAGCCATAAAGGCACGTAACCAAGAGATACGTCTTAAGGCAGAAGAAAGGCGGAAGTTGGAGGAAGAGGATAAGTCTTTACATAAAAAGGTAAGAGAAGGCTCATCCTTATTCTTATTAAATAGCCTTCTTATATATATATATATATGTACGTATATATGTATACACACATATACATGTATACTAGGAAGAACAACTAGAGAAAGACATGCGTAAATACATGACACTCCGGATTCGTCCTTTGGGTCGTGATAGATTTTATAACCAGTACATTTACCTTGACAATATCGGCACCAACGACACCTATGGTACAGGCCGTTTGTACATACAGAGCCCTACCTTTGTAGATATCCAAACCATGATAGAGCGTGATCACATCATTGACTTACCAGAGCAGCCCTGGGGAAGGGGTGGGGGTCAGTGGTTTATTCTTGAACTTATGAGAGCACAAGGGTTTGAGCAAGAGAGTGAATGGCTTGAGAAACAGATGGAGTCTCTTAAAGATACCAATAATCCTTCTCCAACATTGCCACTGAGCAGCTGGTGGAGGTATTATTCTGAGCCAGAAGAGGTAGGAGATATCCCTAGGAAGGATGAGATGGACTCATTTGCTGGTTAAGATCCAACAACTGGTGTCGTGGTTAAACCCAAAGGGTACACGCGAGTATAAGCTGAAGAATGAATTACTGAAGCAACAGCACTATATCATTGAGTCCATGCAAAAGCGAACTCAGGTAAAGAAGAAAACAGAGCCATTGAAAGGGGATAGGTGTGATATTCAATCTTTCCTTACTCATAGGCATCTACAAAACTCGAGTCTGGATCAAAACGTACAACAAAAGGAAAATTTGCTTCTAATGGAATCTATTCATGGTTATCTAGTAGTAACAAAATCACAAAATAACTAGTTCTTGTCCTTTCTTTGACCTTTTTTTTTTCTTTCTTTTCTTTTTCTTTTTTTTTGGATAGGATCCTCTGTTTATTTTTTATTTGCCAAAGACATGACTTGTGCCTTACTATAGACACACATTCTTTCTTTATTTCTTCTTTTTCTGCCTTCTTTACAAAGAGAGATACATGTACAGTTACACAACGTTATCTACTGTCTTTGGCTTTATCCAATTTTTTTAAAAAAAAAATCCAAAAGATGCCTTTGGTAGACTATTAGTATTAAATGTACTTTACAATAACTACCAGTCTATTCTTCACCCATACAACGTCATTTTTTAATACAACAGTTTTACCCAAAACAGAAAGAGAGAAGACAGATGTATTTCAATGTCATTATGATAAGTTAATAAGTTATGCAAATTTAGGCAGATCATAAGTAATGCCGAGTTTCTGTAATCGTTCTTGACGTTTTTCCTGTCGGGACTGGAGACGGGAAAGCTGCTTAGTCTTCTGCTCTGGCGTTCTTTCCTTGTTCTGATTCTTTGCAGCAATCTTCTTCCAGGGAATGACTTTGAACTTCTTGTCAGCACCCTCAAAGGCCTTTTCGTGGACCTTTTCAGCTGGCACAACGTGGCCTAGTAATAAACCCAGCCATTGAGTTTACTATGCTCTTCTTATTCTATAGCACTGTAGAGTGTCTACTGTACTGCTAACTTACATTTCAACATGTGCTCAAAGAGAAGGTAGTTATTCATTGTATCAGCAACAATCTGAGCAACGTCTGATGATGCAAACTCAATGAATGCAAAGTGTTTGGAGCGACCTGTCTTCTTGTTACGAGACAATCGGAGGCGGTTCACATCACCAAACTGGCTAAAGTAGGCCAACATTTCCTTCTCAAAGAATCCATGGGGAATACGGCCAAGGTAAACAACACCAGCCTCCTGTTTTGCCTTTGACTTTATACATACATGCTGTTAGTAAAGTGGCATGAATGAGATGGACGGCTTCTCTTACCAGCTTCTTGCCCTTTGCGTGCTTATCAAACAGTGCCTTTGTCTCCACCTTGCTCTGCTCCAAACCCTCAGGACTTAATGCAATGACATTCTTTTCACCAGCAAAGGTGTCTGGCTTGGAGGCCTTGTCGTCTTCCTCGTCCTCTGAGCTGTCCTCACCCTCGCTGTCACTGGCCAAGTCACCCAACACCTTCTTTCTCAATTCACTCTCCTGCTCTTCTGTCAATGCCTCCTCATCATCACTGTCATCGCTGTCTAAGCCTTCAGTCTCTTTCTTGACAGCCACCTTGGCCTCTTTCTTGGGGGCAGCCTTGGTCTCTTTCTTGGGAGCAGCCTTGGTTTCCTTGGCTGTCTTTACAAGGGCAGCCTTGGTCACTTTCTTGGGAGCTTCTTTGGTTTTGGTAGGCTCCTCTTTCTTAACCTTAGTCATTTTTTTCTTTGCTGCTTCTACAGGTGCTACAGGTGCTGCTACAGGTGCTACTGCTGCTGCTGCTGCTGCTACAGAAGCAGTCTTTCTAGTTGCTGGACCCTTCTTCTTTGCTAATTCTACAGGTACTGCAGCCTTTGCTTTGGATTCCTTCTTTGCTGCCACTGGCTTGGCCTCTTTTACTGCCACCTCTTCTGTCTTTACCTTGACTGCTTTTTTAGGTGCAGGCTTAACTACCTTTTTAGGTGCTTCCTTGACTGTCTTTTTATCATCAGCAAAGGTCACTCTCTTTGATTTTTGCTCAGTGACAGTTGTCTTGGCAGGGGTCTTTTCCACCTTTGCTTTGGTTGCGACTTTCTTAACAGCTGCCATGATCTCAAAGAAGTAGAAGCAAAACAGATATAAATATAGATATATAAAAAAAAAGGACTTAAACTTCAGACAGAATTTTTCTTTCTCTCTCTTTTTTTCACGACTCGCCGTTTTACCCGTCCCATTTCTAAGTCACAAAATATATCTTTTCAAAGATAGAACCATCCTTCCTGCTTGAGAGAAAGAAAAGGAAAGAAAGAAAAAGAGAAAGAGAGTCTGCCAGTTGCATGGTTGTAGATCACTATTGAAATGTCAGTGGACATGTTGAATAAGTCTATCCATACCAGAACTGTTCTTTTACATAGAGATAGATAAGATATAAAAGTGTGTTTATGATCAAGGACAGAAGAGGAGAGTTACAAGATAAAAACAATGTCTATTATTTATACAGGAATATAGATATATAAAAAGGGTGTCTACAGAATATATTCTCGTGCTTTGTCTTTTGTGGGCGTCTACTCTTTTCTAATCAGTAGACAGACAATTAACAGTGTCACTAAAGGCACCGTCCAGAACACCATGAGAGCAGAAGCCCTTGAATCAGGAATAGAAGTCACAGGTGCTGCTTGTTTCCCAACACTGAACTGTAGATTCTTAAAGTAAGTGTGTGTGTCTGCATTGGAAGCAAATCCCTGCGAGTTGCCGCCAAAGAAAGTATTAAAGTAAATACTGGTAAAGGCAAGAGCATCAACAGTTCTGTAATTGAGAGCCTCATAGTTCATGATCAGTTGGTTGTCCTTCCATACACGAAGAACACCGTTGGATTCTGTAGGTGGACTATTGACCTGCGAGAAGATTTCGATCTTGGACCAAGTATTGACTTGGAATTTCATGGATCCTCTTGATAATGAGGCACCGTAGTTGTTACGGCACTGGATAGACTTCTTGGAGTCACAGAATTGAGGAGAGGTGAGAATGTAGGCATACATTTCACCCTGGCCTAATCAACAGGGCAATGCATAACAGTAAATGAGTAAAATAAACGAGCTATTACTATTATTTACTATTTATTATTTACTATTTACTATTTACTATTTATACTATCTATTGTCATCTTGGGAGAACTATAGAAATCGATTGATTGTCTATACTTGGTTCATAATGTTTACCTCTTGCACGCCACATGGGACGCAATGAGAAACAGTTACTGCCATCTGCACTATCACCACCAGAACATTCAGCCGTGGGATGTCCTAAGCATAAACATCAGAAAGAAGAAACGACAGTAAATAGTATAAAAGAGAGACGGAAGAAGGAAACTCACCCCCGAATAACCCGGGCAGTTTACCACCACGCACCCATTCAAAATTAGAGGCAAAGGCAAGATCATAGCTAAGCAGCACTTTTTCAAAGGTCTGTTTACCAAAAGGCTCAGAGTAAAAGATGCACCCTCCTAATTTTCCATCTGTCTTTATAGAACCACTGGGTGTAAATGATCCTTTGCTATAAAAGACACTCATAACAGACTCAGAGGCATTTCCAGTGATAGGGTCGGCTGTGAATCCAACATCTTCACTTCCAAAGAAGAAACTTGATGAGAGCTTCCATTGACGGCGAATATAGTCGGCTCCTTGTGAACGCTCCTCCTGTGTGGGCATGGGAGCAGTCCATGAACGCTCCATACCGAGTTCTAATGCTCTGTCTGGTAATGCATAGCAACACAACAAAAAGCACAGTGCAATGAAGAACCTCAAAATTAAGGCCATGAATGCGTGTTGTGTTCTTTAACAAAAATAAAATAGTAGTAGTAGAGAGATGGTGGGGCGGACTTTTATTTCATCTTACCTGTTGTTTTATTACTAATGAGAATCTGCTGAGCCTTCATTTTCTTTTTCTTTTTCTTTTTGACTAGATCGAAGTCTGTAAATGGTAGATCCTGGTCCTATGCATTGTCATGGTTACGCCAAAAGCCATTCAGTGAACAGGCCAAGGGTAAAATATTATTCTATTCGCTGCGGTGTCGTTCTTCCAATGACAATTCAGAAACAGCAACGGGACAGATGTCCCTTGCTATGGCAGGCATCTCTGGCCAATCAGAAGACTGTATAAAGAACAGATCTAACGAGATAAACAACTGTTTATGCAGAGGTAATAAAATCATAGTAAACATAATGTCATGGAGTTGCTCTATCATAATAGAATAAATGTCTATCTTTATCATTCAATATCCTCTTAATGTATTTGCCATGTTATTAGATAGGCTTATAGGAAGATAAGATAAACAGACAAGTACAAAAGTAGAAGAATACAAAAATACAAAAATGTAAATATAAACTATTTTCCGTAGTAGTAGATCAAAACGAGAATGGCTAAATGAATAATAAGAAATGAACCTATACTAAATATCTTCATACTTTATATAGTCAATAATTCTTGATATAGAGTGCCTGAAAGTACTATATCTTAATAGAGCCTTTTGTCTATGATTCCTTTAGCCATTTTCATATCGATCCAGAAGGAATCCAGACAATTTAAAAGGGTACATAAAATCTGATATTTATTAATGAGCTTTTCCGCTTCTATTATAATTTTATCATTGTTCATCTATACTATTATATTCATGGAGATATTTTCATTAACAAAGTATCATCTCTATGAGTACACCATGCGTCAATTTCTTCTATAGTGCGATCCCTTTTGTGTAATTTATGTTTCTCATAAGTATGGACTACTAATATTTCTAGTTGTGGTAGGTGAGTTTATGACAGCCTAGAATAAAAGTAGCTACAGTAATATGTAGAGTTAGCTATATAATTATAAGCAATCTTTCTTGTTCTTAATAGAAATATTTGGTATGATCTACTTCATTAAAAGTGTTTCCATAAACACCTCCACAGAAGAAATAATCGTGCTGAAAAGGTTGAAGAATATCTAGGCATGTATGCATTCAATAAACAAATAAACAAAAGATCTGTATTAGTATCCAGGTTGTTTTCTGAAAAATTGGGTGTACAAATATCTATTATTTTCACTTATTTATGGTTCACTTTTCTAATAAGAATTAAGCTATTTGAAAAGTAAAAGGTTATTATTATTATTATTATTATTATTATATAGATCACTGATGGTATTCATCAAAGTATGATTTAATAAACAATATGATTTTTCTTGAACAAAAACACACTGACAACAAATGATGTTATATTTCAAATTCTAATCCTTTTTTTTTGTAAGGATTTAGTTTTATTTAAATCTTTTAGCAACGGACACACGTCACACTGAGCGGTGATGCCGTGAGGGAACTGGTAGAAGGAGAATAACTATGTAGAACCAGGAATTAAATATATACACTTAGTCAACAGCGTCTCTTTCTCTGAGGAAGAGAGAAACAGCCGTAAAAGAAGAAGAGATGATCATAGAAGAAGAGAAAGGAATGTCATCGAAAATCAATCGCCAATGGGCACGCCACAGTTCACCAAGCACACTGCCAATGATCTGAGAGCTTCTAATATCTAATGGGTCGGGAGGGAGCTTAAGAGAGAAAATGTGAGATAGAACATCGGATTGCTTGGGCGGACAGGAAGAGAAAAAATGATTATAGAGAGCACACCACACAGGCCACTTGGCTGGACACTCTACTAGAAAGTGCTCAATAGTGTCAGTAAATTGAGAGCAGACTTGACACTGTGGTGACGGGAGAAATGTTGGTGAAATATGGTGAAGGATGCATGGGGAAGCTTAAATTGTAGTGCTCGATACCAAATGTTGCGGCCGACATGACTAATTGGAAATTTCCAAAAGTCAAGCCAAAGAGCAGAAGAGATACGAGGGACAGTAGGTGTGAGTGCAATACTTGCAGAAAGAAAGCGATAAGTACTTCTGGTCATTCCAGTAAGCTTTGGTGAGGCAAAAAGAGCCGTAACAAGGGGAGTTGCATCCACTACTCCAAGAATACCATCATGATTTCCATAGGGATGAGAAGGTGGAAGACATACTCTGGCAAAAGAATGCCGAGATATTGTCTGAAAGGATATAACGGAACGGAAATAGGAAGAGATGAGACGAATGCCCACAGATCTAGCAGGAAGGCTGCGTTGACATAGATGGCCCACCAGGGGATTAAATTCATAGGCATCTCGTACTAGTAGTTTGGTGTGGCCTGGGCGGTATACTGGCGGATCAAGAGGAGAAGGAAAGGAGACCGATAGCAGGGGAAGCGTAAGGAGAGTAGCAGGAGAGAGAAAAACATCATCTGTGATAGATGGAAGATGGGAGAAAGCACGAAACAGAAGTGTAAAAATAGAGAAAGGCTCTTTGATAGAGTATGTTCTCAGCAGAGGAAAGAAAAAAGGAAGGCGATGATCTTGTATGCCAGTACAGGCAGCAAGAATCTCTTGAGCAAGGAACGAGATGGGTCAAATTCTAATCCTTGTTTAATAAATATGCATATATCATTGTGACTGATTATAATTAATAGTTTATTTTATGCTTTTCTCCACCCATACTACCTGTGAATTCATAAGGCCCTTCTAATAAGAGAAAGGAAACTATCATTGAGATGTTTATAGCCATCATTTACTAGTACACTACTAACAACAAGTCAGTCTCTGGCAAGCAATGCCAGATCAATAGGGTATCTCAGACTGTGCTCGGAAAAGTAAAGTACTACAAAGAGACTGGATTCATTGAAATCTCCTTCTCCCCCTCCCCTTCCAAGAAAGGGTAGATGTCCTTCTATAACTAAGAGAGACAGTTGATCTATTGAAAAAAGAAGAATATCAAAAGAAACACCTTTTCAAACCTAGGATGGATTATATGATGTTACACTCAACAGAGTCTCGCCCATTACAATGAGGGAGATCACAAAAAGAAGGGGGCACCATGATCGTATTCTCATAAAGCAGACACGGATAAAGAGGCTACAGTAGATCCAGGACCATCTGCGCTAGAAAAATAAACAGTGAAGATCAATTGTCTTGTCTAAAAAAATCAGAGTGGGACTACATGGTATCAATGGTAATATCACAGTGAGTAGGAAAAATAGTACTGCCTATCTTTTCCCCCTCCAACATACCATGTGTGTCCGTGTGGATATTAGTAGATGTGTCTAAATCTTGGAAGAAGAATACCTTTATGGACTCAAACGAATACCAGTAAATAAATAAAAGAGGGGCTCTAGAAGAAACATATCTTCTTCAAGAGGATGTTAATAGTAGCTACAGGTGCAAGGAAGTGATGAAGTAAAAAAAAAAGTCAAACTATTGGTACCATAATCTTTCTAGTCACTCTACAGTTCAAAGTATTATTTTATTTTTATGTGTGAGGTGCTATTCGCGCACTGGGCATGGTAGCCACCCTATGAGAACTTTTGAACAATTAAGATATACATATAAACACTTCAAATACAAAAGTGGAAAAAATAAATGCAAGGAAAAAAGAAACAGAAGATATGAGTATATAAAACCTCGAAATGAGGGAAAAAATGAAGAGAAATATGAGAGATGAGAGAAAATGACAATGCAGACATAGACATTAGTTTGGGCCTAATCCCACAAGCTTCTCAATAGACCAATCTTTGGTCTATTTACAAGTCTTGTTGAGTGTGTTGATTGTCTTCCTCGACTCCTTCCATGGCTGAGTCAGACCCAAATGCCTGGAGGGCTTCTTTTTCAAGGGTAGCAGAAGGGCTATTGACTGTGGCCTTGGCCTCGAGGTCTGCCAGGAGCTTCTCAAAGGCAATGGTGGATAGACGGGGTGTAGTAATGCTTGAGCCAAAGTGGCGAGCAATGCTGTACCCTAAATGAATGGAGGCACGAAGACAGGTGTTGGACACTCGTTGCTCAAAGAGTTTTTGGGCCATTACAGCCTTGGTGCTATCTGACTCCTGCTCGAGCTTAGGGTCTGCAATCACCGTTGCAGCTACTGGATCAAAGCTTACCTGTGGCTTGATCTTTGATTTCTCGAGTTTCTCCTCGAGTTCTTGCTTGAAGCTACCGTGTACAAGCAGTGCAATTGTGCCCCTTGCAGGGAAGTGGATATCTATGATCCGTGACTGTTGGATCTTCAGTGATCCCAACATCTTGCGGATCTAGCCGTACTTGAGGTAGCGGCGACAGGGCAAGTATACAAAGTTGTATACTGAGGGTCCAGTAGGCTCTTGTAAGGCCCGAACTGTTTGTGCTCTAAGCACTGCTCTGGCCTTTGCTGTCTTTTTTGGTGAGGAGACGTTCTTTTTAGCCATGTTGGCATAAGTGGTAGTAGCCTTTTCTATGGCAGCTGTGGGTTTCACTATGGGGATGGAGGTGATTTGGGTGCATTATCTACACTCTTGGCATTGATCTGAGCCTGGAGAGATGTAATAAGGTAATCTTTGACCTTGACTTACTTCCAATCCCTGCATGCGGAGTCTGATTGTTGCTATTTGTCTCTGAATATCTGACAGAAATACCCAACATCTGCTGGGTGAAGGTATCAGGCTTTTCTACCTCAGTCATTTGATACTCGTAGGTTTTTGCACGAGTGCGTTTGGTAAGTAGTCTGGGTTTTCTACTGTCTGAGTTAAGAATGGTGGTGGCAGTGGTGGCCTCAGACACAAAGGGTCTGACAGGTGCTGGTACAGGAGGTTGTTTGATAGTTGGTGGTTGGACAAGATCCGTAGTTGGTGTATCCAATGTGTACTGTGTACTATATGAGTGGATGGGGATTGTTACTGATGGATAAATGTTGCTTATGTTGAGTTTTGCGATTTGTATTTTTATTCTTTTGAGGTATTATTGATTGCACGAAAGAGCTTTAAGATAAGACACAGTTCTACACACCAGGAGGTCTTTAGGATATAAAAGGAAATAGTCGAAATACAATTGTTTAAAAATGACATCGATTTGAAAAGGAGCAAAAAATGTGAAATATATTTATGTTAGTTCTTAAATAAAGATTATGTAAATTTACCTGTAGATATCTGAATCCCGAAGGAAACCACTTTCGATGTGGCGATATATGATATGAATGCATCAAAGAGTATCTATGCTTCTCGACAGAAAGAAACTGGTCAGTGGCGACCATTCAAAGCCTCTTCTGCAATCGTATAGATATTCTTTGATGCATTCACATCTCTGTTCCAAACAACTCCACAACTTTGGTAAGCGTGGATACTGTTGAAATTTACTAATACCTTGGTGAGGTTATTTGTTTTATAAGTGTGGCAGATCTTGAGAACAAAACGAAATTTCACAATTCATTTGCTTAATCAGAACTACCAAAGTAATGCAGACTACAACAACATTCTAGAAAGAAAAAGAATTGCTTAAAGAACAGTTGCCTAGTTACCCGTTGTGATCAAATCGTGTGTTGTGTTCCTGTTCATGTACCTTCTTTGATTTCCCTAGACTAGCCTTTGTATCCAAATTCTATTTTGTCGTCCCTGCTAGAGACCCAATATCTATACATTTATCTCTCTAGTGGTCCTATTGATAACCACAGTGCCCTTTATTACAGAATAAAGGATATATTTTACAAAGTTATATAGTATAGATCTTGAGGCTAATTTTATATCTTTTTAAGCTATAAGGATCAAAGCTATACGATAATAACATCTCTGTAAATTCAGAGATGGATCTCATTCTCTTGTCCTATGTATGTTTCAAGGGAAGAGATAAACCTTATTTACAATAAAATCACTTTATTGAATTCTATGGACTTGAAATACAGGACCAAGATTATACACACTGTAGGATAGGACAGTTACCCTTCCCAGTCTGCTTGAATGTTCTATGAAGACCATAGCTATTAATTGAGAATAGCAAAATATTCAAATTCATAGTCAAAGAAGAAATCCCAAACTAATATAAAAAGTGTAATTGTCTACATCTTTAATAAAATAGACTTTAATCCAAACAGCTTCCTAGAGTATAAACAAGATAAGCTTTAAGGACTTGAGCAACTGACTGTTTCTTGTTCTCGACTTGTTTTCTTTCTGTATTCCCATAGGGTACTATTATTATTACAACTATTAGTTTGCCTTCTGTCAGCCCATACCCTTCTCTTTTCTATCAATCTCCGTATGAGTAACCAGCCTTAAGAGGTCCTGTGTGTCTCTTGTCTCATAGCAACAGAATATTTTTGGGATATAAAAGGAAATACATGAACAATGAAATTATGTTATTTCTTTGGTTGGCTAATGTGTTTGAGAAGAGCCTTTTCACTGTCTATCTGTCTTGGCATTGACTATGGACTGTGTAATTAAACACTATAAAGTTGGATAAGTGGAAGAAGTAAACCTGACATTGCAACTCAATCACTGTATTTAATGTTTAACATGTGCTATCCTTAAGCCCATAGTATTTGCAGTATGACACTGCTTAAGAAAGATTTATTACAGAACTTATAGAGTTAACTCTAGTAATCTTTGTTCATAAAATAGAACCAAACTCACTTATATTAACAAATGTATAGCCATTTACTGAATCTATATCCATAATCACTTCAGTAACTATATTATTGTAACTGGTATTAACGGTGGTGCTTAATGATTACTAAGTATTATTTCTAATACTGTCTCTTAGGCTCAAGGAAAATAGAGTGTGAATTGTTTGACTTGTGAATTTTGACTTGTGAGTTTTATGAATGGAGGCTAGTGTATATGTCACTAAAATAGAGAAAGAAAAGTTGTTTGTTTTGATAATCCCATCCTCTTGTTATTTCCCACACTGCACATACAACTTAACACTCAAGCACTCATTGAGATGAGCATAACTAAGCAAGGTAATGTGTTATTATTGACAAAGAGAAACAATAGAAGGAAGTGATAGACACCAACAAGGACTATTCTAGAGATAAAAAGGTAAACAATATCTTCCTCTGGGCTTGAGATCATTGTAATCCACAAGACATAGTACTAACTCTTCTTTTAATAGACAATATATGGCTTATTATCTTCAAGACAAGTATTAAGTACAAGGTAGGCATACTATTTCTCTTGATTAAGTTATTAATAATACACTCTCCTGTTATTAATTTAATACTCTTCCTCAAGTCAGTCCCAGGTGGTCTTTTCTTCCTTCTATACTGTCTAGAGTGTCTAGGGTATACTCCTAAGTATAGTTATCTATCTTCCAAGGATAAAACACAAGGATTTTAGGGTTTAAATTATGTTGCTATGAAGGAATACGCCTAGAACAGCAGTAGCTATAGTAATAGTATATTATTAGCTACAGTATTATTAGCTATATTATTATTAGCTTGTCGTAAAGACATTTTCTATAATTAGAATCACAGCCCTTTTTGGAAATACCAACTCCTACTACTAAACTGAGAAGGGGATGCCATTGAATACTAAGGGATGATGATAGTTTGTAGTATTCAATAACATACCCCTGAAGCTAAATACTAGTAGTAGAAAAGTATAAAAGACACAATGTTATGAAATAATAAACACCAGAGTTTAACTACCTGTTAACTGACCGGATTTCCTTTGGACTAACAAGCCATTGACGACAAGCTACAGTATTATTAGCTATATTATTACAATAAACAATTTTATCCATCAATAATTTTATTCATAAACAATATATTCTACTGATAATACAATTTGATATTGAGGTATCCATAAAAGGAAACAATTATTTAGATACTTGCAAACCTTTTGATTTTAAACACAGTTCTATAAAAGGCAATAGTTTTTTAGACGTAAAAGGAAGGAGATATCACCGCCTAAAAGCCAGAAAAATATCCTGGTGTGTAGATTGTAGTCATGTTTTAGAACAGAAAGTATTAATATTGAAAAGTTAATTATTTAAAAATAACGTGTATGTAGGATCAGATCAGTCTTTTTAATAACTCCTGAAATCATATTATTTAAAATATTTCTTAATGACTTCATCTCAAGCATTGTTCTTGAGTGTATGAGGCAGAGATAAATAAATAGTAGAGGAAAAGTAAATTTAAAATGGGTTGCAATGATAGCGTGTGTGACCTCAGTTTTAGCTATAAATTCGACTTGATATTTTTATTATTATCAAAGTCATGTCAAATAGAGTGTATTTCTGATGGATGAAATTGTATAGTCTCTTTTTGTATAGTTCAATGACTTTGGATGTGTTGGCATGAGATTACTCTACTTTTCTTTTCTTAGACAAAATATCTGATGAGGTTTTTGTTGGCAAGAAGGGATAGTATAAATATCTAATTAAATAGCCTATCAAAAGAGAGGAGGTTGAGAAGGAAACACATGTATGGTAAGTAGTATTAAGGATGAAATAAAATTAGTATTTTATTTACAATGGCGAACAATGGTGATGGTTACATTATTGCTTTTTATATTCTATTTTGAACTATTTCCGTGTCAAAAGTTGGAAAGAATAAAAAATGCACACTTCATTTCGGTTTGATTAGGCCCTATTGACTTTTAACATGCTCATCTGAGCTTGAAAAAGACATTTAAAACAATCAAGGTCTTTATTAGAAGTTTAGTTTGTGATTTCTATATTCAAGAAATCTTTGTGTAGATTCACCATCTTATCGAATCAGCAAATTCATTTTATCAAGAATATCCCCCATTCATCTTTCTCATGTGTGACCTGTTTGTGTGTCTTGAACAAATTTCCCCAAAGGCACACATGTAAAGAGACTCATTCGTATTCATACCATGGAACCTTTAAGAAATAAGATGTTTGTTCTAAGCGCCCAATGACGATATTCATTTTTTTAGACTTTAGGCTTAGGGTGTCATTCTTCTATAATTGTCTTGAGTCTAACAGCATCTATATTCCCTAAAAGCCTTACATTGTTTCTTATCATTTCTTCTTTAAATAGGTCTACTGCAGAATCTTTCTTACAAGAATTCTCTAAAGGGAGATGATTAAAAAGAAAAAAGAAAAAGAAAAAGTCTTAAATGAGACATGTTCATTGGACAATCAATAGAAACATTTTATTTTTATAAGAGTAGTGCAACCCATATCTTCAAGGCAAGTTCCCCTTTCTTCATTAGACTTTATTATTGTTATTAGGCTTTTCTTTTCTTTTTCTTCCACTCTCCCCCTTTCGCCCCTTCTTTTCTGTGTCTGTGGGATGCATTGAGTTTTTTTTCTTCTTTTCTCCGGCAGACAATAACCCTAATATTATTAGAATGACAAGTCAATATGTCTCCTTTTTTTTAACATTATTATAATACACTCTAAACAGAATAAAGTTTGATCTAATGCTAAAATACAAACATAATCATGGTTTATCTAATGTTACAATAAGAAGCGCCTAATGATAGAAGAGCTGAGTACAAGTAAATCTCAATCTACTTTGGATCTATAGACGCCTATAAGTTTGACATTGTTCTTACTGTTTCTATTTTATTTTTAAGTTAAAAAATAGTTTTTTTTTTAAAAAAAATTTGAAATTTAAAATTTAAAATTTAAAAAAAAAACACACACACACAGTCAATTGTCTTTCTTATAAACACAGTACCTCACTTGGTATCTTGGTGGGATAACAAGAACTACTTTATATTTATAAAGTAATCTTTGTCTTTAGTATGGAATTAGAAAAGAAAGAATTCCAATGACAGTAGAGTCGTGTAGATTGGTTTTTCTTGACATGTAGTTTATTTACTGAGAATGAATGGATGTGTAGTAGATGTCTGTGTACCTGTTGAATAGGTAGGACGAATTATAGTAGAGGATGATCCTATTTCCTTTTCCTCAATAAGAATGCATTCTAGATGGCTTGAATCCATGAAAAACATCAGCAAAGTATACATATTCATTCTAGAATCCAGTGTATTCTAAAAATAAAATAAGGATAGTGGTGGTGGTGGTGGTAGGTAGGTAGGTATTTCCTTTCTCTATGGCTAGTGGTCTGTCTCTATTATTATACAGCAACTCTATTCTCTCTCATATCAGCTTTCTTTTTTTTGTCTTGTTTGCCTCATTAGGATAGACAGAATAGAAGGGAGCTCTCTGTTATAGTTTGTTAGCAATGTCTGACACAATTAAAGTTTCTGGTAGAATACTGAAGAATAAAGCATAATTCTTAGGGGTAGATATTCTCATAGACTTCTGTACCATCTCCAAGATGCTGAGGTAGGCAGCACATTAGAAACCTGTTTATTGTATGGAGAGTGTTCATGACGAGTCCATAAGTTCATCACTGCATAGATTGGACTCTATTTTCTTTAGTCTAGTCTAATGTTAATTTTGGAGTGATTGCACCTTCATCTTGCTCGGTATTTCTATTGAGTCCATGTTCCTAATAAGTGATAATGAATTATTATAGGATTTATTTCTTGTGATTGTGAATTTCTATTCGTCCCTTTGGAAATAAAGGGCTAGAGAAGGCAGTGTTCTTTACGCCATGACTTGTTGGCATAAGTGGACTTTGAAGTTTGCTTTCAAACATTCCCATGTTTAGAAACTCTACTGAATACAAATTATGCACTTAGTCTATGGTATGCATTTTATCACTTTGGAGTGTACCATCTCTTGCTATTTCTATTGTTTGTTGACTTGTATTTACAGTAGAAATAGACAAATAGCAGTTCAACCCTTGAGTTTAGTGAGATTGGCTTGGTATTTCCTCTGACAATGATTGCTGTCTGTAGCATGGATTGTAAGACTGATTTCAGGAGATTGTTTACTACTGACGGTACAGTGCATAGATGGAACAATGAGTATTGATAGACTTTACAGAATAATAAATAAATTAAATTTCCCCACAGGATGACTTTTTATATATATACCTATGGATAGCTCACCAAGAACCCAATGCATCATGGAAAGCTGCAGAGACAGAAGGATTTCTCATTCATTTCCTCTCTCATTTCCTCTCTCATTTCCTCTCTCATTTCCTTTCTCATTTCCTCTCTCATTTCCTCTCTCATTTCTCATGATTTATTTAGTGTTACTATTCTCTTTAGTTCATAGCTATCTATCTACAAAGCGGTTCCTCTCTCAAGATTCTCGCGAATTTCTTTAGTGTATTTATCGTAAAATCGAGCAATCTTCTGGTTGAACACTCTGTTCTTCTCGTTGATCCATGAAATATCATCTGATGTTTCTTTTCTATCACGCGAACGAGTCTCGCGCTGTATGATCCTAAACACATACCACCCATTGCATTAATAAAAAAATAAAAAAGAGGCGTCCTCTACTTACTGTCGTTTAATCTCCAGTGATAGACGCTCCAGTGCCTCTTTCGAGGGCTTATCATTCAACGAGGCATATTCAAGGTTATTAGCAGCAGAACTAAAATCAGAAGGATCTTCTCCATTCCGAATGGCCTGTTCAATGGATAGGAGCTTCTTTTCTGCATAGGCATTCATATCAGGCTTGAAATCAGACATGAGTTTGACGTATTTCTTATTAGCAGCTTGTGTATGGTCTAATACAGTTGTAACAATAACAGTAATAAAAGGATAAAAGTGAGTGCTTACAAGTCCTCATGACACTCGTCTCTTTTTATTTACCAGCAAATCCAGTGTTGGCCATTTTTGCTTTCTTTGCCATCTTCTTTTCCCATGCATTCACTGATTCTGCAGAGTATTTCCAAAACTGCTTTCGTTCATAGTCAACTCCCGTGCTTTTGGCTTCCTATGGTGACAGATGAGTTGAGCTGTTCTTAATAGAAAAGAAGAAAGAGAAAGAAAGAAAAGACTTGCTTGTTTCTCTTTGAGTTTCATGGACTCTTGTTTTTTTCGTTCTGTTCTTGCTTCCAATCGAGGATTCTCTTTGCTGCGTTGGAACTCAAGGTTGCGATCACGACGGTTGCCCTGCTCTACTTCTGTGGCCTAGTCATCCTTTAGTAGTCTGCCCCTTTCTTGAGTATTTACCCTTCGACGCTTCAGAGAGTTCAATTTGTCCATACGTTCTGATAAGGCCTGAGACATGAGGAGGAAGATGTGGTGGGGTAGAAGGGAGGAAGAATAAAGTCACTAGTACGACACTCCATTATGGTATTTCTGAAATATAGCTCCGTATCTGTTGACCCAGTGGTGGTGTGACTGCTAGAAATGACGTTCCAGTGAAAGGTAAGCCATTGAGCCTGTTCTTAAGGTAGGCTATGGACCTGTGGCTATCCACGCAGAGGGAATTGAAATCCAGAAACAAATCTGTCTGTTTCTTTAGCCATGGAAATGAGTATTCACAGCTCTTTTTAATACTACTGCTACTGCTAATAATAATAAAAGGAAAGAGAAAGAGATGTATCTATTAATAGAATAAGAAACAAAGAGAGAAACTTCTTCAAGAGAAGCTTCCTCATGTCTTTGCCATGATCATTGCTCTGCCTTTTTATTCTCGACCTACCATGTCATTGTCTTTTTACATTTATGCAGATACCAAAGAGGACTTTGATAAATAAAAGTCACAATCGAAACAATAACCGAGACAAGAAACCAAGCGAAAAAGAAAGAAAAAGAAAAAAAAGAAAAAAAAGAAAAAAAAAGGAGTAATTTTTTACTTTTTCACCATGTCCCAAGTCCAAGTGCAAACACCTGCCCAAGTCATGGACGACGTTATGAACTCCACAGCAGCCCAAGTGCCTGCCTTCCTAGGCTTGGGTCAACAACAGTCAGGTCTACTTGTAGCACTGTACAACGAACTGGATCCTGAGTTTGCCAAGCAAGTGCCTACTGCCCTGCCTATGGCTGCTCAACAATTGGCTGAGGAGTATGAGAAGCGTAACAGTGTGGGCGTCAAGGTAAGTTTTTCCCCCATGTGTATTGACTCTCTACTCTCCCTGTTGTATTGCTCACTTTTCTATTATTATTTTTCACTTTTTTCTTTCTTTTTTTCTGTATCTACAACTCTATGAACATCAGCTTGAGCGTGCCGACACCCGTTTCATGGAGGAATTCAAAGTCATGGAGGCAGTGCAACAAGAGGCCGTGGAGAGACTCTCCAAGACCAACATGGACATTGACAAGGCAGCAGAGGGACTCGGACAGGGAGAAGAGGCCAGTGTGCGTGACTTGCTACTGTGCAGTCTGCTGTATGGTGGTGTGCGTCGTGATCCTACAGGACCTGAAGACAGAGCCAGCATGAGTCCCTTGGCCAGTCCTAATTTTGAAGGTGCCAAGCAGTTGTTGATCAAGGCATTTGACAAGGGATATACCATGGCTGCTGTGCACATTGGATCACTTTACATCCAGGAGGATAAATTGGCAGAGGGTAAGAATGTGCCTGGCCAAGATCCAAAAGTACTGGCACTGGAATGGTACACACGGGCATCTGAAAAGGGAAATCCTGTAAGTGGTAGACATGATCGCATAGAATGAGGGATGCAGTCAATAAGAAGAAGGCGTAAAAGAAGAGTAGACACGTGGAGTTATTCAACCTCAATTGTGTATTTCTCCATTAGATGGCCCATCATAAATTAGGATTCTTCTATGACCATGGTATTGGATGTCAGCAGAATACAGAGCGTGCTATTCATTTCTATCAGCAGGCCTATGAACAAGGTAAGATCTACACCCTGCAGGTGTCCCCCACAAAGAAGGAACTCATGAATGGACAGGCTATCCCGATGCTGCTCATAATCTGGCCATTATCTACCAGGGCCATGATGCCAAGACGCTTCCTTACAAGAACATTGTAGAGTCCATGCGTCTGTTTGAACATGCCAAGCAGTGGGGCTATGCTCCTTCTGCCAATGCATGTAAGTAGCAGAAAGAAAAGAAGAAGACTGAAAGCACTCATTATGTTGTTATGTTGTTATGGTATTGTGTTGTTATGTTACTATGTTACTATGGTATTGTGTTGCTATGTTGCTATGTTGCTATGGTATTGTGTTGCTATGGTATTGTGTTGCTATGGTATTGTGTTGCTATGATATTGTGTTGCTATGTTGCTATGTTGCTATGTTACTATGGTATTATGTTATGGCAGTGGGTCGCTTCTACTTGCTCATGTCCAAGGATCCCAAAGCAGCAGAGGAAGCAGGCAATCCAGGCAGTCAACCCGAAGAATACATTGTCACTGGAATTGATTTCCTCGAGGTAATTCAAGGACGGAAAGCAGGCCATGGCCACCGATTTCTTTTTTCTTTTCTTTTTCATCCCTGCCATCCCTGCCATTCTTATTACCTTACTACCTTATTGCCTTATCTCTATAGCATCTATAGCATCTATAGCATCCCCGTCTCTTCATTCATTCACTCACTCATCTCTCTTCTTACCATGCTTGTGTCAAACAGGAATCCGCTAACAAAGGAGATGGTGATGCCATGTTGCTACTTGGTATGATCTTTGGTTCCAGGGAGTACGGACTGTACGATATGAAGAAAGCACAGGACTACATGGAACTGGCCCTGGTACGAGGAGAGTTGGAGGCCTACAACTACCTTGTGCGTATTCTCAGAGCCAAAATGGCAGCCAAAGTGGCCCTGGAAAAGGACAACCAAGAAACATTTGATCAGATGAGTCAGCAAGATAAGGAAAAGCTCATCCAACAACTTGCCAAAGAGGCCAACAATGAGCAGATACGTCATAAGCAATGTGCCAACCAGTGCGATAAGATAGAGACCTACGAGAATGAGTTTAAAAGATGTGGACAGTGTCAGCGTGTTGTCTATTGTTCACGTGAATGTCAGAAGCAGCATTGGAAAGAAGGCCATAAAGCTGTCTGTAGTACACAAAAGACATCGACCAGCAGACAGTCCTAAGGGAAGATCCAAGTGTCGGAGAATGGAGTCATGACCCTATCAATTCAACCAACACCCACAACAATAACAACAATAGCAACACTGATCATAATATCAGTCCATTTCATATAGAAGCCAATAGAAGCCAATAGAAGCCCATCGAGATAGTAGAATGATAGTAGCATTATAGTGTTTATAGTGTTTATACAACATGGAAGAATAAAAGTATCATTTACAACTATAGAAAAAGATCCATCAATGAAAAAGAAGAAAAAGAGAGGAAGGAAATACAGGAGGATACACTCTAGAAAAAGAAAGAGAAAAAAAAAGAAAAAAAGGAAGTAATATATAAAGGACGTTTGGTCTAGCACGAGTGGAAGGGCTGTGAGTGGGTCAGGGAATAGATGGACAGTGGCTGTGCATTCAGGGGAGGCGTAGGAAGAGACGTGGGCTGTTGGGACAAGGATTGGACGCAGTGGAGAATATGAGAACGGATAGTGGCTGCTGCCCTCCACTGCTCACGGAAGTCCTGCCAAAGGGAGTGAATTTGTCCCTTGCTGATAGAGTGGGAGGACTCTATTTTAGTTAAGATTGCAAATAGCATCTTGAGCAGATAAGAGAGTTTGGCAAAGGTCTCTTTCACATAACTCCGCACATAGTGGACATAGGTGTCAGAAGTGACTGCAGCTGTTATGTCGCCTCTTTGTTGTGAAAAGGGCACTGATTTTAATATTGGAAACACCGTCTGATTGAATTCCTCCAGGTTGCGGATTAGTCCCTTGACTCTGTAGAGACAACGAGCAAACTTAATGAAGCTGTGGTCTGATGTTGTGTGGGGTGACATGTAGCAAGAGGGAGAGAAGGAAAGAGAAGAAAGAAGGAACAATGGAAAAGTTACCAGAAAAAAGGTGTCCATTTATAGAGAATCCATGGACTGTAGAATGAGAGTAGAATGTAGGTAGAGATCTGTCAATGAAATCTGCTAATGAAATAGAGAGAGTTTTATAGGGTCCACTACAGAGAATTCTAGAGGGAGTTTCCTTGGGTGTGGAGACAGAAGATACTGAGCAGACAACTGGCATGGATATCTGTACTCATATCTGTACTCATATCTACACTCATATCTGTACTAATATCTGCACTCATATCTACACTCATATCTACAACACTCCTCACCACCACAGAACACCTCCATTCAAACAAGCGTAGAAATGTCATTGAGAAAGAATCTTCTGTTGGTAGTGATTGGTTGGAATCTAAACTGCGGATCAACACACACACTCTCTCTCTAAAGGGCGTGGTCAATCACAGATAATAGATGCACACCCGTTCTTTGTTGCTTTCTTCTACTACCTTCCACCCGACCCTATCTATCCCCAGAGCCCTGTTGTTTTCTTCATTAAAACGTCATAGTTTCCATGACACTGTTCATAAGTACCTTGTTTACTGTTCAGGTGGTCCGTTGGTCTTCTTTTTCTTTTTCTTATCTCTTTTTCCCTTTTTTTCCTTCTGATTTTTTCTATTAAGGTAACAGAGAACAAGCAAGTCCTCAACTCACAGACGTAGACCATGTGATAATATAAATAAAATAAAAAGAGAGGTGGCATGGTAATGTTCTTTTTCTTCTATACGCCTTCTAAAAAAGGGAATTTATAAAGAAGCAGAAGGAAGACTTCTCTGAGGCTGCAAATGCCACTTGACATGAAATAAAATGGAGATATAAAAAGGAGCAGCACAATGAATATAGGCTGTAGAGACCAATGACAGCTACTTCATCTGACATTCAATTCTATTCAGCGTGGAGGTTCCACTTGTCGAAACACAGACACTCACTCTCCTTGGCCGCATTGACGTTCTGTTGGAGAGAAGCACCTGATGGGTGGAGAGACTGTCTTTAAAGGCCATTGTTTTGCTTAAAGACTAATATCCATCTACTCTATAGTATATTTTATAGTATATTTTATAGTATATTTTATAGTATATTTTATAGTATATTCTACTAGACATTATAATGTCTTTTTGCATGAAAAAATTCAATGAGATACACTTTATCACATTTTAGATAGTTTACCTGTAGCATGAGTTTCTGTGAGTTTACTAACTGAGACTCCAGCGATAACTGAGGAGGAGAAGGAGAAGGAGAAGGAGGAGAATAGGGGATGAACTAGAAGACTTGGACCTTTTCTTGATTCTAGTTGTATCTTTATGTTTTCTTTTGTTTTATCTACAAAAGCACTATAAGAGGGTGCTATTTTCCCTTGGAGACATTAGACTATGTCTAAAGTTCAATGTAGCAGCTAGATCACAATTCCCAAAGCCTCAATGTCTTGTCTTTCATACAATATTGGTTTGAACACCTATTTGAAAGGAGAAAGATGAGTTTCTTTTTTAATATAAAATTAAGAAATGATCTGAGAAGACCATGACATTTAACTTGGAGTATTTTTGTTCGTTAATAGGGCCTGGGGTTCTTGACATGTTTAACTATTTCCAAAGGTGAGTAATTACACTCAGGACACAGGCTCGATGTTTTGAATTCATTGATAAGATAGAGTTTGAATCCTTCTTTCTTCAACATCCTCCACATGCCTTTTCCCTTTATTGTTATTCTTCTGGTAGGATTCTCAGATGAAGAACTTGCTACAGGCTTTTCATCAGGCTATTGTAAAAAGCAAATACATGTAAGAACCCTACATTGATTCTATAAGCATATTGTATTTTCTTTACTTTATTCGTATCTTGTTGGCTGTATAACATCTTTAGTTCAGAAAGAATAGATAGAAATACAGTGAAAAAAAAGAGAAAAAAAATAGTTATTTTATTAGCAACATTGAATGGTATCAACTACTATTTATGATCCATTGATATGATAGTGTCTTCAATAGCTTCTTAGGTCCAAAGATATCTGTTTAGTTAAAATACGATTCACTCTGCTCTTTTTTTATTCAACTTGTTTGTCATTCTTTTATTCTAATGATTATTACAGATAGAAGAACTTCAAGGAAATGACCACCAAAAAGTACATATACTAATGCAGGCTGTTGTGCTCTTATACTATCTCTAAAAGATATATGAACTGCATTCAAATACACCACAGCTTATCATAGATGCTTTATTCAATACTATTGATTCTGTAGCTGTTTTTATTTATTTATTTTTTATTTTATACAATTTGCTAACTACTAATCTCTCACTATTTAATATAAGATCTAAGATAACAGTATCATGTATACCACTTAGTATATCTCTTCTCAGTGTGTCTTGGTTATGCTGTATGAAATTCAGGCGACCTTGCTCAATGTTAACATGGACTCTATACTGATAAAGAGGGCTTTTCAAATAAATGCAAGTGATTTATTTTTCTGTACATCAATCTGAAGCAGTAGTGTTTTATTGTGCTTATCATGGCATTTTGGTCATTGAATAAGTATGTATTCATATTCTAACCTAACTGTCCTGTAGGAAGAAGTACGTAGCTCATAGGATTGTATGACTGATTCATCTCACTCATTCTTTACAGTAATCTGCCATTTCTTGGTCATGTCATAATGTCTCTACTTTCTGTTTGGTATCTATCATTATTTAGACAGTTAAGATGACTTTTGCGCAAATAGCCATACTTACAACAGCTTGTATATCTATTTTGACAATGGTTCACTCAAATAATGCTATTGGGTATATAATTTGGATTAACATACTTGTTCAAGAGAGTGTGAATACAGCCACACTCAATTGAGTTGAATACCTTTGAGTATAAATATCAGAATGAAACAGATAGAACATGTTCAACATAAAATAAAACATTTTACATTTGATCTATAAGCTTCAAACTTAGGCATATCAAGTCTCAATATCTTTAATTATAGACAATAAAATAATAATACAGTTAGTATTTTGTATAGCCTTCTTTGGCATCAATGATAGCCTGGCATCTGTCTGTCATACTCTAAACTCATCATTGTGCAAGTTCAATATTAACTTTCAACATTGATAATAGATACCCTTCTTTCTTCAATTCATATTTCTAAGGCATATCAGACATGTTCAATTGAGTTCAAGTCAGGGATTTGTGTAGGCTAGTAACCAAAGAACCCTAATTTGATATGCCTCTTTCCACCATCTAGCATAGGCCCCAGTATGACATCTAGCACTCTCTTTTTGTAACAGAAACTCGCTGTCCTCCTTTCTGATACAATTCCATAATCTAAGGATGGAACTCACCAACTAAAGTAGTGATGCATTCGTCTTGGTTTACAGTGCCAACAGCAAAGACTCATGGGCCAAATCCATTAGCCTAATAGCAACTCCAAAGCATGATCCCTCCGCCACCAAACTTTGTTGTTGGAGCACTATGATTAGGATCATAACGTTCTCTAACTATTTTAATGACACAGGCATCTCTATTGCTCTTTTTCATAATGTATGTTGACTCATCAGACCAAATGATACCTCTCCACTAATCACTTGTCCAACTGGCATGTTCTTTAGCCCAACGAAGCCGTTTCTCTTTGTGTGTTTTTCAGTAAAGGCTGGCCTGTAGTCTACAGAAACAAATTCGAATCCTAACTGATTGTAGTAACTGATAATGGTGTTTCTACACATATCCACCTGAATCTTCAACATTTCTAATTTCAGCTGATTCTATGAGGCAAATGGACCCTTTCTAATGACCTTTTCCAGGTGTCTAGGTCCCTTCTCACTGGAATTTTTATTTTTATTTTATGTTTTCCATGACTCTTTAAACGCAATGGTGACCTATGTTCTTTTGATATTTGTGATACTATTTTGAACTGTGGGCTGTTTTCATCTTAATTATGCTTTCAATGACAGTCATTTTTAATCCGGCCTTCAACAGGTAACCAATGCCCCATAGCTTTTTATCTTTTGCCTTGTTCTATTCTCCACGAGTGTGAGTTTCTGAACATCTATCTGACATAGTGTGTTGGTTTAACACTATTTGGAAAGAACAAGAGTTTTATGCAAAAATAAAAAGTTATTTTTTATTAAAATTTAAACAAGTATTAAATTCAATTGGGTGTGACTGTATTCTATAGTCTATCAATACACATTACAGAAGGATATGGATTGAGATAATAAAAAGTCACATCTCCCTTCTTTCAAGGAGCACCATGTTCCTTGTAGTTTGGGATTCACTTTATAGAGAGAGTAGCATGGCGTTCTTTTTGTTTATTATAAGGACCGCCCCACTTTATCTTATGAGAGATAGATTGGGACTGCTGTTTATTATTGCTGCTGTCCAAAAAGCTTCATTTTCTCTCCTATCTTCTCATTGACTTTTATGTATTTAGCGACACATCTGTCAATACACACTGCTTCTCCTTGTGTGAGGTCACCCGAGGCATACTGTTTGGAGACACACTTTGTATGACAGGATTCTGCAATACTAGAGAACAAGTAAGAGAACAAGTAAGAGAACAATAAAGAGAACAAGTAAGAGAGAGAAAAGAGAGACTTGAGCCCTACGCTACCTGTAAAAGAGATCGGTAAACATGTCCAACTCCTGTTCAGCCATAGCAATGTTCTGAGGATTCACTGTCTGCTGTGTGGGTGCATTATAAAACGACATGATAAATAAATATGGATATTTTTTCTTTTCTTTTTTTTCTTTTCTTTTTCTTTTTTTAAAAAAAAAGAAGGGAGGGAAAGGGAGAAAAGGGAGATGTGCTGACTGTGACTTGATTTAATTTTTTTTTATACTCTTTGCGCATAACAGTAGTGTAGATTCATAAAGGCCTTTCCCTCCTCCATGTCCTGGTAAATGCGCTCTAATTGACGCTCTTTGGCCTCATCATCACAGTACTGGAGACAGGTAGTCTGCTTGAACAGGTCCTCGACATCCTCACGAAACATCACACCCAGTCTTCCTCCCCAGACACCCAAGGGAAGGGACATGTAGGTGGCGACAGTGGTGGTGGGAGGTAGCACAGCTTACCTTCAGAATTCAGCTGCTGTGTGGTGGTGTTCCTGAGGGGTGTGCCAAAGTACAGACGCATGTCCATCTCAATGATCTCTACATAGCCGGTGGGTTTGCAGATCCGCCAGCACTCTTCCACGATGGTGTGGTATTCTGTTCGGGAGAAGGAGAACATAAGGAAGCTGCAGTGGACAATGTCGAATGTCTTGTCGGGAAGGGCCTTGAGTCCATAGAGCAAGGTAGGAGCACACCGGATGAATGTAAAGTGGCGTGGTGTAGTCCATCGAGGAGGAGGACGGCCTTGTCTGTCCATGGCCACCACCACAGAAGAGGGGTCCTCATAGGCCACCTGCAACCCCCATGCGCTCTCTCCACAGCTGTGAGTCCATAGGCAAAGGTTCCATCAGTGGATGGGCAAAAAGTCCTGTGGGCGGGTGGGACACACAACCACAGGCAGAAACAGACTTACCCTACTTGCAATACATGGTGGCGGGTATGGAGGGGACTGCAGAAAAGACTAGCTAGCCACAATGAAAATCACACCTACACACACACACACACACCCTTTCTTATACACCTACACCCTTTTTTATACACACACACACACCTTTGAAACACAGACGCAACTTCCACCTACCCATTCAGAGCCAGTCGCACTAATTCCTGCTGGAGAACCCACCTATAAAACGACGAGGAAGGTTCTGCAGTGGTATCAGTGTCACTGCCATCCTCCTCACTGCCATCCTCACTCGTCGACTGGAAGAGACAGCCGTCTTTCATCCACACGGTGCCACTGAGAGAAGGCGGGCGTGACGGCTCATTGTCCGTCAACAGAGAGTGAATAGAATAGCGCTTCCTAGGGGGAGGTAGGTCTGTGCCTTGGTGTGCACCCTGTCCACTGTGTAGACCTTCTTGTAGAAGAGAGGGAGCACGTGATGATGTGGAAGGAAGGAGACAGGGGGTGGGTGAGTGGTGTCTGCGTGCCTTTGACCATAGATCCTTCAAGAGGGTCTTTTCGAGGGTCTTTTCGAGGGTCTTCTCAGTTGAATTTCTGTGGTGGGTGGAGTAGGTGGCATCCACAGAGCGTGGGTCTTTGTCTGTTGAGAGAGTTGAGCTGGTGGCATTTGAGTTCTGCCTGTCTCTAGGTGTGGGTGTGGCGGTGAAGGCACAAGAGAGTGTGGCAGGGGTTGTGGGTGGACTGGCACTGGCACTGGCACTGGCACTGAGAGAAAAGAAAGAGTCACTGTGCATGTGTAGACCAGGCTTGGACACTACACCCGGCAAGAAAGACAGCCATCGAAACAGCCTGGGTCGCTTTGTGGGTGATTCTGGAAGCATACGAAAGAAAGATGCATTTTTCTTATTTTCTGATTCCGATGTGTGTCATTGTTTCATCAAGTGCAACCTCTTTATTGTTCATGCTTAAGAGGAAGAGGTATAAAAATAGATGCTTTCCCATAAGGGAAGATAGTCTCGTAACACACTGCCTGGAATCGAGAGCAGTGTCCTTTTCTCTAGGGAAGCACACAGGCGCTCCAACCGAGGCCTAATTTCACACATTCGATCAGTCAAGAGAAAGACAGGGGTGCTGAGTCTACCTGGTAATGTTGGCATAGAAGGCTCCTCTGAGGAGATTGTACCCTACAGCATGGTGTCGTTTGGCCATTTCATCCTTCTCCAATGGCAGGAGATGCTTCTTTGCCAATGCCAGAGAGAGGACTTCAACCACCAGGGAAAGCACCCACGGAGACCAGGCACGTCGTCCAAAGCGAAGAATGGCCAAGACTACGCACACACACGCACACATCTCCTTTTCAATAACACACACTACACACACTACACACATCTTACCATAGACAAGTGGCCTGAGAATCGACAGCACTTCTCCCACCTTGGCCCATGCCTGGAGAGGTACCACCCTGTCCTGTGGCTTTCTTAGTTTATCAGGCGTAAGTACCTTGGACATCAGATAGTCCGTCACATCCATGCTGGACAGAGGCACAGGGGACTGCTTCTTTTGTGTGCGCTGGGCTGTCTGTCCACTGTTGGGCAGTGAGGAGAGGGTGGCTGGATCCACATGACGCTGCAAATGGTAGGGAGACAAATTCATGCGTCCCCCTGTTCCGTGCAGAATCACCAGTCTCAGAACAGCCCTGGAGTGTACAAGAGGCCTGCTTCAGTGCCAAGAAAGAGAGAAGCTGCGAACTTACTTTAGAGACTCCACCAGAGCAATGCAGCGCCATTGAGCCCTCTTGCCCCACTGCTTAGTGACTGCCATTTCGATCAAGACCTGGGTGTACTGAAGGACAGACAGCAGCCAAGACACGCGCTTATGGAGTGTGTGGGTGGACCACGACAGCAGGTACTTGTTGAATTCACTCTCCATTACCTGCTGCTTGTTTTCCAGCACTGCCTTTCGGAGGATGCTATTGTGGTGTAGACCCATCAAGTGGAGAGCAGCATACACTTCTACATGAGTGCTCATTCTCCCTGTCCACTGTCACTTACAAGCCTGGGAAGCAAACTCGGCATCTTGGAAACGGCCTTTATTTCTTATTAGCCAAGACCTAGCAACAGGCTCCTTTTCTCCTTTTCTCCTTTTCTCCTTTTTTGTCTTTCTCTCTCTCTCTCCTACCTGGTAGAAAGTAGGTCAGGGAGCGCAAGGACGACTCAATACTAGTGATTTGTGAGGCATTCTTAATAAGAAACGCCTCGTAGGTGGCCAACAGATTCATAAGAAGACACACAACACACACACCCACAATCAAGGTCAGAAAGGAAGAAAATAGAGAAAAAGAGAAATCACATGGCAAGCCTAGTAAACAGAGAGAGGACTGTGATTGGCTAATGCTAGTTTTTATTGATGTTATGTGCAATGAAATTTACAATTAAGGTGACTGGCCACTTTCTGCCATGGCAACAAATCGCTCTAGGACCTTGATAAATCCTTCTCTACCAACAGCAGCATTTTGCTTGAATCTGTTGAGACAAAAGTCCTCTACTGTATTGGACCACCGAGACAATAAACACCCTGCAGACACTGTGGCCTGTTGTGACATTTGGGTTCTGACAAAAGAAAGAGTAGACAATAGGTTAAAGGAGAAAGAGAAAGAGAAAGAGAAAGAGGACTTACTGCTCTCTATGGTCAGGGTGCTGGTAATACGTAGTATGTTCTTCAATGGTCAGTAGGTTAGACATGGTAAGATTAACACTGTTCATGGTGAGCATTTTCTGTCGGGGATCAACGATGGATATTTCACGAACATATTGTGTTTCTTTTGTGCTGAGTAACTACACAACAAAACCAGCATTGTCAAGTCTATGAAGGAAACACCATGTGCATGTGTGTAATGTGTGGGTGTAGTGTATATATATGTGTGTGTATATGTGTATATACGTATGTGTGTGTGGTGTGGTATGCTTATTACCTTGAGAATGAGTCTAGGGACATTCTGCTCTACTGTAATCAATCGTTCTGTCGTTAATACACCTGTTTCTGGGTCAACCGTGCGGTTCAGAACATCCACATGGCGTACGTGAGGGCAGTTCTCGTTGGGGTATTTCTTCCAGTTGGCAGCAGTAACAAGACTCCATTCATAGCCAAAATCATGGATGGACTTGAACAGCTTCATTGGAAATATAGAAGGAGAATGAGGAAAATGAAAAGAAAGCAAGTAGAAAAATCTTTTTTTTTTCTGGCTCTTATTTTTCTATCCATATTGGGTCAATAGAATAGGTAAAACATATCATCCAATCACATCAGCCGGTTACTGCTGAAGAGAGTGAGTTGTTTAGGACGAATAAAGTAACATGGATAGCTGAGTGTCATTGGCATGGATAAACAATCAATAAAGGAGGGTTGGATTAGACTATAGGCTTAGAAAATGATACAGAGGAGGGACTATTCATAGAAATGGAGGCTCATTGGCCAATAAGAATCAATGCTAGAATGAAGGCTAAATACAAGTTACAGGTGCCAGTGATAGACATCTCAAGGGGCCAGCAGTGTACGTAATGAAGGGGGATCTAAGGCTGTAGTCAGATGGGTGGGCACTGTCTTACGTGACTGTTTGTGTGGTTGCTGGGACGAGTGTCTTTGTCCTTGTTTGATTTTGACAGAGGGAGTATTGACACGAGCAGCAATATCAAACAGTGTGTGCATCTATTGACAGGAGGGCGGATGTTATTGTTAGCGAAACAGGCAGCGTACACCACAGCCAATCAACAACAAAACAAAAAACAAAAGGTACCTCTACTGTATTGATCTCTCCTGCACCCATATGGCCAGTGTGCTTGAAATTCGTAGGTTTGCCAATAATACTCTTTGTCACCCTTTTATACCGAGGTTTTCTCTTCTTGACGGAGATAATTTTTTTATTGGAATTCTTCTGGTGGTGCTGTGGTGTGGGTTGTGTGGGTTGTGTGGGTTGTGTGGGTGTTTGTTGTGATTCGCAGCCTACAGTTGGATTGCGATATCCTCTGGCATTGTCGGTGTGAAATAGAGATGGCTTGAGGGAAATAGCCTTGGAAATAGAACTGCCCATGTCAACAACAAAATGGTAGGAAGATGGGGACACTGACCTGTGCTTTTTTATTTAAATAGTCTCCAAAAATACCATTTATGGAATGGATAAACATCAACAATAACAAGGTGCTTAATTCTTCACTGTGCACTCTACAACATGTCCTTTAGACCATCTTGTCTATTTTCCAATGGTCAAGAGGAAGGAGAGGTGTACTGTTGCAGGAAGAAAGAGCACTGGCCTTGAGTGAAATGGCACTGGGATAGAATGCACTCTAGAACATTGGAAAATAGACCCTTATTTTCCCCTATAGAAATAAATAGTCCTGGGATGAGGCATTGGCCGGTCTGTGATTGTTTTATTTTATACATTCCTACTGATCCATGGAAAATAGACTTCTTTAGGATTGGAATTCAGTCGATAAACACCTATCAGTCACTCCACAGAAGAGTCAATATCAGCCATTGGTATCTGTCTGTCTGTATTGAACTAAAGTGAATAGGAAGAATAGAAACAAAAAAACAAAAAAACAAAAAACACTCTTGTTGGACTCTCCATCTTGGCATGTCGGGATGGACATTGAAAATGAGTTTTTACAGGCATCCTTTCCATCGGATGGCGTTGCAATTCAAGATCAACATTTATTTTAGTCCATCTGAGTCCATTGTTGGGCTGTGAAAGATAACCTTTCAGTCAATGTCGGTGGGAATTCACAGTCCTCTCATGCGCAGTCCTCCTCCTGGGCATAGGCATAGGCAATAGAAAGAGAAAAAGACATTTCTGATGGGATTGTGTTCACATTGACATCAACACACATATAAAGTTTGCTTGTCACTTCATTATAACTATTCCCTATACAAGTGTTGAATGCACTCCTTTTCTTTTTCTCTTTCTACATACACACCCAAAGATTATTGAGATATATAAAGAAATATACTGAGAATAAGATCACAGTATCATCATGATTGGCTAATGTGTTTAAAAAGGCCTTTTCGCTGTCTAAATGGACAATTTCAAACTCTAATTGCCTATTCTAGCAATGACGATTGACTTTGCAATTAAAAAGTATAGAATTGGCTGTAAAGACAAGAAATAGAACCAGAATTCACTTAATATTACAACTCGGTCACTGCATTTATTGTTTAACATAATATGTTATCCTTAAGCCTACAGTATTTGCAGTATAATACTGCTTAAGAAAGATGTATTACAGAACCTATAGAGTTAGCTCTAGTGGTCATTGTCTATAAAATAGAACCAAACTTACTTATATTAAGAGTAGTATAGCTATTTATTGACTCAATATTGATGATCACTTCAGTAACTATGTTATTGTAACTGGTATTAACAGTGGTGCTTAATGATTACAAAGTATTGTTTCTAATACTGTCTCTTAGGCTCAAGGCAAATAGAGTGTGAATTGTTTGACTTGTGAATTTTATGAGTGGAGGCTATGGTGTAGTTTATTACCAGAATAATAGATAAAATATTATTATTTGTTTTGATATTCCCCTTCTTTTGTTATCTCCCACACTGTCCATACAACTTAAGGCCTAAGTACTTGTCAAGATGAGCATATCTGAGCAAGGTAATGTGCTATTATTAACAAAGAGAAACAATAGAAGGAGATGATAGACACTACCAAAGGCTATTCTAGTGATAAAAAGGTAAGCAGTGTCTTCATCTGGGCCTAAGCTCATTGTATTCCACAAGACACTCAATGTATTGTTATTAGGCAAGTAAAGACTCCTTTCAAGTCAGTCTCAAGTAGTCTTCTACAAGGTCAATAATGTCTATGCTATACTCCTGAGCATATTTATCTATCTCCCAAGGATAAAGCACAAGGCCTTTAGGCTGTGGATTCTATTGCTATGAGGGAATGCACTTAGACAGCAGCTATAGTCATACTATAGTATTATCTATACTATTACAATAAACAATTTTATTCATAAACAATATATTCTATTGATAATACAATTTGATAGTGAGGTATACTACAAAAGGAAATAATGATTTAGATACTTGCAAACCTTTTGATTTTAAAAAACATTTCTATAAAAGGGAAACATTCGTATTCTTTAAACAGGTGGTTGTGTTACCCTTTAAAAGCCAAAAAATATTTGGGTGTGTACTTGTTGAGTACGGAATAAGACACATCTGTAGTACACATCTCATAATGATGTCCTTTTTTTTTCTTTTTTTTTGCACAAATAGGCACAGTTCAGTCTAAATGAATAGCCTTGTCCTACCCACTGGAAACCCGGTTTATGCACCAAGATTCTCTTAAAGATAGAAAGAGCATTTGTACTTTAACAATATTACACCCAATATTGAATGTGGCTAGAACTAGGCATGTTATTATCATTACCATTATTATCATTACCACTATCTCTTGGATAGCACACAATAGACAAACAGACAGACAGAGAGGGAGAGAAGGAAAGAAATGCAAGTAGAAATAGAGTGAAAATGACATTGTTCCACTGATACTAGCAGTTCAGAAAACCCCCACCACTGCTCTGACTGTTTTGGCAGAGATGGTGAAGATGTTCCTATTATTTTCTTTTCAGTAACTAGTATTGTATTATAGGAAAAGAAGAAAGAAACACAGAAATTACGTATAGGATACCATCAATAGCAAGTGGAGAGTGTCATCTGCTCGTGAGTATCCTTCTCACTATCTTCTTTCATCTCCTTAATAGACTAGAACAGAGCCCCCTTTGAACATAGTGATACATCAGCTGACCATCAGCTCATGAAAGAGAGGTACACAGTTAAAGGATGAAACAGTGGGTATTGTGTGTAATAAGAATGTTAGCCATGGGTACTAAATTATACGATAAACCCAAGAAACATAGGGATGGCTAAGGGGGATGATAAAGAATACGCATTTCATCCACCGCCCTACAGTCCCATACCATAATCCAGAGAGCTGGATCCTCATGGGCTTAGGGCTATTCAATGACACTGAGTGATAGTGGCACAATGAAAGAAAGAAAAAACACTCAGTAGAATCAGAATATATCAGAAGGACAGTGAATTGTCTTTTGGTGAGATACAAAGGACCCTGCTTATCATTCTATAGTGTATGAACAGGGGATAAAGACTATTCTTTTGCCATGTGGCAACGCCTATTCAACTTAAATGATCACTCCATTGGTCCTACTTTAGTATCAATAATAATGTCTTTATTGTGTATACCCTATAGGTGTGCTATCTGTGGGATCATTCAAGCATCTCTCGTCCATATTAAACACACAGCCTAGGGATGAACAGATCCTTATGAGCAAGAGTATCCAGTGGGGAGAAAGATCCCAAGCCACTCATAAGCATTGGAAGAAAGAAAAAGAAAGCCCGTAATGCACTGATAACACTTTCTTTCTTGCTGCAAGAGGTTCTTCAAGTAGAATGACTTGCTGTTCAGTGCACCAGGCTTTATTTTCATCTGATGACTTTAAGTTTACTCTTTTTCTTCTGGATCTACTTTTTTATTTATTTATTTAAAGAGTCATGCAGGATGTTTGAAAAGTTGGCTTATGAGTGGATTGGCCTCAAAATCATCCATCTCTGTACTGATGTTTTCGTACTTTGGCCCGCAGTAAGCAAGATCAGAAAACAGGCTACCTGTCGAATGAACCATCATGGCATGTTGGTACATGGCTTCCAGTGTCAAGGCAAGACCAGTGACCGAGGGAAGTGCAGTAGACGCATCACAGACAGTCTTTTCTGATAAATCATCAGAGACAAGAGAGAGAGATCCCGATGTGTGACAGGGAAGTGTGGCTAGAACATTGCCAAAGACATTGAATTCTGATTTCATTTGTTCGGCTGGAGAAGAATGAAGAGAAGAGGCCTGTCCAGAAGGCGAGAAACAGTCATGGAAGTCGAGTGTGGCTGTTGTGCCACTGTAGAAAGAGTGGGCATCATCGTCGGGAGCTGGCGGTGTGTCTGGAGATGCACTGATAGACATATTTCTAGAGGTATCACTGGCATGAGAGATTGAAGTAGAAGTAGAGGTGGTATGCGTTATAAAAGACGTGTTGGATAGGATTTCAGAGATATGAGGTGAGGGTGGTTGATGAGGCAAGGAAAAGGGCGAGCCGATGGGTGATATTCGTGATGAGTATTTGCGTGGTCGAAGATGGGGTGTGTGTTGATTTCGGAAAAGATCAAGGACATGCTGTAATAGACTCTTTTTGTTGGCGAGCTGACGTGGGTTTAACCAAGCCTATCAACAAATACATCACACATAAGTATATATATATAGACAGGTATGAATAAAAGGATTTCAACAGCAATAACAATAACAACAATATCAACAGTAACAACAATAACAACAGCAGCAGTAGCAACAGCAACAGCAACAGCAACAACAATAGTAACAACAATAGTAACAGCAACAACAACAACAATAGCAATAACAATAGCAATAACAATAGTACATCAACCTACAAGCTGCCATCCAATCTCATTGCATTTGGCTTCATCTCTCTGTCGATCTGAAATACAAGGAGAAGTGGAAGTCATATGAAGGGCTCTAGGAAAGACACAATTGTTCTTGCGGAAGGTCATATCGATAGTAGCTAAAGGTACAGAATCAATATCAATCTTAAGACGCCAAAGAAGTTCATCCTCAATAAGCATAGTCTTTGGCCACCTGTCTTCTGTCAAGGGTGTGCTGGCACGGGAATGCGTTGGACTTTCATCTTCATACTCTCGATGTTTTCTTTTTCTAAGCGTGCCTCTTAACAATTTCTCCTGGCGTGCAACTCTTCTGGATCGCATGCTGGGGTATCGATTACGATAAGAATCAACCGCACGCTGAATAAGGCCTCTCTTCCCGGCAATTTCGTTTTGGTTCAACCAAGCCAGTCGCCATCCCAACTCGTTGCATTCTGTCTCATAGTTCCATCGATTGCCTTGGTACGCTTCTCTTGATAAGTTGGCACGTGGATAGATCTACAAGGATCATGTCAGATCCCTCCCTCTCCTTCAGTGAACTAGGTTGCACAGCATAAATACTTACACAGTTGTCTTTTTTAAACTTTTCATCAAACAGACTCATGTTGACGGATCCAAGGTCTGTTCGAATGCAGTATCTGCGAAGTGTACGGAGATGAGAGTAGACAAAGCTCACCCACTCTACTCCTTCTCGAACTTCAGTAGCCGGTTCTTGTGAACCAGAGGCTGAATAGAGTGGCTTGGCTTCAGATACTTTGAGTACTTCGGGACAAAGGGTGGACAGATTTTGGGGTTGGGATGAAATAGCTTCCGCTAATGCTTCTGCCACTTGTGTTGCTGTAGATACCCAGTTGGATGTTGCTGCTGCTGCTGTTGCGGTGGATAGGGATGTGAGTGGGTCTATTATGGAAGTAGCATAGGGTTGTGATGTATCTTCAAACAACGCTAATCTAGGTAAAGTTGAAGTATCATTTTGATTCGAGAGAAATGTCTTTGCCGTTTCTGCTGCTTCTGTTGGTGCTATAGGTACAGGAGGAACTGCTGTAGGTATTGGTAAAGACTCGGTTCGATTATATTGCTTTTTCTCTTTTAGTTTATAGAGTGCCTGTTCTATGGCACTTAATTGCTCTGGTGTCAGCTTATCGAGAAGAACTTCTGCTGTCTTGTTTGGATAAAGGAGATCATTGACAGATAGCTGAAGTTGAGGCTGGGACTGGGACTGGCAAGTGGTATTGATTGACTTGTCTTGAACAGAAGGTAGTGTGTGTGTATGAATATGCGAGGGCATCAAATATAAAGTATTATTATTATTTATGAATGACAAGGAGAGTATAGGAAAAATAAATAAATATATGTAAAGGCAGGCCCCTTTTCCTTCACAAAGTATTGCACCTTGAAGAAATTCAAAGAAGGGAAAAAATAAAAATAAACTCTTAGCAAGTTCATAAATGGTCGGACCTTAGAGTAAAAAACTAGAGGTGCTGTGATTCAAAATGAGTGAGTGAGTGAGTGAGTGACCTACGAGACACTACAGCTTCTAACTTAAGATTCAGACGTTCTCGCAAATTTTTTTAGATGAATTAGATTTTTTTATTTTTTTTTAGATATTCTGAATTTTTATTGAATACACACCAGGAGATTATTGAGATATATAAAGAAATATACTGAGAATAAGATCACAGTATCATCATGATTGGCTAATGTGTTTAAAAAGGCCTTTTCGCTGTCTAAATGGACAATTTCAAACTCTAATTGCCTATTCTAGCAATGACGATTGACTTTGCAATTAAAAAGTATAGAATTGGCTGTAAAGACAAGAAATAGAACCAGAATTCACTTAATATTACAACTCGGTCACTGCATTTATTGTTTAACATAATATGTTATCCTTAAGCCTACAGTATTTGCAGTATAATACTGCTTAAGAAAGATGTATTACAGAACCTATAGAGTTAGCTCTAGTGGTCATTGTCTATAAAATAGAACCAAACTTACTTATATTAAGAGTAGTATAGCTATTTATTGACTCAATATTGATGATCACTTCAGTAACTATGTTATTGTAACTGGTATTAACAGTGGTGCTTAATGATTACAAAGTATTGTTTCTAATACTGTCTCTTAGGCTCAAGGCAAATAGAGTGTGAATTGTTTGACTTGTGAATTTTATGAGTGGAGGCTATGGTGTAGTTTATTACCAGAATAATAGATAAAATATTATTATTTGTTTTGATATTCCCCTTCTTTTGTTATCTCCCACACTGTCCATACAACTTAAGGCCTAAGTACTTGTCAAGATGAGCATATCTGAGCAAGGTAATGTGCTATTATTAACAAAGAGAAACAATAGAAGGAGATGATAGACACTACCAAAGGCTATTCTAGTGATAAAAAGGTAAGCAGTGTCTTCATCTGGGCCTAAGCTCATTGTATTCCACAAGACACTCAATGTATTGTTATTAGGCAAGTAAAGACTCCTTTCAAGTCAGTCTCAAGTAGTCTTCTACAAGGTCAATAATGTCTATGCTATACTCCTGAGCATATTTATCTATCTCCCAAGGATAAAGCACAAGGCCTTTAGGCTGTGGATTCTATTGCTATGAGGGAATGCACTTAGACAGCAGCTATAGTCATACTATAGTATTATCTATACTATTACAATAAACAATTTTATTCATAAACAATATATTCTATTGATAATACAATTTGATAGTGAGGTATACTACAAAAGGAAATAATGATTTAGATACTTGCAAACCTTTTGATTTTAAATATATTTCTATAAAAAGCAATAGATTTTATGTCTAGAAAGGAAGGAGATATCACCGCCTAAAAGCCAGAAAAATCTCCTGGTGTGTATCTAAAAAGCAATTTTTGGATTAACAGAATTATGCTAATAATATAACAATTGAAAACGAAAACAATAATAGATATATAGATATAACTATAAATCAGAACAATAGTCACTAGACATGAAGACTGTGCTATAAATTTATCTTGAAAGCAGTGTCAGTGAGAGAAGATTTATAGAAAAAGAATAAGTTAGGACGAAAGTTAATATTTAGTATTAAAGGAGAACAGGCATAAATTACATGTTGACCCCACAATGATCCAATAAAAATACTTTTCTCATTATTCTTGTATAAAATTGAGAGATGTAAACAGTTATCTAGAAAACATGCTTCAACTTTTCTTAATAGTGATAAGCTACTCTATTTGCCTTTAAATCAAATATGTTACACAGCATTGACTTAGGGTTTTTATTCAAATGCCAAAGTCATTTTTAATGTACTGATAAAGAGATCTTGCATAATGACATTATGTAAAATGGCTAACATTGAGTTCTAGCAAAATTATTATATGAGATAGGATACATTATTGGAAATTTCAAATAAATTATAGACTAATCTATCCAAATCGTAGTTTTTTATGTGTAATATTGCTCTCAACGCATTTGTGTTGAAACAATGCCTGATGAAAATATTTATTCAAGTATAGGCAGTTGAACATCCACTGACTATTTTATATATATGTGCACATATCAAGATAATTCAATGTAATCTTATTCAAAATAACATGAGAAAAAAACAATGGAAAAAGAGAATATAAAGACAAAGATAGAGAAAGAAAATGTGTCTTGAAGAGAACAGCAGTAGTGCTAGATCTGAAGAGTACAGGAACAACAAGCCTATTCTTTAAGAAGTACTAAAAACAAGCTTAGAAGGAAGGCCATAAGTGCTTCACACGCAAACTATATCTTGAAATTTTCACCAATCCAAAATATAAGGAAATCATTGTGAAGGTTGTCAAGCTGAGCTCATTCATTGAAAATGTTTTTTTTTTCATGTATAATTTTTTGTCAGTAAAAAAATTGTTAATAATAAAGACTTCACTGATTTCAGCTCTATAACACAACGCAGATTTTTGTGTGCTGTAACGGATTCAATGGGTTTATTTAAACAGAATAAAGATATAAAAGAAACTAACTACTATGTCAGCTACAATAAATAGGCACAAACACCAAACAGATCACAACTATTGGTTGATATGCCAGACAGAGGCAAAAAAAATAAAGATGGTAGAAAGTACAAAGAACAACAGACAGTATGGTTGGCAGGTTTTTATATTCAGGCAAAACAGAACAAAACGAAATTTCAGCAAGTCACTTGTTTAGTCAGAGTGACTAAAGTAATTCAAACTGCAACAATGCTATCTTACAACTTATTATAGGCTAAAATGTTTCAAATAATGCCTATTTTTCCATCTGCATTGTCCTTAATTTTTCTGCTTTTAATGAGTATCTCTCTACCGAGTCTTCCCTCAAAGACAGCCCTACAAAGGGTTATATCGGCTCTTTGTCTACTGCTTGTATTAAGAATCTTGCCGCTTTGACTAAATTTTTAGTCACTCTAACTTTTATTGTCGCAGTTTTTTTTAAAAAATAATAATAAGAATAAAAGGGTAAGAGAACTTCACCCAAGCTCTTACTTGTGAAAGCAAGTTTACTTTGGATTTGAAAGAAAATTTGAAAACAGCAGTGCAACTCGATTTGAAACAACTCATATCTTTACAGTAACAATACGCTATGAAGGAGATTTTCAATAAATAAGATGTAGTAATAAGAAAAGACAATGCTTCACTGGTTTTAAAAGAGACCGTCAAGTAGAGAAGTTGAAGCTAAGGACTGTGATAAAAATATTATAGGTTTCTCTTTGTCTAAGACTGTTGATATTTAAAAAGATAAACATGTATTTGACATACGCTTTCAATTATGTACTTTACTTGTTTGGGTTTTATAATAAAAGAGTTGCGCCCTTTGGTTTAATGGCTGTCAAGACAGACAATGGTATAATGTAGAAATGGCCAACATACTGCTTAACGGGGCGGAAATAATAATAATAAAAGAATTAACACAAGAACAGAAGAAATTGAAGAAAAGGTAAAACACTGTTATACAAGCAATGCTTTTTGGTTCTAATAGTAAACAGCGGTACATGTAAAGTTATTCAACATAAAAAGAAACCTGTAAGATGGACAAGCCAAGTTTAAACCTCTCCTTGTGTAATTTTTATTGCACTCGGTGATGTGATGAAGAAGTCTGATACAGTCAAGATCAAGTGCCAGACATGATACTTCAGCTATACTTCAAAGAAAACTTAAACCTAGATCAAAGGCCCTTCAATATATTATCGTTGACATTAGTGAGCTTAAAACCTCAAAAATATGCAGCAGATACAAGAAAATAAGAAAAACTTAAAGCTTAATTTGTTCATCGTGGATTTAGTTGAAAGATTTTTTTCTGGTCACACTATATGGTTAGCCTTGTATAAAACAAGAATATTTCTGTGGATAAAATCTAGCCTTTAACAAACACAACCGAGAGAAGTAGTGTAGAGACCTATTTCTTTATATGTTTAAAATTAGTGCTAGTTTTTTATTTTATTTTCTATACAGCCCTAAGTAATAAGTGACTAAACAAAAAATCAATTTTTTTAATTTTTTTTTTGAAAATTAAAGGCATATCTATCAGTCTAAGATGTTCATAATAAAAGGTTTATGGAATAACACAAGATTTGGAAAAATTGATCTTTAGATGATTGTCTACATCCTCATTATAAATATATTGCTTGGTACTTTCTAGCAAAGACTTTATTCTTCATCACAGCGGAGCACCTCCTTGGCATGCCATCCACTAAATTTTCCAGAAATTCATTTGGGATCTTCTCTCATTCACTATGCAAGCATTGTTCAAGCTGTTTTGTATTGGTTATGCTTGTTCGACGAGGCTCGATCTTCTTTTCAAGATAAGCCCAGACATGCTCAATTGGGTTAAGATCTGGACTTTGTGCAGGCCAAAAATCAAAACCTTCAATCCTACATCTCTCTTGTTTGTACCATCTACTCTATGTTCCTGTGTGGCAAGAAGCACTGTCTTCTTGGAAGAAAATGGTCTTATTGGGGTTCTCTTGAAATTTTTGGAACCAAGAAAGAAAGTATATGGCAAGTACATTAATATACCTGTCTTGATTAACTGATCCCTTCAAGAGTACAAGAGGTCCTACACCTTCACGCCAAAAGCAACCCTAAACTACGACTGAACCCTTATCATACTTGTATATTCTTTGCTTATGACTCTCCTTATAGCTTTTAACTTTCTTCCTGATCACTATAGTTCCTTTATCATTGCCCACAACTGTAAAACGAGACTCATTAGACCAAACGACGTTACTCCACCTCACCACCGGTCAACCAACCTTGTTTTTACACCATTCCAATTGTCTTTGCTTGTGAGTAAGTGTCATACGAGATTTTATTAATAGTGAGAATGAAAACCCCCCGAGTTCATTCATACATTTTAGAAATGTCCTACGGTAAATATCCACGCCTGCATCATTCATAATTTTCAAATGATATGCAATTGTTTGCATAAGGTTTCTGCGAGTAGACAAAACGATAGCCAGTTTTGAAGTAGATGAAACATTTTCAGGTCTTCCTGTATGCATTTTGTGATCGAGTTATGCCTTTTATATATATATATATATACAATAGAACGATCCTGCCCACTGTGATCTTTGGGATGTCAAGATCGTCAGAAATATATTAAGTAGCATGTTTTTTCCATTGTCCTATGATTTGGCCTCTAATAAACATAGCATGCTCTCTTCTTTTGGTGGGACTATCTTCATATTCTTGGCTAAGACTCTACTTATTTCAATTGCTTAAGGTCGTTTTTTGAATAAGTTATAAAAGAAAAGAAAAGAAAAGACCTATTTTATTTTTGAAGAATAAAAAATAGATATTTATCTTTTTAGTCACTTATTACATGGGACTGTACATGACTTAACTATTGCATGAGTTTCAAATATCGCTGTGATATTCTAGGGAATAAGCACCTACTCATAATTGTTTATTATTCTACTCTTTTACTTTATCTTATTTATTCTATATAGACATATGAACATGTTTTCTTAAGAACTACTCAAATAATGATAAAGTACCCTATTATTCTGAATAATTATATCCATTCTATTGCTAAATAGCTATCATATTGATAACTTTTCACGACAATGAGTGGGTACATATAAGCTCAATATTTCTCTTATGATTGACATGTGTAGTAGATTTTCTTGTTATACTCAGAGACAACGATTAATTTCCAGTTGATTTGATTTGATTTGATTTGATTTGACTTATCTTTTTTTCTATCATTTCATTTATATTTGATTCATCAATCATATCGATTATCTTGCCTTATTCTAATATGTTTTAGATTTCTCATGGTTAGAGTGATAAAAACAAGAGTTATTATATACAATAGGCATCTTTGTATTTATTATTGTTAAACGTCTTGCTTATTATTTGAATTAACTTCCAATCTCTGAGCTTTCCATCTTCCAGTGTTTTTTTTTTTAAAAAAATAAATAAATAAATAAATAATAATACCTACCAACCTACCTTTCACTTTGTGTCCTTTTATAGTAGTGATTTATCTGAATGTATATACTATACAACCACAAATTAATTCATAGCATAGTTCAAACTACCTTTTATAGATACTATTGATCTTATGAAAAACAAGAAGATTACTTGAGATGGACCCAAGGAACATCTTTATTGGTTTAATATTAGAATAACTTGTGGTGATTTTCACTTTTTGCTGCCTTATAATAGAACATTACCCTGCACATTTTTGGCCATTTTGATGACGTATTTTATCTTAGCCTCTACTTTTATATCATTAAGTCAAAATTTATGTTATAAACTTACCTTCTTCAAAGTAATAGTCCTCATCACAATGTCTTTTTCTACATTACGGTTCAACAAAATGTCTCCCAGTGATGAATCTATTAGTCTTACCTGCAAACCATGCAAAAAAGAGTTCAGCTCCAAGTTTAGCCTGAAAAGACACATGGCAAGGTTCCATGAGAGGTAAAAACAAGCTCATGTCTAAAAAGTAATTGTTACTTATTCTGCTATATTCTTGTTGGATAGATCTTCGTCTCCTCCTGTAAGTAGCATGGCACCCGAACCTACTGTTGGGTAATTCTAGTAGAGTGGAGAAACAGCCCATAAGGATTCCAACTAATAGTGGGGTTAATGGTTATTATGTATAGTCTTGCCCCTACCAATATGTCTCCAGGCTTCCATGCTGCAGCTACTGGTAGCTCAAATGGAGTTTCTGAGAGCAGTGGAACACAAAGAAAAGAGATAAACCACAGTAACAGTGCATTTGAAAGAACAGCCCTTGTAAACGATCACTTTCCATTCACAACTAGAACACAAATGATCCTACATCAGTTTTTTACCGAGAATGAAAGCGATTTCTCGAAACAACTTGCTGCAAAGGTTCTCACATTATCTAAGGATCTGAGGGGTGCCTGGGTTGCTGATCCCCGGGAAGATATACCTCCATTAGACAGCGTATTTAACTTTGACAAGAAAGCAAAGAACTAGATCCGAAGCTTCACCACCGCTACTCATAAATTAACTATAGTGATGGAGTGCAAGGATCAACCCTATCAAAGTGTCATCCACGAGTTCTCAATAAACAAGCCTTCCGAGCACTTGAGGCTTCTTACCGCAAACCCATTGAGGACGAGAATGCTCTCTGCTCTTCCTGACAAGCGCCCAAAGCAGAGCATTTCTCTGACACAAGGAAAAATGTGGAGAACTCAATCGTTGTTCCAACACCCCAGATTCACAGTTTTTTTTTCAAGAACAACTCTCAATATGATTTATGAGTAGGAGACTAGAGTGTATTCTCTATTGTTGTTGTTGTTTGTGGTGGTGAACCTTTGGTCTCTACTTAAGCTTACCCCTTTCTTGACTGCATGTGGTAGATAGAATGGTTGAATAATATAAATCTAGACTTGACTATCTCAATGTCTATACTGCCATACTTGTTTTCATTGAAAAAATCAATTAGTATTATCCAATGTCTTGGACATTGATAAAGAAATTGTCAAAGTGTCTACCCGCCCTTACTTTGTAGAGGTCGCTACATACACATACTGCTCATCACCATAGAAAAAAAAGTATTATTTGGGTAAGTCTTTAACTTTCTCACCGCCACCCAACAGACAATTCATTAGTATCAATAGCAGTAATATCATTGAAGAAGAGAAACAAGATGAACTTGCTTTCTTTTCTGTACAGATCATAATCTTTTGGTAATGGGCATGTTTATAGAAATTGTTGAAGGCTTGGGGATGTTAGAATGAAGTATTGAGAGGCTTGCTATGAAGTTCAGAAAGACTGTTCCTGTTGTAGTTATGAGTCACTGTGTCATAATATATAATCCTAGGCGTGAGAGATTGCATATGGCATGGATATGAGTTCAGCCTTTCCTTGTCAAAAGTGTTTATAGAGAGCAGATAAACCAAATAAGATGAAGCTAGACTAATGGGAGGTGAGTTTATTTTTAAGCTATGGAATCCAGCTAAGAATCTCTCTATAAATCCTGTATTCAATTTGTCTTGTTATTGTCAGGTCATAAACAGTGGAATGGTTACTATTCTGCATTATCTACACCTAAAGATTTTTGGGATATAAAAGTAAATACACAGACAATAAATTAACACTATTTTTATGATTGGACAAAGTATTTAAAAAAGGTATTTTTGCTGTCTAAATGAACTACTTCAAACTCTGTCTGCCTATCCTAGCAATAGCTACACTATCTTCATAAAGTATTGGTGCATCTTTGGGGAAATTATGGTATAGAAATGTAGTATGGTTCCAAAAAAAACGTATGTGTATTTTGGTTAAGTGTAGCGGTAACTACACCGGATTCCTTTTTTTTGATGTTTTGGTGGGTTGGCTACTACTAGCTAATGGTGACACACTTTTTTTTGGTACCAACAGACTGTACTGTCTTTACTCGGAAAAAGTGTTTGGGTCGTTTGTCTTCCTCTCGTAGTCTAAAAAAAAGAACATGACGAAAGTTCAATGTTGCTGCCATGTCCCGATTCCAAAAGCATTGAGAAATCATCTAATCAGAAACTCCAGCAGTTTTGGTCATGATCTTCAAACATTGTTGGTTTCTGCACTTAAATAAAATAATAATAATAGACTTATTGGCCTTTTCTTTGACTTTTATATAAAGTAAAGAATATTTTTACCTTAAAAGACCATGACATGTCACTGAGGGGTTCTTCTCTCTTCTGAAGGGTCTTAGTTTTTTCACTTTCTTGAATTTCTCAAGCTCACCATTCTCACAGGCAGGACAAAAACTGGATGTTTTGAACTCATCAAAAAGGACCACCTTGAACCCTTCTATCTTCATGCATCAACAACAGCCCCTTCATACTATGTCTTTGTCTAAATGATTGATAATAAGTCTTTGGAAAATGGATAGTTCATGGGATAAGAGCTAAAGATATCATAAATCATCAATATCATGAGAAGAGAGGAATTCTTTTGGTAGTGTCGATTTTTTCAGATAAAATGGCTGTTTTGACTTTACTGAATTGTTCAATAATGTCCTTTACTGCAGCTGATACTTCCATCTCTGTGCTGCTCTTCTTCTTTATTTCATCTTTCACTGTCTTTATTCGTTCATTCTTTTTCAAAAGTATGTTTAAGAACATGCGCAGCTTGTTTCCAAAGTGTAATGAGATACCATTGAGGTACGTTGTATTTATTTTCCTTGCTTCCTACATAACTATTTGGTAGGCATACTTTAAAATGACTGGCTCATATAAACTGTGTTGAGAGTACATGTCTCGATGGCTGTTGATAAGTTCTCGACTGGTTCTTGATTTTGAAGAATTTGCTTGTTTATTTGGCTTGAACCTCTGAAGAAGCGACAAAAAGACCTCACTGTAAAAATTAACATTGGCAAAATCCTCCAGAGCAAAGGCAGGGTTGTTTTCCAATTCTTGAATGAATATATACTTTAGAAAAGCGAATTTATGCGTTACAAGAATATGAATAGTAGATACAAGTGTCTTGAGCGGCGAGAGATATTGTGGCTTCCATCCAATACCAGTGATTGAGCTTTTCACTGCTATCATCTTCAGAGCATGTTCCATGATGAAAATAAAATAAAGACGAGTTCACTTTTTTTTTCTTTTTATAATATTTCTGTTTTATAATAGGTTTCCATATTCCATTCATTCAATCCGTGATATGAAAACCAAGAAGTTGTGTTAAAGCATAAAGCTTGTATATTTATCAATGGAAAGTGTGAATTCCACGGGTTTTCTATACACATATACAGTCCCATACAATGAGTGAGTGGACAGAAATTCTTTTTTTATTTTATTTTTATTTTTATTTTGAAAAATAAAGGCATATCTATCAATCAAAGATATTCATAATAAAAGGCTTATGGAATAACACAATATTTGGAAAAGTTGTTTATTAAATGATTGTCTACATTCTTATTATAAGAATATTGCTCAGTGCTTTGTAACAGAGCCTTTATCTTTAATTACTCTAGTCTCTTTATCATTGCCCACAACTGTAAAATAGGATTCGTCCGACCAAATAACTTTGTTTTTACATCATTCGTATTTCTCAAATGATATACAATGATTTGTATAGGGTTTATGAAAATAGACAAAATGATTGCCAGTTTTGAAGTAGATGACACCTTTTCAAGTCTTCCTGTATGCATTTTGAGTTGAATTGTGTCTTTGTTTTTATACAATAAGACGATCTTGCCCATTGTGCTCTTTGGGATGTCAATATCCTCAGCAATATCTTGATAAGTAGCATATCCTTTTCATTGTCCTATGATTTGACCTCTAATAAACATTTCATACTCTCTTCTTTTGATAGGACTATCTTCATGTTCTTAACTAAGAGTTGGCTGATTTTCATTGCTTGAAGTCATTGTTTGAATAAACTGTAAAATAAAAATAAAAAATTGATTTGCTATCCACTCATTTATTGCATGGGACTGTATACCCACCAGAATAAGAATATTTTTTATTCTTTGGTCTTGTTATTATTTTGTTATTTCTTACACTGTCTATACAGCTTGATACTTAAGTATTTATTGAGATGAGCATAAATAATCAAGGTAATGTGCAATTATTGACAAAGAGAAACAATAGAAAGAAGTAATAGACACTACCAAAGGCTATTTTTGAGATAAAAAGGTAAGCAGTGTCATCATCTGGGCTTGAGCTCATTGCAATGTACAAGACATAGTACTGACTCTTCTTTTAATAGATAGCATATGGCTTATTATTCTCAAGACAAGTATTAGCTAAAAGGTAAGCATACTATCTCTCTTGATTGAACTATCACTAATATACTCTTCTGTTATTAGATAGGTCAAGTCTCTTCTCAAGTCAGTCTTAGGTGGTCTTCTTCCTTCTATACGGTCTAGGCTGTCTAGGGTATACTCCTGAGCATAGTTATCTATCTTCCAATATTAAAGCATAAGGCTTCTAGGGTATAGATTCTATTGCTATGAAGGAATATAACTAGAACAGCAGTAGCTATAGTAATAGTATATTATTAGCTACAGTATTATTATATATACTATTACAATAAATAATATTATTCATAAACAGTATTTTTATTGATAATACAATTTGATATTGAGGTATTCCATAAAAGGTAAGAAAATTTTGGATACTCGCAAACCTTTGATTTCAAGTACAGTTCCATAAAAGGCAGGAAATTTTCAGTTTTAAATGCAGTTCCATAAAAAGCAAGAAATTTTCAGTTTTAAAAGGCGAAGATATCATCGCTTAAAGGCCAGAAAAATCTTTGGGTGTGTACTTTGAAAAATCGCTCTGAGCTTTAATAAAAAGAAGATAAAGTACATTTATTCCTATTTTGTTTCCTCTGGTCTAAATAGACAATAAATTAGGGAGTCGTATACTTTCTAATGTTGTGTGGCTGTACACTATTTTCACTTATTATTGTCGCACTTTTAGAGAAAAATATGTCGCATTAATAAATTAAAACTTGACGTACTAATGGGATAAAATATGTCGCATTAATTAATTAAAATTTGGCATAGTAAAAGATTTAAAACTGGCGTATTCTAAGTACTTGGGGTTTTCTTACATTTTACTTTTCTTAAAAAATGAATAACATTGTGCACGAAGACGGCCAAGGAAATATCTATAATGATGAAGGCATAGCCGTTACAGTAGTGGAGATGGAGGTAGACGAGGAGACGTACCCCATTGAGACGGTTACAAATTTCGGGATGTACCTTGACCTCAAACCACCTGAGAAGCCAGAAAGAAGAACTGTACAACAATCCGTAGACAGAGATGTCAATAAGGACGAGGATAACAGAACTCCTGGTATCCACAGGAATTACAAAGATTATGAGAAAGAGCAGTTATTTGTATTGGTTTATGAAAGGGGTATGAGCGTCAGAGCTGCTGCACTGAAACTTCAAATCCACCCACTCACTGCTCAGCGATGGTACTCAAACGATCAGCAGAACCCTCAGACATTCATTGCCAGAAAAGAAGGTAGTGGAAGGCCAGTCGGTAGACCAGCACTACTTGACGATAGCCATAAAAGATTCTTAGTCGATTTATTGAACGATCAGCCCTCTTTAGTCCTGGATCAAATGATGGAGAGTTTGAGAACGTCTTTTATTGATTTAGAGATATCGAAAACAGCTCTACAATTTTGTCACCAAAAATTGTAAGATCAGTCTGAAAAGAGCCCATTTTCATTCAGTTGATCGTAATAGTCCTGAAAAGATCAAGAATCAAAAGGAGTGGGTACAGAAATGGATGGAGACAGACATGGACTACATGAGCAACTGTGTCTTTATAGATGAGACGGCATTCCACATCAACATGAAGCGTACTTTTGCTTGGTCAAAAGTAGGTACTTGTGCAGTAGTAAAAGTACCAAGAACGAGGGCTAAAACAACAACCATCCTGGGAGCAACATCTGCTCAAGGCCTTGTCAACATAAAAGTAAGACGGCCCCGAATGTTGCCTGTTTCAAAGAAGAGAAGAACTACTGGATCTAGTAGGCCTTCTCAAAAACAAAGCAAAGGCACTGTTACTGGCCACTATATCAATTTCTTGAGCGATACAATGGATGTCATGGACAATTTTCCAGATGTTTTCAAGGATAATTACTTGATTATGGACAACGCCCCCATCCACATGAATGAAGACATTAAAAGCTTCATTGAAGGCCGTGGGTACAAGTGTGTTTATCTTCCCCCTTACTCACCAGAGTTGAATCCCATTGAGCAATTCTGGTCTGTTTGCAAAAGCAGGTTAAAAAGAGAAAGACTCTTGGAAGAAGAAACTCTGTCATCTAGAATCGCCGATGCATCTAACCAAGTTCTTCTCGGTGACCTCAGAGGGTTTTGCAAATACTCTGTCGATAGATTTGAGGATTGCTTACAAGAGAAGCCTCTTTAAAAATAAAACATTTGTCGCATTTGTCGCATCCAACTTATACGCCATCTTTTAATTTATTAATGTGACAAGTTTTTTTCCACTTGTGCGCTAAGTTTTTTTCCAAAAGTGCGACAATTTTTTTTCCAAAAGTGCGACAATAATAAGTGAAAATAGTGTACATCTTTCTTAAGCAGTGTTACGCTGCAAATAGTATGGGCTTTGTTAAATTCGAAAAGGAATTAATCAGACTCAAAAACGAGATGCTTTTTATTAAAACAATTTTACATGTCTATTTAGTATAAGTAGACAGGTGACTGTGTTATTGAGAATAATCTATTACTGTTTTAGGATACTTGGTAATAATGGCCTGTACAGTAGACTTTAATATGCGGTGTCTTAACTATGAATTACGTTGTAGAAAGGGGACGACTTAATAATCGGTCTGTGACTGCTACCGTTGTCTTCATGATTACAACAGGCTTATAGTTAACACATCATGTTAAACAATAAATGCAGTGACTGAGTTATAATATTAGGGTGATTCTGGATCTATCTTTTGTCTTTGCAATTAAAAAGTATAGAATTGGCTGTAAAGTAAATAGCTGTTGTTAAAACAAGCAAGTACAGTTTGAAATAGCCCATTTAGAAAGCGAAGAAGCATTTCAAAACACATTAGCCAATCATGATGATATTGCGATCTTATTCTCAGTATATTTCTTTATATATCCCAATAATCTCCTGCTGTGTAGGCAGTGGCACTTAATGCGATCACAGAATGAAACCAACGAAAGGGAAAACTAACACAGGGGGAGAAATTTAAGAACAGAAGACAATTAATTACCTTGGCCTTTTAAAGATTATTTTGCTTGTTTATTTTTTAGATAAGGTTTTTTATTTATTTATTAAAAATATAGAAACTACAATTTTTATATTAATATGCGGTTTTTTATAATAATGTTAGTGTTTTTCTATTTGCTAATGATATACCACGTCTTCAAAGAGTATCCAAGCAGATGGAGAAGCTATAATTTTCTATCTCACACTAATATACTGATGGAAACACAAATTACACAAAAAAGATCGCACTGTAGAAGAAGAAATTGAGGCATGGTGTACTCATAGAGATAATACTTTGTCAATGAAAATATCTCCATGAATATAATAGTATAGATGAACAATAATAAAATTATAATAGAAGCCGAAAAGCTCATTAATAAATATCAGATTTTATGTACCTTTTTAAATTGTCTGGATTCCTTCTGGATCAATATGAAAATAGCTAAAGGAATCATAGACAAAAGGCTCTATTAAGATATAGTACTTTCAGGCACTCTATATCAAGAATTATTGACTATATAAAGTATGAAGATATTTAGTATAGGTTCATTTCTTATTATTCATTTTGATCTACTACTTTCAGTTTAGTGAATATAGGGGGAAAGAAAAACCAGATATATCCTTTGTTAAACTGTCTCATATTTAGCCGAAAAACCTTTTTGGTCATAACACCAACTGATTATCCGCTTAAAGCCTGATTATTCTATTATTGTGCATGCACAAGGAGACACAGCAACTATTTAAATGATTTTTTTCTGGATATCCTTAGCATCTTTATCTTCTTGTTTCTGGGATCATCTCATCAGTCAAATGGAAAATCTTCTTTGAATTCAGATTGTTTGATCACAAGTACCCACGGCCCTGTTTCTGATTGTTTCTGTGCCTTCAGAAACTATATGCTGAATTGAATATTGTCTAAATATCCCGTTCTGTGTGGTGGTTCTTCAATTCATTATCAAGATCTCTGGCCCGGTTTGTTAATACTGCTGAAAGTATCCTTCTTTGGTGTTCCAATTGATATAGGAAAATATCTGTCATTATATCCTGTATCCAGTTGCTGTGAGTTTATGATTTTTATTTCCCTATGTTTCTTCATTCTAATCATATTTTTCTATTATGAATTTGGGGTATTATTATATATATTATCACTATATCATAGACTACCATAAGGTGTACATAATGCTCAACTCACAAATGACAAAGCACAGCACCAGAAATATAATAATAATATGAATTTTATGATTATAATTTGTATATTCAATAATTGAAATTACTTTTGTCATCATTAGATTATTCATAATAACATTATAAACTATCTTCACAAATTTCTGTCACACTTTATTTTTAAAAAACTGTCATATTTTTCAGAATAAATTGTCTTATATTTACGACAAATACGACAAACATTAAAAAAAAATACTGACATCTCTTTTAGTATAAAGTTAACTAAAGGTATTTACTAAATAGACTTTTGATCAAGACAATATTAATATCATAGGACAATTCAAGTAGTAAAGTTCATTCCTCAAGTTTAGTATTATTCGCAAGATGTCTTAGAATATTTGAATGCCAAATCAATATATTTCATTCTTATTTCAGAAGATAATCCGAACACTAAGAACTACGGGAAATAAGTTGCATGACATTAAAAGGAGTGTGAGATGGGGCAGTTTGACCACCTTATTTGCCTGGATGTCTTAGAAGATGTCTGTTTATTAGTAGCAAATAGTAATTTGGTAGCGTCACTGAAATAGAACTAGAAAACAAGGCTATAACTTATGGTTGTCTACAAGAATAATAATAAAAGGCTTTTCCCCCGGTGAACTAGTAAATCACGATTGAGCAATATAGGCACCAAGTGGAAGGTAAGGACACGTATTACGTTATTACAGTCACACAACATTAGAAAGTATACGACTCCCTAATTTATACAATTTTAATCATGATTCTTCTTCTTTTTACCACAGAATCACATTCCATTAAGCAATTTCAAATGTCAAACGCAGAATCCTCAACTAGAAACTATAGATTTTATGATAGGATTAAAGAAAATAGAGTAATGAGGGTTTTATTGGCTTAGAAAAAGAAAAATACTCCATGGGTAGCATTTCAAAGGTCGTTGGCATTAGCAAGTCTACTGTCCAAAAAATTATTAGTAGAATCATGACTAATGGTACACCTCTACCAAGACCTAGTTCTGGTGTACCCAAAAAAACTAGACGAGAGAGACCTCAGACGACTTGAGGCCATTCTAAGAGGCAACTCATTTGCCTCCTATAACTTCATAAATTTTGAACTTAAGGCACATCAGATAATCATCTGTAGAGCAACATTCATCAGATATATACATCAGATTGGGTTTGGTTCCTACTTCGCAGCACACAAGCCAAGGTTTTCTGAAGAAAAAACATGAAGAAAAGACTTTGTTGGGCAAAGGAACGGGTCAATTGGACTCATGGGGACTGGAGACGCGTCATATGGTCTGATGAGTCACGGTTTGAAGTAGAGGGTTACCAGGGAGGAATCAAAGTTATTCTAAAGATCAGAGAGAGAGATAAGGCTGTTCATAGTGTACCTACAACCAAATGAGGAGAAAGGTAGCCTAATGATCTGGAGATGTTTCTGGGCGGGTGGATTTGGGTCTTTTGGGCCTTTGGTCTTTATTGATGGCAGTGTAAATCAGGACGTGTATGTCAACATTTTGGCAGGAAGCTTTCTGCCGTGGTTCATTGAATTGAATGAGAAAGAGAACATGGACTTTATATTCCAAGAAAATGGGGCTAGCTGCCATACAGGTGGCTATACAACATGGTGGAAAAGAGACACATCAAATTTAGATCTTTGATTACTGGCCTGCCCAAAGTCCTGATCTCAACCCCATCGAACATCTCTGGAGCTGTCTTGATAAGCTTATCAATGACAAGAGAGCCGGTATTAATAATATCGATGAGCTCAAGACAGCTTTAGAAGAAGCTTGGGGAAATATCCACGTTGATCTTGCCGAACGTTTAGTTGGCTCAATGAAGGATCGCTGCCAGGCAGTTATTGATGCCAAAGGTGGCCCAACAAAATATTAAATAAAAACTTTTATATATATACATTACTATAAACAATATGTTAAACTAACTTTGTGTTGAATTTGAAGTCATTAGTATGTGTTTTGAGGTCATAACATTTATATCCATAAAGCATGTTTTTTCAGGATTTCAAAAAAGAGAAATCGTACCCTTTCTAATGTTGTGACTGTATTAGCTATAATATTATCATCAACAGTTTTATTCATAAACAATATATTCTATTGATAATACAATTTGATATTGAGATATTCCACAAAAGGAAATAATAATTTGGATATCCACAAACCTTTTGATTTTAAATACAGTTCCATAAAAGGGCAAAATATTTTTAGATATAAAAGGAAGGAAATATCACCGCTTAAAGGCCAGAAAAATCTCCTGGTGTGTAGCTGTTGTATAAAAATACTGGCTATACTATCTTTTGATCAACTCATTTTAATCTCTAGAAAAAAAAGATAAGCATATTTTCTGTATAACTATGTACTAAATTAACTATGATAAATTACTTTAAATAGTCTCTCTGTATAAAAATAAAAAAGTTGCTCAAAGTACAAGTATAACTTTATTATTCCAAGATACGGGAACTCAGAAAATAATCGGTAAAATCAACAGAAATGGCAAATTACACCAGGAGATTATTGGGATATATAAGAAAATATACTGAGAATAAAATTGCAATATTCTTATGATTGGCTAATGTGTTTTAAAATGCTTTTTCACTGTCTAAATGGGTTATTTCAAACTGTACTTGCTTGTTTTAGCAACAGCTATTGACTTTGCAATTAGAAAGTATAGAATTGGCTGTAGACAAAAGATAGATCCAGAATCATCCCAATATCACAACCCAGTCACTTGTCGTAAAGACTTTTCCCATAATTGGAAGAATCACTCTTTTGGGAATTAGGACTCATTTATTACTAAACTAAGAAGAGGACTCTATTGAATATTAAGGGATATCGATAGTTCATAGTATTTTGAGAGAATATCCCAGAATCTATACCATTAGAAAAAGTATAAAAGACGTAGTAATTCCATTCAATAAACAACAGAGTTTAACTACAAGTTCTACTGTTCCGTATACCTTTGGCCTAAGAACCTAAAGACGACACACTGCATTTATTGTTTAACATAATGTGTTATCCTTAAGCCCACAGCATTTGCAGCGTAACAATGTTTAAAAAATATTTACTATAGAACACATACTGAATTAACTCTAGTAACTATTGTCCATAAAATAGAACCAAACTTGCCTACATTGAGTACAGTGTATTCATTTATTGACTGAATGTCAACTGCCTCTACAGCTACTACATCATAAAAATTTACCACAACTGTAGTGTTCAAGGGAAAGACAACACTATTTCCAATGCTATCCTTTTGACCCAAGGAAAAAAGAGTGTGAGAGTTGGGACTTTCTACAGTCAAGGTAAGATATTGCGGGTGGGTAGATGGAGTTTGATCAGAGGCTAATTAAAAGTTGTATGGCACAATGATAGCCATATTCTTTTTTCTGTCAATGGCAACGATCTCACCAAAGACGGGGGAAGCACCAGAAGAAAAGGAAAAGAGACCAGCCAGACCAACAACAATGCTTTTGGAGCTGCTGTTGTTTTCATCAAGCTCACGGGAGAGAACAAGAGGACGGAACTGTTGGAACAGCTTTACCTCGGCACCAGCAGTAAGGGGACCACCATGACCAGACACCTGCCAGTATCCACCTTGAAAGATGTGCATGGAAATGCATTTCTTCCCAAAAGAAATGGCAACATCACGGGAGGGCAATTGGCGGTTGGTATGCAGTATATGTTCTCTGATGAACTTGTTATACTGCTCTCCTCTCTCAGTCTCATAGCGGATGGGAGATCCAAAACGCAAGATGTCTTCATGCAAATAATGAAGAAGATGCATCTTTGAAGTGCTGCTAATAATCGTCTTCTTCACTGTCTTCTTTGGGGCTGACAGGGCATCATACTGGATGATTGCAGCAACCAACTCTTGCGTGTAATATATCACCTTGTTCATGTAGATGTCCAGAGAAACATTGATTCTTTGCATATAAAGAACAGGACGAGAGAGCCAAGCTTCACAAAAGCAACTATTCATAATTGCTTTTGAGCTGTTGTTGCTGATGAGTCTTCTCTGGGTCAGGTCATACAGGATGGTAGGCATCTGCTGTACAATGATCTTAAAATCTCTTCCGAGATATGAGCCACAGAGACGAAAAGTTGTGCGATGCTTTCTTGTGAAAGCCTTCGAGTTGTAGTGAAAGAAGCCTTCTTCCAAGTGCTTCACTTCTTTTTCGGTATAAAATGGCACCATGCCAATCACAAGATTCTTTGCAAACCAAGGAGGATGGTGTGCAAGATTTCTACCGGGCAATCCTTGAAGGGATCCCACGACTAGAGAAACAAGAGGGCTTCACCACCAGTTAGCTTATAGCCAGTATTGGGGTTACTTCTGAGGCTGGCATTGTTCGGGTTGCTATCACAACGTTGGAACATCTCCACCAACTCTTCTATTCTTCTGGCAGGAGCACTATCTACTACTGCACTTCCACCTTCATTCCTCCAGTAGCACTTTCTGCATGGGAGCCTGGCCTTGGCACCAAGACTACATGCAATCGCCGCATGCATGGGATTGTCTGTCATGATGAGGTGAAGTACTCCAACAACAAGGACAGATTCTCTAAACTCCACATCGAACATCTCGACGCCTCTCTCCAACACCTCGAGGTCCTTTAACAGCTCCGGAATCATCTCCATTGCCGACAACTTGTTACTTGTGCAAAGAAAGAACATATTCTCGATCTTGTTCTTCTCTTTAAGAGGCATTGCTGCAAGTGACATAACCTAACTCTTGAACTTATTCCACTTCTTAGTAGTGTTTCCACTTGTGTCATCTGAGAACAAGTTCAGAGGCACAATTTTCACTGGCATGAACTGTCTATTGGGGTTGGTGGTGACTCTAAGTGGGTGGGAAATTGAATATCACTAACAATGTCTAGAATGACAATGTTACTGTCAAAAGAGAAACCAGGTGCTTCTTCATAAGCTTCAGCCATCAATCTACCACTTGGTGTGAAGAAAGAGGCGAGCTTGTATGTTGTTGTTGTTGTTTTTTTCACCAGGAGAGGTGCACACAATATCTCCAACCGAGAGATCAATAGAGGCACTGTTAATGGTAACAGTTACCATTGGGTGATGGAACAGTGGGTGAGTCTTCCACTTTCCACCTTGTTGTGGCAAAACACTTTGGTTGGGTGTTCTGTCTGGCAAGGCAGAGAGCATTGATGTTTTGAGGGGGTTGACGGTGAGGAGCCTCAAGTGCTGAGAGGGCTTGTTCATGAAGAACTCGTGAATATTGGTGGTGGGGGGCAAGCCTTTGCATGTCTCAACCACTGTAACTTGGTGAGTGGTGGTAGGGAACTTGGGAACATTGTTCTTTGCTCTCTTGTCGAGGTTGAGAACCCTGTCCAAGGCAGGTATCTTCTCCCGAGGATTGGCAAGAGTGGCATCCCTTACGTCCTGGCACAAAGACATAACCTTTCCCGCAAGTGTCTTTGAGAAACAACTCTCATTCTCAGAAAAGAAATGATGAAAGATCATTTCTAATCTAGTTGCAAATGGGAAGACACCGTCCACAAATGCAGTCGCCTCAAAAGCGTTACTGTTGCTGTCGAACTCTTCTTCTCCAGCAGCCCAAAGAGGTTCCTCTCCAAGCACTTCTTCAGCTTCATTGATAAACTCTCGGTCATTGTCTGAATCCTCTTCTACACGGAAGACTGTGGTGATGGCAGAGAGGTATGTAGACAATAGCAATAAAGCATGATTAGTTTGGTTCTTATTATTCTATGCCTCTATTTCTATAATAAATACCAAGAAGAAGACTCAGCCATGGGACTATTCAAAGTAAAGAATGAGCAACATTACTTTTAGACTTGAGATTAATCTTACATGTTGTGGGTGGTAGTGTGTTCTTTCATAATTTTTTTTAGTTTTAAATGTCTTCTGGCAGAGTGAGCAGGCAAATATTTGATTGTTCTTGAATATGAAGGTAGTGAAAGACATGGTAAATGAGATTTTAATGAAAGTTAGAAAGAGAGTTGTTTGACTTGTGAATTTTGACTTAATAAATTATTAGAAAGTGAGGGCTAAAGTGTATACCTCACCAGAATGAAAACATTTTCTATTCTTTGGTCTTGTTATTATTCTGTCATTTCTCACACTGTCTATGCAACTTGATACTTAACTACTTGTCAAGATGAGCATAAATAAGCAAAGTAATGTGTTATTATTAACAAAGAGAAACAATAGAAGGAAGTGATAGACACCACCAAGGACTATTCTAGTGATAAGAAGGTAAACAATATCTTCCTCTGGGCTTGAGATCATTGTAATCCACAAGACATAGTACTGACTCTTCTTCTAATAGACAATGTATGGCTTATTATCTTCAAGACAAGTATTAAGTACAAGGTAGGCATACTATTTCTCTTGATTAAGTTATTAATAATACACTCTCCTGTTATTAGTTTAATACTCTTCCTCAAGTCAGTCCCAGGTGGTCTTTTCTTCCTTCTATACTGTCTAGAGTGTCTAGGGTATACTCCTAAGTATAGTTATCTATCTTCCAAGGATAAAACACAAGGATTTTAGGGTTTAAATTCTATTGCTGTGAAGGAATATGCCTAGAACAGCAGTGGCTATAGTAATAGTATATTATTAGCTACAGTATTATTAGCTATATTATTACAATAAACAATTCTATTCATAAACAGTATATTTTACTGATAATACAATTTGATATTGAGGTATCCACAAAAGGAAATAATTATTTGGATACTTGCAAACCTTTGATTTTAAACACAGACACATAAAAAGGCAAAGTATTTTTTGACGTAAAAGGAAGGATATATCACCGCTTAAAGGCCAGAAAAATCTCCTGGTGTGTAGATAAAACACTTGACTATATATTAATAATTTATCTTCTTCTATCGACTGAGTGTTTAATCTTTGTTTATAAGCAATTCTTAATTACATTCATAGCAATGTACACTATTTTCACTTATTATTGTCGCACTTTTGGAAAAAAAATTGTCGCACTTTTGGAAAAAAACTTAGCGCACAAGTGGAAAAAAACTTGTCACATTAATAAATTAAAAGATGGCGTATAAGTTGGATGCGACAAATGCGACAAATGTTTTATTTTTAAAGAGGCTTCTCTTGTAAGCAATCCTCAAATCTATCGACAGAGTATTTGCAAAACCCTCTGAGGTCACCGAGAAGAACTTGGTTAGATGCATCGGCGATTCTAGATGACAGAGTTTCTTCTTCCAAGAGTCTTTCTCTTTTTAACCTGCTTTTGCAAACAGACCAGAATTGCTCAATGGGATTCAACTCTGGTGAGTAAGGGGGAAGATAAACACACTTGTACCCACGGCCTTCAATGAAGCTTTTAATGTCTTCATTCATGTGGATGGGGGCGTTGTCCATAATCAAGTAATTATCCTTGAAAACATCTGGAAAATTGTCCATGACATCCATTGTATCGCTCAAGAAATTGATATAGTGGCCAGTAACAGTGCCTTTGCTTTGTTTTTGAGAAGGCCTACTAGATCCAGTAGTTCTTCTCTTCTTTGAAACAGGCAACATTCGGGGCCGTCTTACTTTTATGTTGACAAGGCCTTGAGCAGATGTTGCTCCCAGGATGGTTGTTGTTTTAGCCCTCGTTCTTGGTACTTTTACTACTGCACAAGTACCTACTTTTGACCAAGCAAAAGTACGCTTCATGTTGATGTGGAATGCCGTCTCATCTATAAAGACACAGTTGCTCATGTAGTCCATGTCTGTCTCCATCCATTTCTGTACCCACTCCTTTTGATTCTTGATCTTTTCAGGACTATTACGATCAACTGAATGAAAATGGGCTCTTTTCAGACTGATCTTACAATTTTTGGTGACAAAATTGTAGAGCTGTTTTCGATATCTCTAAATCAATAAAAGACGTTCTCAAACTCTCCATCATTTGATCCAGGACTAAAGAGGGCTGATCGTTCAATAAATCGACTAAGAATCTTTTATGGCTATCGTCAAGTAGTGCTGGTCTACCGACTGGCCTTCCACTACCTTCTTTTCTGGCAATGAATGTCTGAGGGTTCTGCTGATCGTTTGAGTACCATCGCTGAGCAGTGAGTGGGTGGATTTGAAGTTTCAGTGCAGCAGCTCTGACGCTCATACCCCTTTCATAAACCAATACAAATAACTGCTCTTTCTCATAATCTTTGTAATTCCTGTGGATACCAGGAGTTCTGTTATCCTCGTCCTTATTGACATCTCTGTCTACGGATTGTTGTACAGTTCTTCTTTCTGGCTTCTCAGGTGGTTTGAGGTCAAGGTACATCCCGAAATTTGTAACCGTCTCAATGGGGTACGTCTCCTCGTCTACCTCCATCTCCACTACTGTAACGGCTATGCCTTCATCATTATAGATATTTCCTTGGCCGTCTTCGTGCACAATGTTATTCATTTTTTAAGAAAAGTAAAATGTAAGAAAACCCCAAGTACTTAGAATACGCCAGTTTTAAATCTTTTACTATGCCAAATTTTAATTAATTAATGCGACATTTTTATCCCATTAGTACGTCAAGTTTTAATTTATTAATGCGACATATTTTTCTCTAAAAGTGCGACAATAATAAGTGAAAATAGTGTATAGTCTGAAAGTAGGAAAAATATGTCGGAATTGTAAATAGTCGGATTCTTTTTAAACATAAGAAAGGCAACTTATGTCAGCCGTGACTCTTTTTGTGACTTAGTATCTCTACGAGCTGATTTTTTCTCTTATTTTTTGTGCTTTTACACTACCTTGTAGAAACGACAGCATGACAGCAGTAGATCAACCCAAGAAGGCTTCAGCACAGTCAGCCATCAACACGCCCAAAATAACAACACTTATTATTGATACAAATGCAATTGTCAATGGTCTTTCTCTTAGAAACCTTGCTGAAGAGTTCTATACTTGTCCCGAAGTACTTGCAGAAGTGCGTAGTAGCCATTCCCGGGAATATCTCACTCGTCTTCCCTTTGAGATATTAGTGAGGCAGCCAACTGAAGAATCATTGAAAGCTGGTAATATATACACATACAACATCTTATCATGTTTTATGTTTGAGTACTGTCCTACTTTCCCCCCTTCTAAGCTTTTTATCAGTGGTTGAGTTTTCCAAAAAGACTGGTGATTATGCCTCTCTTTCTGTTCCTGATTTGAAAGTTCTTGCTTTGGCCCATACATTTGCTATGAAGGCACCAGGAAGTGAAGGCATTCGATCTGAGCCTGTGAAGGTAGGTTGGAAATAGACAATCTGAGCTAATATCTTTTTATATATATTTATATAAATAAAGACAAGACCTTCTGGTGTATTGCCAAGTGCACCCCCACCACCTCCTACCAAAAAGCAGTTAATACAAGAGCCTGAGCCTTTGGTGGATGAAGATGGTTGGGAAATTGCTACAAGAAAGAAATCCACCAAGCCAGCTCCTAGCAAAGCCAGCAACCCTAGTAAACAGAACAAAAAGAAGACATCACATGCCCCCAAAGCAGTTCAGTCCCAAGATACCAAGCCAGTAGAGGGTACTGTAGAGACTGCACCTGTTACAGTAGAGACTGCACCTGCTACAGTAGAGACTACACCTGCTACAGTAGAGACTACACCTGCTACAGTAGAGACTACACCTACTACAGTAGAGACTATACCTGCTACAGTAGAGACTACACCTACTACAGTAGAGACTACACCTGCTACAGTAGAGACTACACCTACTACAGTAGAGACTACACCTACTACAGTAGAGACTACACCTACTACAGTAGAACATCTCACTCACACCTTGGAGGATGTTGTTATTCAAGAAGAGTATACAGATGATGACAGTGATGCTGGTGAATGGATTACACCAGAGAACGTAGAAGAGTTTCAAGCAGCTCAATTGGGAGTCACACCTGAAGAGATGCGAAGTTCCAAGCGTATCTCTGTAGCCTGTGTAACTAGTGATTTCGCAATGCAGAATGTCATTTTGCAAATGAACATGAACCTCGTCTCAGCAGGAGGACACAGAATCACCAAAGTCAAGAATTGGGTGTTGCGATGCCACGCCTGTTTCACGTAAGCAGTTTTGATCTTTAATTTTACTTACTTGAATTACAGTGTTACGAACAACATGGAGAAGAAGTTCTGTCCAAAGTGTGGCAATGCTTCTTTAATGCGTGTATCATGCAGTACAAATAGCAAGGGCCAAACTGTCTATTATCTCAAACGGAACTTCAATTACAATTTGCGTGGCACAAAGGTATACTTATAAAATGGACTGCACTCATGCCATGTGTGTAGTACGATCTTCCTCCTCCAAAGGGTGGAAGACAGGTCAATAACATTGTTCTGCGTGAAGATCAGAATGAATATGTAAAGGCAACACGAGGACACAGAAAAAAGAAGCTTGTTGATCTTTTTGATCCTGATATTACACCTATCTATGGTAAGGTAGAGACACGGACACCAGGCAACAACATGTACGGTACAAAAGTCATTGGACACGGTAAAAAGAATCCCAATGCCACCAGCAAGAATACAGGAAAATAATAAAATATATTATATCACCATACTATACTATTAAGATCATATTGTTGTATGATTCTGTTAGTATATTTTCTATTACTATCCTAGTCTACTGTTTATTTATCAGTCTATTCCACCACTACTCCATAGTAGATAACTACTAGACTATTATAAGCTTCTCTTTTCTCTTTCATTTACTTAATAAACAGTAAATTCATCTGTGTTTAAACTCCGACAGATACTCTTTTTCTGCCATCACGTCTTGTTTGAAACATAGGTCATGCCTGATAATGAGCCAGCAGAATCGTCTACACACAGACAAACTCACATGTCACTAACTATTCCTCAGAAGTTACTGAGTAAAATGTCTATACGTCACTTGAGTGATCTAAAAGAGACTGTCAGCTCTGCACCACCGTCTCCTACATTCAGTGCAGTAGATTCACCTTCAGCAGAACAAGGTCAGAACAAACAACTATTTGCTGTTCTAATACCTATGAATAGAGTCAAGCTCAGTGTACGCTAGCAAGAATAGACTAGAGAGTGTAGCAAAAGAACAAGGTAGATGAATGGAGGCCTATCTTTTACTCAGCCTCAATAGCCTTCCAAAATGATCCACGGTTTCGTAAATATGTACAGCTTATTGAAAAGAATCTCCAGTCGTTTGATGCTGTAAACGAATGGGCAGATGTTATCTCTTTTTTGGGTCGTCTTCTCAAGGTAACAGAGTGTACATCATTATTCCTAAGATAACATTGGGTAGTCCTTTCAAGCTTACCCACAATTCCCAATCGTCCCTCGAAAACACACTGTCGCCAAAAGACTTGCTCAGTGCTTAAATCCTGGATTTCCTGCTGGTGTTCACCAAAAGACATTGGATGTTTATGCTTATCTGCTAGAGACCATTGGAGTAGGCACTATTATCTGTTTCTTTTTTCTTTTCTTTTTACTGTCCAACGAAGAAATATCTCATATGTATGTGTGTGTATGTGTAGCCTGATCAAATGGCAGAAGATTTAACACTGTGGTCTATGGGGTTGTTTCCATTTGTTCAATATGCAGCCACTCATGTCAAGGTAAATATATAAATAGAATAACTTGACAGATGGGAGGTTCAATGAAATATGCTAAATAGAACGTATAGCCCCAATTACTGGCCATCTTTGAGAAGCACTATTTTCCATTGAGAGGAAGACTCAGACCAGCCATGAGAGGATTTATTATTGCACTGTTACCAGCACTGGAAGAAGAAGGAAGCGAGTCTTTTGATAAGGTAAAGTACAATGAGTTACGTTATGGATGACTATTAAAACGCATCGAGTAAAGGTGGTTTCCATGATTGATTATCTATCATCAACTACAGACATGCCGTTCTTCTATTCGTGTATTTGGCTAGTAATGATCAGTAACTCTAGCTTAAGATTGCCCGCATTGAACTATCTTCTCCGAAGACTACCAAAAATCATAAATGATGAGGGTAAAAAACAATGGAGAAGATGCCAAGATACACAGAAAATTCATTTCTTCTTCTCTGTGTATGTGTGTAGATGTATGCATTGTATTGGGGGATGCTGAAAATGTTCGGCTGATGACACGGGCCTTTTCTGCTACCCTTAACGATCAGCAACTATTGGTACAACGGAGCATGCTTGAATTGCTTGTCCAAAATATTTCACTTAAAAACAGGTAAGCTGCCCTCTAAACCGTCTTGCTATTTTGTCTAAAAACAATAAAGAACAATTCCTCATGAAGATCTTGTACTTTTAATACGCTCAGCACTCGCCATTGTTTTAAGAAAAGACATGTCACTCAATCGAAGACTTTATGCTTGGGTCTTGGGCCCCGAGACATCCTCACAAACACAACTAGGCTACTTTTATGCATTCACTGAAAAAGCAGCTACACAGGCTATACGAGGATTACTTTCTACCTCGCACGACAACCAGCTTATTCAGAGTGGATTTGTAGCAGATACTCAAAAGCCTTACAAGATTCTGATTTCACTCATGGACAAATGGGAGATAGGACAGCCTATTGTTGATATTGTTTTTATTGATGCTCTTCTTAGTCTTCAGGGACATGGACAACGTGGAATTCATAGCACAGAGGTATACGGTCTATAAAGCATTGTTGTCTTGACTAACATATCCCTCCAATAGATACTTCAGACAGCTAATATGTGGCTAGAAATGGTGGAGCCGTATCTGATATGGATGAAACTGTTTAAGATTATTGATACCAGTTTCCCTGATGCTCCATTTGCTCTTGGAAATACCACACCAGGAACAAACATACCCAGTGATTTGGAGAGTATGCGCCTCATGAGATTCACTTTAAAGGCTTTCAAGTTCTCAGATGAAGAAGTGTGGCAAATGCATCTTCCGCTGATTATTGCTGCCTTAACACGGAAACTTCAGGTAAATATAAATTTAGAATATTACTTATCTATTGCTTAGGAATCTATTTCCCATCCTTCATTTATTGATATGCTTCCTCAAGTAAAAGAGTGCATTGGCCTGGTACAACTTTTGTTAGAACAACTTCCAGAATCAGTCTTTCGGGATCAGTCGATAGATTACTCTAACCCTAATATTGAAAAAGAGAATGATCAAGAGCAGAAGAATTTTGTAGCTGGTATGAACATCTTGGACTATGCACGAGATTTTTATGGTTTGCGTCGCCGTCGCCATACTCGAAACTCCAGTAGTATAGGAGGAAATAGTCTATCTTTTCGTTTTGAAGAAATTGTAACCGAGGCAGGACAGTCCTCGGATAGAGAAGAGGAAGAAGGAGATATGTCCGTTTCTTCTTCTTTTTCGCCTAATTCTATTGCTTCACTTATTACTCGCCCTGCTTTTGGTTCTATTCGTGGATCTGTTCTTATTCATGAACTCACTAATAATCTATCCCAATTACTTATTGATTTGGTGAATGGATATATTGTCCTTCCTGAGAACCTCTCTACGGGTGTAGATGTAGGAAAAGATGGACGATCATTAACTCACATTAACTCTCACTTGGAACGTGTGTTGATTGGAATATGCTCCATATTGACATTTGTGGTGAAGCGAACCAATGGCCAGTTTAAGTGGATGAATAATAGCATCCAACAAGAAACAGGATATGCTCTTTTGAAATGCTGTCGTGAGAGTCAAGGGTTTGGTAGCGTCGATGCTGGTCTCTCCACACTGTGCTTATTTATCAAACGAAGTTATCTTACGGGAGACACCCTTATGAAAAGCAAACAGTTATTAAAGAGCATTATGGACAAGGTAATTCTTTCTTTAATTTTTGAAGAAAAAGTCAAGTAGAATATACTCAATTAAGTTTTATAGTTGTGGGGGTTCTTGGTGCCCTCTTTACATTACTTGCACCGAAGAACAGTAGATCTTATCTGGCTATTGACGGAAACTTCTTCACCCCATCATATCGAAACTATCATTACCCACTACCTTGTTACATCAAATGACGAAGAGCGATTAGTAAACTTTGAGAAGTTTGGCTGTTTTTGGGAATTCTCCGAGAATTTTTCTGAAGCAGGGTTGTTCTTTTCAAGACCTGTGATGCTAGTACTTGATTTGTTGAAAGAGGGAACATCGCCTATTGATAAACGTGCTGGAGAGACATGGATTCGATGTCATTCAAAAAGCTATCTACGTCTTTTAGAGCCTTTCTTGATTAGATTGCTTGATAATTTTATTCTATTCAGGCCGGCTGAGAAGATAGTACCATATCAGTACCAGACATTAAGAGATGGGCAAGATCATGGTGCTACTGTGGAATATTTTATTTATATGCGCCCATTTGATATGGATGCTATAGACTATATGATCAGTACATTAAATGTGTTGATCGGCTACAGTGGCACAAGTGTACTAAAGGCATTCAGGCAACAGTCTGTAGATATTACTGGGAGTATTTCAGATCATATAAAGTCTTTTCTTGGTATTTCTTTGAAGGGTAATAGTAGAGTCAATAGAGGAACCCTTAGATTATATATTTACTTGTATATATTGTAGAATCTGAGCCAATGTCTTTCCTTGAGTTGCTTGTGCGTATTGTGCTTCGGTAAGACTTATTACCTAAGATGAATTTATACTTATGATTTTCATTAGGTACCTGGAAAGTGAACCATCAGAAGCCTCGAGTCAAACAATGTTAAAATCAGCACGAAGCATTCAACTCAATGCTGCAAAACTAATTCACCTCATACTATCAAAGTGTGACACAGTGGAGATGCATATAACCCGACTTATTCAAGAAAGTGTGATTAAAAAGGTGCTTTTCTGTATACACACGGGCAATCTAGAGATTCAACAAAAATTGATGCACATCCTGCATTCTTCTATGGCCATAACTGCAGTCAATGCAATGGGAATTAAACCTACATCAGCGTCTGATTGGACTCATAGAAAAAGACGCTCAATTGATCATGCCTCAACAGATATGACGGCTCAGTATGCTACAGGAATACTTCCTCGGATACCTAATATAGGCCATACTATGACACATACACACAGTGAAGCTCTATCCCTTGTTCATTTGACATCTTTTCTCTATGTAAAATGCGTTATTGATGCATTGGTTATGGAAAGTAACCGTCCACTTTTGCAGCAGTGGATGGATTTTATACTTGCAACATTACCACACCTCTGTGGTGGATTTCGTCATATTATCATCCCTGTGTTAATGTGTATGTGCGAACAACTCAGGGTGTGTCAAAAAGCAGTTGAGTCTATGGTGCATAGTCAGCTTGGCCAAGAGAGGGAAGGATCTAATGAGAAGCACGATCCACTTTGCGAAAACAGCTCTGTCATAGGATGTCCAGAGACAGATCTTATTGTTTTCTTGGTTGGGCTAGAGAAAGTCCTTATGTTCTGTCTAACAGAACGTACTTTGTGTGATGATTGGTATCCAACAGAAAGGACTGATCTGACCATGCTATTGACTCCTAAACTGGTGGAGCAATCCACTTTGAGACTGTTCTCACATATTGTTTATAATGAAGAAGTTAACCGTTCAGGAGAAAAGGTAGGAAATGAAACACATCTTTAATGAACATGCAAGTAATAGAGAGAGAGAGAATACTAAAACTAACCTTTCTGGTACTATGGGTGTATAGCCTCATGATATAATTCTGTATTATCTCCCTGTCTTTCTACATCTATTACTTGATATATGGCGTACTTACAGAAAAATAGATGGGATAGAAGAAGATAGCCTTCGATTTATATTTACAAGTGCAGATGCCCAACTTCAAACATTTGCTCTTATTACACAGAATGCAAAGAGACGCTTAGAACAAATATTCCAGAAGCTCTATAAGCATTGTCCTGTAGAATTTATTGAAGGATTTACAGAAGTATTTTTCATGGAGAACCCTATTGCCCTTGAATATGAGGTAGGATTTCAATATACAATCAGTGACTCATTCATCATCAATGAATAATAAGGCATTGGCTGACCAAATTGATCTCATGGCCGTTGAAATCCTAGCTGCAACACCTACTATTTCGCCACAACACATCTTCTCTACTCTTTTAGATGGTATTCGTCAAAGAACGCCTGGAATGCAGAACAATCGTAGAAAAACAATTCTCAGACTAGGAAAACTGTGAGTGATAGGAACATGAACATTCTACAGCTTGCTCATAGTCTACTATAGTACGGATACTTCTCTTATGCGGTTTGCTGAGATATACTGTGGCAGTATTATTACAGCTGAACCACTAGCTCATTTATGGCCATTGATTCATGCATTTGCAAAAGACTATTTGTCTCAAGCGTCTGCCTACAAGACCTTTTTACCTGGCTTGCTTCGATTTCTGACTATTGTGTTGGACATACTGACAAGATACCAAGGCTTTGATGATAAGAAAACGCGTAAAGATGCTCAAGATCTTTACCAAAGATGTGTAGACTACTGTATTTTGATTGCTGGTCGATCTTTTGACCAGAGTCTTTGGCTTCGACGCTCAAATGTCCATGATGATAATGATGGATTCTCTTCCATCTCAGATGCCATGTCCTTGTCAGATACTATTGCTAGTGATCTTTCTAGAAATGTATCGACAAGCAATGTATCTGAGCTGGAGAAAAAAGCAAGTTGGAAGGCACGCGAGGATATGATGATTATCCAAGTGAATGCCTACTTGGCTACTTCTGTTATTCCCAACCTGAGATTGCTGATTGGTGACCAAGACAGAATCAATTCGCTTCTTAATAACTTAGTTTATTATGTTATTGGGCCTGCTATGAGAACAAAGACAGGGTAAGGATATCACCAAGATAGTGTATTAACCTATGTGTAGGTTTAATAAGATGGCTGTTGTGCTTGATCAAATCTGTGAAATGGCACGTATGCCCTTTACCTATCGTTCTTGGAGAAAAGAAGTATGGGAAGTATTTATTGATAACCGATTCTTTTGTATGAGTACCTCTACTTCTAAGAAATGGCGGACAATTATCCAGACAGTGTTTTCATTAGAAAAAGAGAGGTTCTCTGAGTTGATGGGTCGTATTACTACCACACCCTCGACGGCTTTCTTCACCAACAAAGACCAGGAAACCCTTAACCGAGGACTAAATCTTCGGAGAATCTCCTATGTTATTTTTTGTGGTTCTTCTGATCAGTATGTGCCACAACTTCCTCTTCTTCAAGAAAAGATTGTGGAGCTATTAAAACTAGAACATGCAGAGATGATTCACGTTGAAATATATCTCTTTTTGAGAGTCATGCTTATTCGGTTTTCCCAGAAACATCTCCTCAACTTCTGGCCTGTGCTTATTACTGAATTAGTGAGTATTTAGGTTAACTGTTAGTTTTATTCATTTTCTACTTCTAGATGCGACTGTTTGATACGTTCCTGTACAACACAAATAGCGACCGACCTGATGAGGCTCAGATTGGATTCGCAGGTTGCAAGTTCTTGGATTTGCTATGTGCGCTAGAGACAGATGCATTTCAAATGTGAGTATTTAATGGTTATGCTTTACATTGGCTCATTTATCTCCTATAGATATCAGTGGATATTTATTCGTGATACAGTAGAAGCAGTATTGAAGACCTCTTTGCATGGGCCTGTTCCCATAATGGAGAGACTTTGTGAGAAATTAGTGGAAGGCAGTCCTTGTACAGTAAGAAGATGAGAATGTATGTCAAAAGAACTAAATATCTAGGATAATGCTTCTGATACCTTGGAGGAATTTACATCTTCCGTACCTTCATTGGGCGAACTCAAGCGACCCATGCTTACTATGCATAGTGTCACTAGTATCCGACAACTCGGCTTTTTCATAGAACACATTGGCCTCTATGTTTACCAGTCTTCTTTTACTCTGGCAAAACCAGATATGCCTTTTATAGAAAGTCTTTTACATAATGATCTTTTAGGAGATATTGACAGTGACTAAGTTATTTTTATTATTGTTTTGTATTTTAACAATTATTATTGAAAAATGGTAATAATTAAAAATAAAATAAGATAAGATAGAAATATAAACAAGTCATGGCAGTACATGTATGGATAATAGAAGAAGAATAGGTGCCTGTTTGTTACTATGGAAACAAAAGAAGTTGATTGTCATGACATCATGAAAGTTGAGATTGAAAGTAGAGTTTAATAAACATATACATATTAACATACACACACAAATACAGACACAAGCACATAAGCAAACACACAAACACACACAAACACACACAAACATACACAAATACACACAAATACACACAAAAAACCTACAAAGAAGTCCATACGCATAAAAAATCATACAGAAACGCACACAAAAAACAAAAGAACAAAAACATAAAAACACAAAAGCACAAAGGCACATACACCGGCATACAGAAAATTCTTTTTGTTTGTCTATAACCGTGTGTCGTATTGCTCACTAATTAAAATAAACAATGTCTGCTGCTGTTGGAATAGCCTGGACAGCCTATGCACTTGTCTCGGGGGTAATGCCACTGCATGATGTATTGATGACTTAAACACTATAACAGGGCATGTTTCTATTGAGCGCGGTCTTTATCCGTTTCTACCAGGACAAACACCGGGTGGAACCTTTAGCAACCATTATTAGTATTATGGCCCTAGGCACTACTCTAAGTACAGTTGCTATTCTACCAATGGACGTATTCTTAGTGTCGTCCACTGTGGATAGTAGTACTGGGTTAAAGAAGGATTGGGCAGACGAGAGTACTATATTTTGGATGACTCTGACCACTCAAGCAGTCTATTATGGTAAACACAAATCATAGAACCCTTTTAGAAGCGTTTTAGAACTACTTTAGAACTAGGATAGCTTATACACCCTTGAACAATACACCACAAATAATAGAATAGGGTGATGCACAAATGCACCTACACACACACACACACGAGTAGATGTTAACTGAGTGATATTTGGCTGCATAAAGGTCTCTATAGTCTTATAGGGCTTTTTAGTTTTTTCCTTGTGCCCTTTGCTTATTATTACTACACGGAGTACAGTGAAGATCAGGACGACAGGCAACACGCATTGACTGCTCTCCGATCTACGGTTGGGTTTGGTATCCTTGCTGGCCTTCTTTTCCTGGTTGGTTTGTTTGGTAGACCGACAGAATTACCGCCTTACATTGAGCTAGACTGGTTTAACCATCTATTAAATGAAAGCCGTAAGTATAAGAAAGAAAGAAAAAAGAAAAAGATGATTCTGACCAATAATAGATGGAGAAAAGGCCATTTCATTTGTTATTGCATGTGTTTACCTTGTTGGCATGGCAGTTTTTGTGGGCTATACAGTGCGTAGTCAGATAGCTGGATTTCTTCTGTGCATGAGATCTCATTGTTTTTTTTTAATGTATGCAGGCACCTGGGCTCTCCATCTTGCCATTGAATCTCCTCAATGGCCGGACACGGATGGATGCCGAGCACGAACGACTTGCCCACCAATTGGAATTGGCTCGAGAGCATCAGTGTGAGATCCAAGCAAAATACACAGGAGAGAATTCCATCAAAGAACGAGATGATAGAAGGTTAAAAAGTTTAGAAGATGAGGAAAGGTAATGCTTTCAATACTACTTGGACCCTGCTTTGTTATTTGACAAGTTTGGTCTATACCTATTTCAGAATGCTTGTACATCGTCTTGAAGAGTTGGAACAAGACAGCAAGGCACTCAAAGAAAGAGTGCTGCATTTTCTCAAGCCTTTTGAGGTAAGTCAAGAAGAGAATTAAAAAGAATTAGGTTGCTTATCTACTTATTCTTAGGCTGCTATTGGTGTATTTGTTTTGTTTGTTACTTTTATTGTTATGATTTCCATCTTTATTGCGCTGTAAGTGAAGTTTAGGCTTGGTTTTATATTAATTGTTAGTATCGATAAATTGATTTACTCTATTTGTGGCCCCCAATGCGGTTACATTATTGGTCAAGCAGGTCTCTTTCATCCTATGAACTCTATTCTTGAAGGCCTTCAAAGGGTATTCTAACTTGGTCATGAGGTGGCGGTCGTGTTACTGACACGAGTATTAGGCATTCCCATTGGACTACATTTTCATGGTTGGTTTGATTGTCTATTTTCTAATGGCGACGATGTTTGGAGTCGTGAACATTGGCGTACGCATTTTATGGGTCACTCTTTACAGAATTCGAAGGGGAGCCACAGCACCTCAGGGTCTGTTGTTCAGTTCTATGCTGCTTAGCCTTGGACTCCTGGCACTCAACTACTCTATCGTCTCTTTTGTTGCACCTGGCTATGCTCATTTTGGAAACCAAGTCTATGTGGGTTTGGATTCATTGTGGAAAGATCATCACTGATGAGACTTTGTTTATTTCAGTGTAACTCTGTTGATGGAGAACTACGAGACTGTAGTGATCAGGCTGATCTAATTGTGCCTTGTGATATCTACGGACCGACTGGTAAATAGAATGACTGAAAGTAGAATGGCTCAATTTGGATTTTATTATATTTTGCAGATATTTGTACTCCCACAGTCACTTCAACATTGATGGATCGCATGCTCATTAACACACCTTCCCTTAGTCTACTCTACTACTATACCCACTGGGCTTTCTTGGCCATATTTGTTGCTGGATTTGTAATCGGACTCTTCCGTAAGCCATCTATAGACAACAAAGACAATGAACAAGAAGGACTTCTCGATGCAAGACACGGTCATCATGAAGAAGAAGGTAACCATGGAGACCATCACCATGGTTCCGTTCGGAGCATCGGTAACTATGGTAGCCACCAACCCAGTCGCCTTTCTCAGGCACGCGTTCCTAGTGTGAGCCACTATTCTAGTGAAGAAGATACCCAAACATGATCAATAACTATAATGCTGATGCTTATTATTACTTCTTGTAAATAAAGTCAAGATGTAAAGAGCAATCAATATGCGTGCATGCATAAAAAATAAATGCAAAATAGTATATGTCCATAAGGCCAATAATAGATGAGCTGGTCTGTGTGCACGATAGAAAGCAAGTCACTAGCATGGGAACCCTCTGAGGAAAGCTTCTGATAAGATCTAGAGCCTCTCCACTATCTCCTGTAGGGTAAAGGCTTGATAAGTAGTCGTCAACTCCTTAACCCCTTGCCCTGGTTGACTTGCCCTTGCCCTTGATTGGCTTTTTTCCCCTTGTGGCCCCGTCAAAAGACTAGACACTTCCTGCAGTAAGTATGCACTTGTATGCGTCAACAAATCTGCTTAGTAAATCGAGAATTTATCATTCTGTCAATCGATTCGAACCTTTTCCACGTGAATTTCTGTTAAGTAGTCCATCCTTTGGAAGAAGTGTGGTGGTTCTGGTCAATGCTTTCGTCAAGGCTGATTTAAAGATCGTCCAACTGCAGGATTACAACTCGTCAAAACCCATTATAGGGGTTCCCTCACACGTCACACGGATTAGGCTATGTACGACCATGCCATACTGGCATGCATAACACACATCCTGCCATGCCTTATTGACAATCCATGCAGGACGTATTTTTTTATACCTGAATTAAGAATATCTTTTATAATGACTGATGTGTCGAATGAATAGAAAACTCTCCAAGGGTTACTTGTAAGATACTGTGTTGAATGACAAACGGAAACTAGTAGCCGGTGTTTTCTTTGTTGTTGTTTTTTAAGGTTGCGGCAGATAGCTGATCGAGATCGGATATCACCACAGCGTACACCCGCTTTACTTCCTGGCAACCACCCACTGTCCTACGAAAATCGGTTTCCGAAGCATGTAGAATGAGTAAAAAGTCAAGCGTTCATCGCATGGTCAAAATGAACTTGAGAAGAATAAGGCACCTACAAAGAAGCAAAAATTTCAGTCTAAAATAGAACAAGCTCAAAATAAGCCTAAAAAAGGTTAACCATGCTTGTTATCCAAACCTTCTCTCATTTCAAATTAGATTCTATCAACAAACAAAATGATTCTATTCCGAAAAAAGAGATTCACTTCTGATGCAAGTTGCTGCAAGGCGTTTTTCCTAGAAAGCATAACAGGCACGCTGGGTTTATTTCTTCTATATAATATCTCTGTTTTCTTGTTCTTCAATTTCATTCAGTTGTTTTACTTGTCTTGAATTTCTTTTTGTTTTGTTTTGTTTTTTTTTTAAAAAAAAAAAAGAAAGGAACACTTCTATCTATTCTCATTTCAAGAAGTTTGGTGTTTGTTTATATTTTCTTTATTTTATTGACAAAGAAAGTCTATTTGTTTATTATTGCTTCACTATTCGATCCCCGTCATACTACAGTTGCCTTTTTGTCTCTTTGTGAACAGGTAGGTAGGAAGATGTGTAACCACAAGGGGAGAGGCACAAAGATCACGGGCCAACGAGAAGCACTTTGAACATATAAATAACAAGTCTTTTTCCTTTCTCTTTTAGCTTTATCCTTCAACATGAACTACGAATACACACCTATTAACTACTCCTTTGACTCTGAGAGAGCCTTTTCTTGTGATAAAAATGCTCAGAGAGAAGATGCCTACTACCAGAACCAGCGTCGCTTTAGTTATGCTGGGTTCTTGTCGAGCCAAAGTGATGCAAGTCTGTCAGACTTTGAGCAGCAAACTCCTTCGCCTGTCAATGGCTATGTTGATTCAATGCACGAGTTCGATGATACCAAGGTCAACCCTTTGCTTGATTATACTTATGGCTCTTACTTGGCTACTCCTATGACTGAGTCTCCTTTTCCCATCTCAACCACACCCAATCTCTCTGATGAAGCCATGTTCTCTAAAACATCTGCTTTTCAAACCCTATCATCTTATGGCTATCCTCAGGCCCTTTCTGTTCCCAACTCGATACCCCACTTTGGAAACACTTACTCACTGTCCTACCCACCACAACCCGTCAACTACAACTTCTCACCTCTCTTTATGTCTGCCAACAATGACATGATGTCTTCCTGTGTACCAATGTTGACTGCTCTGGATGTTTCAACAATGAGATCTGCAGCAATGTATACACCACCTGCAGAAGACCATCATGATTTTGATCTCTCATTTGGAGAGTCAGCTGCTAGCCCCGAAATGTTCATGTCACCTACTGTCTCCAAGACCTGCAAGCCAAAGAAAATCGCAAAAGAGAAATCTAAGCCCAAGACAGGACGTGTTACTAAGTCACAGAACAGATCTCGTGGCAGACGCTCAGCTCATGATACTACAACTGATGAGGACAAGTCCTTCCAATGCAAGTATATTGGATGTGGTAAAGCCTTTAAACGATCAGAACATCTTAAGCGCCACGACCGCTCTATTCATACACTGGAGAAACCCTTTGGATGCCCATATGCCGCCTGCTCAAAGAAATTCTCTCGGTCTGATAACCTTAACCAGCACATCCGAATTCACAGACACACTGGCAAAGACAAGTCCAATATGGCCGCAATACGTCGCGGTTCCTCCTCTTCAGAAAGCTCTGCCGGCAGTGCTCATACCTCTTACTTATAAGCTCCTTGCCACTGACTTTGGTTTTCTGCTCTAGAGAATAGACTGTTGGATTTATTTATTTCTCTTTTCTTTCAACATTTTCTTTCTTCTTCTCCTACACCTTTTTCTTTATCAATCATCGTCTCACATTCACATATTCTCATTGTCTCACATCTTCTGTCCGCAATTATACGCATTCACATTTTAGTTGGTCCTTTTTTTTTATCTTCATTGACCCTTACTATTTCAAGCCATTTTTATTCTTTGCTTTCGTAAAGTTCATTCTTTTTTTTGTGCAGAGTCTGAAAAGATACCTATTGCCTATGTTATGTAAATAAAAGTTTCCTATTGCATCTAAACATAAATTACATGTTACTACTATTGAATTTCATTGTATTTTTCCATTCATTCTCTCCGTATTGGAAGCGGAGAAATTAAAGTAAAGAACGTTTGGATAGCAGAGCAAACAAATGAGCTACTAGCAATGCATGGATAGTGCATTTTCCAAACACTAAGTCACTTGGTGTCTTTGAGACTTTTTTCTGACCTATAGCTAGTCCTGCAGTTTATTAGGTGTAAACTTGAATCCATGTAGAGTGAGCATAAAATACTTGGCATTTATTTCTCATCGAATAGATATTATGCAAAACATCAACACCTCTTACTGGTTCCATTATTATTTTTATTATTTTTATTATTATTTTTATTATTTTATAATAATATAATATAATAATAAGAAATAGGAATAGGAATAAAAGTAAAAGTAAAAATAAAAGTAAAAATAAAAATAAAAATAGGAACAGGAATAGGAATAGGAATAGGAATAGGAATAGGAATAGGAATGAGAATGAGAATGAGAATGAGAATAGGAATAGGAATAATAAGAACTCTCTTATTCTGTACTTCTCCACTTTTGGTCTTTAGGCACTCATCAAAATTACTATACTCGGAATAGTATTTACCTTTATTATTTAATTTGTTTAATTTGTTTATTCTCTTAACACTTGTGGTAGTGCAATTTGAGTTTAATGGCCATATATACAAAATAAGAAGGAAGAAATACTTCATTCACGCAATAGGTTATACTCATGACTTTTTACTAATCTAATGACTGCACATGAGACTTTAAATCCATGTTCTTTGAACAAGTATGTAAATCACTGAGTAGATAAACTATAACATATATAGAAATATAAAGTAAGCACATTATTGTTTTTTCTTAAGTGGATATCATGATGCTTTGTTGACATAAATAATTGTTTATATACTTAAATATCAACTTGCATTCATTTGGACCACCGTTGAGTTCTCTAGAATTGCCGATTGAGGAAATATTAAATTTTGAATTTAGTATGACCGTTTAATTTTTTATTGGCACGTAGAAATGAACAAGTGTGGAAGTAGGCAGGTGTGGAAGCAGACAAATGGGAAAGTGAATAAGCATATAAATATACGCATAAGCACACATATAAAAATACATACAAACAATTAAGTACACACACGTATGTACTTACGTACATAATTATAAACAAACAATTCCATGTATAAACAAACAAATATATAGACATTTATAAGCATAAACATAAGCATAAACACTGAGAGATTTATCTGCCTTTTTAAATATCCTTTAGTCGGGGTCTAAGAAGATATAATAGGTGCCTTTTTATAGAGCCAAGGCTACACACATACGCAATTACCTCTTCAGGAATTGGTGCACAAAAGGATAGAAAGATTTCATTTCTTAGGAATAGCAGAAAGTTAATACATAATTTACAAAAATGGATTTTTATCGAAAATTGCTCATTAAGAGATTGACTAATAATGCCTTGAACTTAGGGGCAGGAAACAATAATACATTTCAACTTCATAATTAATTTTTCTAACCAGATATATGTATCCACTATTGCTCTTTATTTTTATCATGAACTTTTTTTGTCATCCTTTTCCTATTTTTTTCATTACCAATGTATTCATCAAGACCCCCTGATAAGTATGAATAAATTGATCAGCATCGATGATTGCTCTGTCATTGAGCACAAGTCAATATTAAGTAACTGGTCAAACGCTGACATTGTTCGCATGTTCAACATAGTAGTCCTCATTATGGACTGAATATAGAAAGAATATCATGCGACAGAGACTGTTAAATCTTCCCCAGACTTTGGAAGAGAGAGAGAAAGAGAATAATTAACTACACACCCAAAGATTATTGAGATATAAAAGGAAATGTCGAAATACAATTTCTTTTTAAAATGACAAATCGATTTGAAAAGGAGCAAAAATAAATTAAGATGTATTCATGTTAGTTTTTAAATAAAGATTAATATTATTATTATTATAATTATTATAATTTACCTGTAAATATCTAAATCCCGGTGGAAACTACTTTCGATGTGGCGATATAGTAAAATATGAATACAAATATCTATTCTTCTCAACAGAAAGTAGTTAGTTGGTGGTGAACATTTAAAGCCTCTTTTGCAATTGTATAGATATTCGTTGATGCACTCACATCTCTGTTCCAGATCATTCCATAACTTTGGCAAGCGCAGATACTGTTGAAATTTACTAATACTTTGGTGAGGTTATTTGTGCTACAAGCGTGGTAGATCTTGAGAACAAGAAGAAAACAAAATAAATGTTAGAAGAGCTTTTCATATTAGGTGAGTGATCAATCATGCTTACCCTCGATGTTCGGAACTTGTCAACATCAACCATAAGAAGATCTCCATCCATTTATCTCTTTTTTCAATGATTGATATAAATTTCTTGTCAAACCAACACGATGACCTTTAAACTTGGCAGCATCTTTTACCTTTATTCCTGTGCCATAGGCAACGACTAGCAGTTTGGTAGGATCATACTCCAATCCTTTTAGGTGCCAATACCCCTTTTCAATAATAAAATAATAGTAAAAACAATTAGTTCGAGATGCATCAAGGTACTCTAGGTGTGCGTCGTATTACTCTTGCAATGGCACCTTCTTCTTGCCTTTGTTCTTTGTTATTTTCTTTCTACTTTTCGTATTGTGGTTTCTTTTTTTCTACCTCTCTCTATTTTGCCTTGTTTTTCTTTCTTTCTCTCTCTCTTTCTTTCTTTCTTTCTTTCTTTCTTTCTTTTGTACTTAATGTATTTTCAGCCTCTATTTACTATTATATTAACCATTTCTTCACGTGCTCTCTGTACGCCTTGATATAAACGAAGACGTGTCTCAGCAGTATTTTTGTTATTGAAGGCTAGAATCTGCTGTAAATGTATATATATAATATACATGGCCAAAGTAAGTTATAGAAGCGGTTTTGCTTGTAGAAATATTAAAATGAAAAAAAAGACGCCTATCAAACCTTCTTGATTTATTCTTTACGTTGTTTGTTTTATTATTCAAGCTGACCAAGCCATAGTGTAGTATTTTTTTTGAACACCTGATATCATGTGTTTGTTCCGTTTCCCTGTATGTAGCAGTAAATACATAATTTCCGACCAGTCAACACAACACAAAGAAAATTGGTCAAGCTCTTGTTGCTCAACTGTCTTTCGGGCATGCTCAACATCAATTACTTGATTGTAGCTGTAGCTGTGGTCGTCTGCTCCTTGATTTACTTTCTTGTAAAGAACCGCATCCGCTGTAAATTCGTCACTTCTTAGGAGATTTGAAAAAGTAATTTTTTTTGTCTGGATCTTGTAGACTCTCCAGACTATAGCCAATATATAGTTCTCTTTATACAAGTGGAGAGTCTCATATATACATGTGTATGTTTTTTTTTACTTACCTGTCTATCTTGAGTCTTTTCATGTCAAATATTGTATTGAATAAATATAAATTTTCTTGGTAAGTGCTTTTTGATTCTAAGTCAGATAGGGATAGAAGGTTTTTTGGAATTATTGTTATGAACCTCCACTTCAATGAGGGTACTGAAAACAATGAGAATAGACTAAGTGGTTGCTCACATCTTTAAATTTCTCTGGGCATTAGAACTTAGGCACCATGATTAGCAGATAAACAAACTCCAGTAACTGGTTTAGGAATATTGATTATAGACAGCTCTGTACATAATGCGTCTATAGCAGCTCTTTGATCATTTGAAGCAGGTACTCCAGTGCTACCTTCTACGAGTCATACAGCTATACCACTGCAGATAAGCTGGTAGCATGATTCGCTCACTACTTTCTATATGTATTTTCATTTTTGGGCTATATTAATGAAATAAAGATATTAGAATGTATGTTCGATTAACTATAAATATATATAGAAATATTTTACCTCTTCAAACAATATTTTTACTAGATAAAATAGATAGTTTCTAACTCTTGACTTGAAATACTTAACAACCAAATTTGTAGATGCAGTGGGCATTTCTATATATTCAGCGGATAAACACTATGAATAACCAATATCTATATGGCCGTTATATTTGACTTTTAGATATCTGACTAAAAAAACTTTTCCAAGAAACAAACAAGTCATGAATGATACTGCCTCTATTGGTTACAGTCTTGTTCAAAGCTATCTATGTCATGAAATACCAGGAATTCTGAGTGTAGATCTTCTTGTTTACAGGTTGATCATTCTGGCATAGTATGTAGTATTTTACAAAAAAAAACTGTGAACGGACTATGATGTCTCGAAACTTGATAGACATGTTGACAATTCTATCTATTAATTGTTCATGGTATTCAGGCCTCAGTATTGTTTCAAGCTTTATCTTTCTTGTTACTGATATGTGCTTTCCTAATAAATTACCGACTTACTGGGCTTTTGTGAGCTTTTGTGGGGGCATAAAGGTGATCTTGATATGTTATGGCTTTCTGTTCCGCAGCTAGAACATCTTGCTATTGGGGCTTCTTTATTGTTTGCTAACTGCCTAGCCTATCTCTTTAACCTTAGAGAGTCTCTTTTTTTTCTGTACAAGTTTTTCATTTACCACTGATAACGACTGTAGAAAAAAGTATTAGAAATATATCTAATAACAGTTAGATTATGGTTAGACATACCTTGCTGGGAGATTGATGTATAATTTTTACACAAATGGTGACGCTTGGTGTGATGTTCTTTTTCTTCACACTCCTTTTATGCTTGGCTAATGTGTTTAGAAAAGGTATTTTAATAAAGTATTGGTGCATCTTTGGAGGAAAATAGAGTGTAGAAAGGTATTATGGTTCAAAAAAGACTTATGTGTATCTTAGTTTAGTTTAGCGATAACTAAACAGGATTCTTATATAAATATATATATTGGTGGATCGGCTACTACTAGCCAACTGTTTGTCTGATTGTTGTTGATTATTAAAGATCAAAGGCTTCATTCTAAGAAATAAAAGTAAGCTATTGACATTCTGTTTTTCCACAGCAGAGGTACCTTTATTTGAATAATAATTATGCAATACTGGGGTAGCTCTGGCTTTCTCCTCAAGATATCTTGCAAACTTTTCACAATTGACTGTTGAAGATGTATGTCCTGACAGAAATAACTCGGCTTCTTTCATTTCATCAGGCTTCAAGTTCTTACAGAGTCTCCTGAACTTTTTCGACTTGGTTTCAATAGCACTACGATTGTAAGTGTGTCAGTATGTTCTTTTGTTTTTTGCAATGCTATCTTCATGCATGCAATAAAGTAAATCACAAAGATCATGTTCAATCAACACACACTTGCCGATACTAGATACCAATTCTTCCTTTTCAATCTATGAGTGTTCAATATACGCGTATCTATTGTCATATAAGATGGTATACATGTTCTTCTCAATAGAAAACAGTTGAAACGCTTATCTTGAAGAACTTCACACATGCTTGATAGCTTATAATAAGCCTTCAAATGCTTTGGGGTGGTTGCTTTACAGTCATAATAAATAGAGTATTTGGAAAATCGATAGTTTATGGGATAAGAACTAAAGATATCATGAATTATATCAATATTATAGGAAAAGTAGAATTCTTTTGGTGGATAGTGCAGATGAAGATCTCTTCTTTCTTGAATCTGATGGTAGAAAAAGATATAATAAACAATATTTCAATTGAGATTAGAAGGCGATTGAGTTGTTTGACTTGTGAATTTTGACTCGATTAATTATTGGAAAGTGGTGGCCAAAGTGTATACATCACCAGAATTATAATATTTGTTATTCTTTGGTCTTATTCTTTTTTTATTTCTCATAGAAACTATTCACTTGATAATTAACTACTTGTCAAGATGAGCATAAATAAGTAAGGTAATGTGCCATTATTAACAAAGAGAAACAATAGAAGGAAGTAATAGACACTACCAAAGGCTATTCTTAAGGTAAAAAAGGTAAGTAGTGTCATCATCTGGGCTTGAGTTTATTACAATCTACAACACACTCATTGTATTGTTATTAGGCAAGTAAAGACTTCTTTCAAGTCAGTCCCAGGTGGTCTTCTTCCTTCTATACTATCTAAGGTGTCTAGGCTGTCTAGAGTATACTCCTGAGCATAGTTATCTATCTCACAGTGATAAAGCACAAGGATTTTAGGGTATTGATTCTATTGCTATGAGGAATACTCCTAGAACAGCAGTAGCTATAGTATTATTATATTATTGACTATAGTATTATAATAAGAAAGCTTATTCATCAACAATTTTATTCATAGCTACTCTATCTTATTGATAATACAATTTGACATTGAGGTATTCTACAAAAGAAAAGAATAAATTAGATACTTTCAAACCTTTAATTTTAAACATATTTCTATAAAAGGGAATTATTTGGTATGAGCGTAAAGGAAAGGTGGTACTGCTGTAATGTTGGGCAGGGGAGTTCGTATAGGGGACACGTAGGGCCTGGATGGGCTGGCTACTGACACAGAACAAGAGATGAAAGAATGAGGTGTGGGGGATGTGTTCGCAGGTGCGAGAATGTAGTGTGATGGGGTGGTATGGTATCCTCCACAAATAATGTGGGGGACAGAGAACAAACATGTTAAAAGGGAAGAGTGTGGCACTGGGTGCAAACACAACTCAGAGCCAACAAAAAGGAGAGACGTACAAATAAAACAGGTTGGGATCAAGAAGAAGCCCACTATCCAAGTCAAAGAAAGTCTATAGTACTTAACAATACTTCAGGAAGTAGCTCGGATCAACGTCTGTTTATTAAAGAGGTAGTAAATTACACTATTTATACTAATTGTCAGTTTTTCCCCTGTGACGTGGGGTCTTGTCTTCTTATCAATGTAAATGTACTTTCTACCAAACCTCCAAGAAGATTGGGTAGTAACACTACCTTGTCTCACACTGCCTAAAAGCCAGTAAATATCCTGGTGTGTAGAAAGGATAATGCCACTTCTCAAATTGTAACTCTACCCCCTTTGGTTTATTATAAATATTTTTAAACATCGAAATATTGTTTACACATTTGTCATAGAAAGTAAAGTCTTCACTTATTTACTAAAAGGTGTTTTTACTAATGTGCTAGAGATTCTATCCCAAATATACATATGAATATTTTAAACACTACTATTAAACAAAAAACAAAACAAAAAGAAAATGTCTATTCTATTTCATTTATTATATCATCTAATCTAGATATCTCTGCTACAAAATCTCAAAATGTTACATCTAGGTGTGAAAGGTATATAAGTATCAATTTTAAATTACAACTCTTCAAAAGTGAACATAGTAAAGACACCACTTAATTATTAAGATAAATCCACAGAGTAAAAGTAATTTTGTTTTTTTAAATACCAGCTATTTTTATACAAAAATAACATATGCTATTTCTTTTTTTTTCATAACACTTCTTTTCATATAGTGTCTGACTCATCCAACACTATGAGCATCTTCACCAGAACCCTGAGATGTATGAGAAATAGGCCATCTTTGAAACTCGTACAGCCATATTGCATGAGGTGCTGAGTATGAATACCGCCATGGCTGAGGCATCTTATATGTTCAGCGTGCCTGCTTCCACTGTGAGAAGTATAGTGAAGCAGTTCCAGAAGACAGGCTTGCTGATACCTTCTCCCAAGAGTGGCTGAAAGAGAAAGCGGGATGACAAGGTCTTTCAATGATTGAGAAGAACAATAATAAGCAACTCCCAAATAGAAAAGAAAGACCATCATAGCAGACCTGGCTATCAAGGCATCAAGGAAAATCCTGAAAAGATAAATTTGATAAAATAGGCTTCTACTTGTGAATTCCAGTAGTCAAGCCTTTTTTTTGACAAAGAGAAATATGGAGGCAAGATCCCAGCGGGCCTGTGAGCCCATTGGTTAGACTCATGAGCAGTGGCAAGAAGTCGTCTGATCTAATCAGTCCAGGGTGGGGTTTATGAGCTATGGTAGGGGCATAAAATCCATCAGACTGTATTACACGGCCTTTAAGCCTGAGAATGTCTTTGAGAAGAAGTTTAGAGGTGGTGGAGCGATGTTATATATTGTTTCAGTGGAGAGGATGTTGTGAGACTGGTCGTAGTGGAGGGTAGAATATACTCCAACAAGTATATCAATGTCTTGGAAGATATCTATTACCATGGATTCAAAGATCTCTCTCATAAACCCTGGAGTCAGCTACTGCATATTGAAGGATAATGATAGACCCCATACGAGTAAGACAACTTGAGAATGGAAGGCAGTAAATAGCATAAGTATTGACTTTTTACTGGCCCCTGCAATACTGATCTCAATCCAATGAGGTATCTGTGGGCCCACCTCAAGAAGATTATTGGGAAAAACATGAGAGTATATTCTATCAAAGAAAGGTTAGAGGTTGCTCTGATGCTGGCATGGGGATAAATATCTAAAAAGGTGACAGACACCCTCATTGCTAGTATGGGACGGAGATGCCAGGCTATGATAGATGCCAGATACTGATAGTAACTACTGAATAATATTACACTAAAACCACTGTTATGTATTATAACCACTACTATCTTTATCTATTGAAACCCACACATCTCTATCTAATGAACTCGTGAAGTTATACAGTCACACAACATTAGAAAGGGTACGATTTCTCTTTTTTGAAATCCTGAAAAAAAAACATGCTTTACGGATATAAATGTTACGACCTCAAAACACATACTAATGACTTCAAATTCAACACAAAGTTAGTTTAACATATTGTTTATAGTAATGTATATTTATAAAAGTTTTTATTTAATATTTTGTTGGGCCACCTTTGGCATCAATAACTGCCTGGCAGCGATCCTTCATTGAGCCAACTAAACGTTCGGCAAGATCAACGTGGATATTTCCCCAATCTTCTTCTAAAGCTGTCTTGAGCTCATCGATATTTTTGATACCGGCCCTCTTGTTATCAATAAGCTTATCAAGACAGCTCTAGAGATGTTCGATGGGGTTGAGATCAGGACTTTGGGCAGGCCAGTAATCAAAGCTCTAAATTTGATGTGTCTCTTTTCCACCATGTTGTATAGCCACCTGTATGTCAGTTAGCCCCATCTTCTTGGAATATAAAGTCCATGTTCTCTTTCTCATTCAATTCAATGAACCATGGCAGAAAGCTTTCTGCCAAAATGTTGACATACACGTCCTAATTTACACTACCATCAATAAAGACCAAAGGCCCAAAAGACCCAAATCCACCCGCCCAGAAACATCTCCAGATCATTAGGCTACCTTTCTCCTCATTTGGTTGTAGGTACACTATGAACAGCCTTATCTCTCTCTCTGATCTTTAGAATCACTCTGGTTCCTCCCTGGTAACCTTCTACTTCAAACCCTGGCTTGTGTGCTTTAAAATAATAATCAGACCCAATCTGGTGTATATATACGATGAATGTTGCTCTACAGATGATTATCTCATGTGCTTTAAATTCCAAATTCATGTAGTTATAGAAGGCAAATGAGTTGCCTATTAGAATGGCCTCAAGTTGTCTGAGGTCTCTCTCATTGAGTTTCCTTTCTTTCTTTTCTTTTCAGTACACCAGTAGTCTTGTTAATGCCAATAACCTTTGGAATGCTACCCATGGAGTATTCTTCTTTTTAAGCCAATAAACACCCCAGTACTCTCTTTCTTTAATCTTATTATAAACTCTATAGTTTCTAGTTGAGTATTCTGCGTTTGACATTTAAAATTGTTTAATGGAATGTGATTCTGTGGTGAAAAGAAGAATTATGATTAAAATTGTATAAATTAGGGAGTCGTATACTTTCTAATGTTGTGTGGCTGTAAGCCTTATTTCGAGCAGGCAAATAAATAGCTAATATCTTTTTTGCCTGATATATCAGTATTTTTTGAGTGAGCAAACAAATAAGAAATATGAAACCCAGGAACCAGGAACCATAAAAGTACTCTTCTTCCTTCTTTTTAAAGTTACTTAAATACCAAATCATAATATATACTATTCAAGCTGCTCACAGCCAGGAAATTCTCAAAGAACTCATTGCAGATGTCCTCTTAATTATGTAAACCAACAGAACAAGCAAATGGAGGTTGATATCGAGGGAATTGACACAAATATACAAGCTAAGACAAAAAATCAAAGTATTTAGTGTAAAAGCTGTTATGGATATGGTCATTTACACAAAAGTCATCTTAACTGTCCAAATAATGATTGATACCAAACAGAAGGTAGAGACATTGTTATATGACCAAGAAATAGCCGCTCATTAGAAAAAATTAGTGAGATGAATCAGTCATACAATCCTATGAGCTACGTACTTCTTTTTTTTCGACAGGATAGTTAGGTTGGAGTATAAATACATGTTCAGCCAATGACCAAAATGTCATGATAAGCACAATGAAATACTACTGATTCAGATTGATTTACGGAAATGACTCCAATGACTTGCATTTATTTGAAAAGCCCTCTTTATCAGTACAGAGTAGACATGTATGCCAACATTGAGCAATACTACCTGAATTTTATACAGCATAACCCTATTAACGTATGATAAATGGCAACTGATACTATTCAATGCTATTAAAAAGCTCTTTACTCTTTTATTGTATTTCTATCTATTTCTCTGAACCAATAAAAGGCCCAAGCCTTCTGGTTCATCCCATCCTTCTCTTTCTTATTTATTGAGGGAGCCTTAGTTTAATAACTGACGGAAGCCTATGGTACAGATAAACTGTATTAAAAAGTGTGTCTTATTGGATTTTGTCATGCAAAAGATATTATAATATCTAGTAAGGCATACTAATATAAGATTAATTCTTTAAGTTTATTCTCTTTAATAAACGCACAGACAAACTCTATCTTCATTTGCAACAACTTTATTATAGTGTAAAGACCATAAACAATAGAAGAACTCTACAGTAAATAATCTTTTTTTTAACTTATTTCTGCTATCTCTTATTTGTCTAAACTTCAGTTCCTGAAATTGATATCTGTTCTGTATATATTTCAAAGTCAAACTTAACTTAGTATCTTTTTCTGATAATTTATTTTTGTTTTAATCTTGAATTTGATCCAACCATTATTCTTCTTAAGTCCTACACACCAGGAGATTTTGGGATATATAAGGAACAATGCTGAGAATAAAATCTCAATATTCTTATGATTGGCTAATGTATTTAGAAATGCTTCTTCGCTGTCTAAATGGGCTACTTCAAACTCTAATTGCCTGTTTTAGCAATCACTATTGACATTGCAATTAAAAAGTATAGAATTGGCTGTAGACAAAAAATAGATCCAGAATCACCCCAATATTACAACTAAGTCAGTGATATTCTACTCTTAACATGATGTGTTATCCTTAAGCCACGGTATTTGCAGTATAACACTGCTTAAGAAAGATATATTATAGAACACAGTGAATTAACTATAGTGGCCATTGCCCATAAAATAGAACCAGACTTACTTACATTGAGAACAGTATGGCCATTCATTGAATCCATATTCATAATCACCTCAATTAACTCATTGTAACTGGTATCAACGGTAGTGCTTAATGAGAACTAAGTATTGTTTCTAATACTGTTCTTTAGGTCCAAAGCAAATAGAGTGTGAATTTTATAAGTGAAGGCTAGTGTATACGTCACCAGAATAGAGAAAGAAAAAATATTATTTGTTTTAATAATCCCCTCCTTTTGTTATTTCTTACACTGCATATACAACTTGACACCTAAGTACTCGTCAATATGAGCATAACTGAGCAAGGTATTGTGCCATTATTAACAAAGAGAGACAATAGAAGGAAGTGATAGACACTACTAAAGACTATTCTACTGATAAAAAGGTAAGCAGTATCTTCATCTGGGCTATGGCTTATTCTAATGTACAAAACACTCATTGTATGGTTAATAAATAAAGACTCCTTTCAAATCAGTCTCAGGTGGTCTTCTACAAGGTCAATAATGTCTAAGATATACTCCTGAGCATAGTTATCTATCTCCTAAGGATAAAGCACAAGGCCTTTAGGTTGTGGATTCTATTGCTATGAGGGAATGCACTTGGGCAGTAGCTATATTATTATAATAAACAATTTTATCTATCAATAATTTTATTCATAAACAATATATTTTACTGATAATACAATTTGATATTGAGGTAACCACAAAAGGAAATAATTATTTGGATACTTGCAAACCTTTGATTTTAAACACAGATACATAAAGGGGCAGAATTTGGGACTCTCGTAAAAGGAAGGAAATATCACCGCTTAAAAGTCAGAAAATCTCCTGGTGTGTAATAGTGTTTTTCTAAACGTATGCACTACATAACTACAACACAACACCTATGAACATTAACTCCGAAAGTATATGGTCTTGAGGACGTATTACCCCTAATTTTATACTATGAATTTTAATCTTCGGAGTTAAGTATCAGCTACAAAAGGACAATGCCAGGTGTAACATCATTAAGATGACGAGACTGTGGAAGGTAGAAAGTGGAGTGGCTAACATACCTTACTGGCCAGCACAAAATTCAGCCTTGAGTCCACTGACCATGTCCGTGCCTACCTGGAGAAGGTCATTTTAGAAAGATTTTCTGCTAAATGAAAAGTTGAGGTTAGAGGTGGCCATGGCGCTGATGCTAGAATGAGGAAAAGTACCCCAAGACTTCTCCAACATCCTCATTACTAACAAGGCATGTATGTCAAGCTTTGGTTGTGGCTGATACAAAAGAAAATCATAATAATACTTATTAATATATTATAACATTATTTAACTGCTAAAGACATTCTCTATCCTATTTTACTGATTGTCTTAGGTCTATATCTAAAGTATTTATAAAACTATAGTCATGATAACGTAGAGAATGAAAAAAAATTATAAAAAGGTCGGGTTTTGAAGGTCTTACATTCTTTTTTCGTACACATTCGAGGGTTTTGTGATATAAAAAGAAATCACTTGTTCTTCAACTTCAAGTACTGAAATGATTGGCAAAAATGACTTATCTCATTTTAACTGAGAAAATTAAAAACATTCTGAGCTTAATTGTACCGAAAGAAAATATTTATATTTTTTCATTGATTTCTCAGCTTTTGGAACTGAAAGAAATACGCGGATAAGTACATAAAGCAATTATGTAACCATTGATTTTGTTTACTATTATAAATCTACTACTGACTTTAATCCTTAACATTATTTATTATAAATATTCTTTCACCAATCTCTCTTCTTTTGATAGGCTGTACATGTAAATATTTATTTTATGTTCTATGGCTTATCAATAAATTCAAAGGCATTGTCTTTTACGAAGAGAATTAATAAGTACATTAATATTTCTGAAAAAAAATCGCATGTTAATAAATATTACTACTTTTAAAGATTTTTTTATATTGATTCAATGAATAAATATTGAAGTATCCATTGATAATAAGAGATAACATGTAAAATGCATTCTATTTGACATATGATTAAGATTATAAGCCAAATTCATAGCTGGTGTTAAATGCATACGTCATCATAATAACCAATTTTCCTTTGTTTATTTTCCCCCTCTTCAAACACACACTAACTAAATCATACTCTGATGGTGCTAAACACTTTATTCTTCAGCTGAACATCATCATTAACACTCATACTAGTTATATTTTCATTAGACAAAACAAGAGCGTATTAATACAATTTATTATTATTTATTATTAAGAAATATAGTAGAGGTCACTACATAAAAGATAAGACAATAAAAATGAAGACATCAATAAAGGCTAAAGTATCTACTATTCTCTTTCTAATAGAGAATTCATGACTTTTGATATAGTAATATAACATATTTAGTATAAGGTAAGACTATTGTCTCTTTGTCATAATAGTAGTAACTTATTCTATTGATAGGTAGTCAAATTACTTATCCATGGCCAATTTAAAAATAATATTTCTTCAATGCCATATAATCTGTCTATTCAATAAGACACAGTTAATTTTTTTACGACATTCTATGGCATTAACTATAGTAATATACAATACTAACTACATTTTCATAATAAGCAATTATATTGATGAATAATCCATATTTGCAAATTGCATATTCGTTTTCTGCTACATTCTACAGAAGTCATTTAATTCGGCGGCTGAACACGTGGCATGTATACCGGGAGATTTACTGGTTTTTAAGCGGTGATATATCCTTTCCTTTACGCTCATACCAAATAATTCCCTTTTATAGAAATATGTTTAAAATTAAAGGTTTGAAAGTATCTAATTTATTCTTTTCTTTTGTAGAATACCTCAATGTCAAATTGTATTATCAATAAGATAGAGTAGCTATGAATAAAATTGTTGATGAATAAGCTTTCTTATTATAATACTATAGTCAATAATATAATAATATTATAGCTACTGCTGTTCTAGGAGTATTCCTCATAGCAATAGAATCAATACCCTAAAATCCTTGTGCTTTATCACTGTGAGATAGATAACTATGCTCAGGAGTATACTCTAGACAGCCTAGACACCTTAGATAGTATAGAAGGAAGAAGACCACCTGGGACTGACTTGAAAGAAGTCTTTACTTGCCTAATAACAATACAATGAGTGTGTTGTAGATTGTAATAAACTCAAGCCCAGATGATGACACTACTTACCTTTTTTACCTTAAGAATAGCCTTTGGTAGTGTCTATTACTTCCTTCTATTGTTTTTCTTTGTTAATAATGGCACATTACCTTGCTTATTTATGCTCATCTTGACAAGTAGTTAATTATCAAGTGAATAGTTTCTATGAGAAATAACAAAAGAATAAGACCAAAGAATAACAAATATTATAATTCTGGTGATGTATAAATTTTAGCCTCTACTCATAAAACTTACACTCCTTTTGCCTTGAGTCTAAAGGAAAACATCAGAAACAATGCCTTGTTATCATTAAGCATCACTGTTAATACAAGTTAAAATATGGTAGTTGCTGAAGTGATTATGAAAATTCATTGACTGGATGGTTATATTGTTTTTAACATAATTACATTTGCTTCTATTTTCTGGAAAATGTTTAATAGAGTTAACTTCATAGACTCTGTAATAAACATCTCTCAAGTAGTATTATGCTACAAATACTGTGGGTTTAAGGATAGAACATTATGTTAAACAATTTATTCAGTGACTGAGTTCCAATAGCATCATTTATTCTTTTTATATCCAACTTTATAGCGTTTAATTGCAAAGTCAATTATTATGAGTAAAATAGGAAAGTAGAGTCTGAAATATTCTATTTAGATAGCGAAAAGGCCTTTTAAAACACATTAGCCAATCATTGATGTATTACTATTAAATGGCCGCTTTATTTCCTTATATATCCCAAAATCTCCTGGGGTGTATGTCAAAGACTGATTCGAGGCGGATTGTTAAGTTTGTGTTTCAACTTGGAGCTCTTTTACGTTAAGTTTCCAGTCATCAATCTATGTCGGGGAATATAAATCAGTATTAAAATACTATAGCTAGGCTATAGTAAGTAGAGACATTATGATAATCACTATAAACTGAACTTAAAGTGACTAATGATGTAATTTAGCGTAGCGTGGCTATTGTGATAGTAGTTTTGACCTTTATATCTAGTTTAAAAAACTGTTTTTAAAGCCTCAGTTTTTTATATGCAATCAAAAGACAGAAAATAAAGTCAACGTAGAGATGGCTGAAACAAAATAGATGTAAACATGTGGCAAGCTTTCTAAAAGGGTTCAAGTAAGAATAACTCTAATCCAGGAATTTCTCTATAAACGGTCTTCTGCCTAACATTTGCCTGCAGGGATTGATTGGACTAAAGCTGATTTGTGTAAACCTTGTATGTATTATACTCAGATCAGAGCACAGGTGGTAATAAGTAGGTCTAGTCAATTATAGCATGACTTACTAACTAAAAAAATTGTTATTATGTCCTTAGACTTACCATTTTTCTGTGCTATATGATTTATCTATCCAGGTCTATTGATATACATCTCCTATCCTACCTCAGCAGAAAGGAGATCCTAGAACTAAAGACAAACGCCCCTGATTCTGCCCAAGACCTTTTAATACATTCATCTATCATCAATGAAATCAATCATATAGTTTTAAAGATTGAATAGAACCTTTTCTTTATCAAAGTAATACTTAAACCTCACTTCTTCCTCTCTTCTCCTTTCTTTAATGTTCTCCTTCTGTACTGCATGAATAAATATAACACTACCCTTTTACCTATCATGGTCTTGACCAAATAAGGGGAGATTTATACATTAAATAAGGCTTCTATTAATATTCCATAGAGTAAACCTATAGATATTTCATAAGTGTATATTTTACGAACAATGCTTTATGTAAGTGGCTATGAATTAGGCAAGTAGGCTATATAAACTAGCACCTTAAGAGATTTATATTCGTCAAATACCAAGCAAAGAAAGAGTATATATTTATTCTTTGTACTCTATGTTGGAGAGCTCAGAATTGAGCATTAAGTTTTAGGAGAGAGAATACAAAGTAAAGAAAAAAACCTGTAATGAATGGCAAGGAGTTATAAACGAAGATGGTAGTAAAAGAAAGGTATATCAGGGATTCTTTTCTTTCCCAGCGTCGGGGTTGTTGTGATGGTTGTGGTAAGACGAGAATAAAAGAAATCACAAACTAATGTCTGAAGATTTAAATTTATAATGGCAGAAAAAGAAGGAACGCCGCAATTCTTAGAGATAGCAATAGATCGCCTGTCATATTGTAGATGGATTGGAATAGTGAGGAAAGGAGCCCGGAAACAAGGAGTCCTCACCCCGATACTGTTAGGTTCTCTGTAACACTTTTTGTATATACATATTGACAACCACTTGCTCCGATTTCCTTGCACCCATGATAGTAGGACGCTGAATTGCATATGTACAACATAGCAACCAATATTGGTCATAGAATGCTAGTCATTTGTAGATGCTGGTCACTGCGCGTATATTGACCTATAAGTCAGTGTACAACCTAGATTTGACTATTTTCGCTCAATCATTCCGGGACGTAGAACAAAGACTGAATTATGGGCCGCTTCCGAAGAATCAAGTCCGCTGCATAAGCAAAAAGTGAAATTGGTAAAGCAACAGTTAAAAATAAGTCAGTAGAATAGAAACGAAAAGGCTCGTGCACCCTAAAGCTTGTACTCAAGTGCGTGCTTGCTAGCTTGGATTATATAGATTGATAACCACCTCTCTAATTGTTACCATTGACCATGTTATAAATACGAGATGTTGAATAATAAATAGTGCATAGACATTATTTTAAGAGAAAAAAATATTACTCATTAATGTGCTTTGTTTATTGATGGGTGTATACAAATTTATTTATAAAACACTAGATCGCGTTTTGACATGTACTGTTGGACCAGAACTTGGTATAGACATAGATAGAAAAGGAAAAGCGGACAAAATAATCCAATATGGTGAGATGCACGGTCTAAACAACCGAGAAGTGTACGAAGTATCTACTTATGAAGCCTGCTAGTGATAAGTAGTCATTAGTGTATCCTGCTTAAAAAGAAAGATGTATGGAAAGCGTGTAATGGTTTGAAACGTGTTGAAACAAATAGGGTAAGCGAGAATATATTTGCGGGGTTTATACTGCCAAGACTATAGAATTTCCTTTCTTTTCATTTTCTTGACTTCTCTTAACTTTGACTAACCGCTGTGTTGGTCATAGCCAACTGCAGTAGCTGAGCGGAGAGCCTGGAAATAACGGAAGAGGGCCGTCGGTTATCAAGCTGAGGATAAAAGAAAAGCCTGTGCTGCGTTGTTTATGGAATGCAATGACACCTTGTGATACCATTGTAGTGCCTATATTTCTTTGCACACAATTCAACTCTGCTTTTGGACTCTTGTTAGGGAAAGGTCACCCTAACTAAATCACAGACTGAAAATCTGTTTACTTGATTAGAGTTAATTTAATGGCTTTAATAAACAGTTACAATTAAATCAAGTGTGAATCATACTTTGTACATGGAATGATAGAGAATAAAAGCATATATACTTCATTTGATTCTACAGAAAAAGAGAGAAAAAAGAATCCAGACTCCTCATTGTACTTTTAAATTAACTAATAATGTAAAAGAGAACCAATAACAAAGTGCTATTTCATATAGTAGACTTATTTTTGGTATGGATGATATGCGTGAGAGCAGAGATGGACAGGGTTCTAGGATACGGAAGAAAATACTCTGACCGGAAGAGCCCCATGATTGGAACTTGATAGCTTGTATTCATCTGAGTGTTTCAAAAAAGTTTTTGTATATAAGCTCATGCGGTTTTTATTACTTTCTGAGCTTGTCTCTTTCTCTGATTTTCTTCACTTTATCATTTTTTATTTTTTATTTTTGGGCAAATGAGTCCAATTCAGCATAACCAATTTCCCATACAGGCAACTTACCCTGCCTATGATCATAACTCTACCATGTTCTGTGCACAGGTGGCTGCTCCTATACCACAATTGCAATATCCATTTTCCAACAGAAGTCTTTCCTCACCTCTGCCTAATCAATTTCAAGTGCAACCTGATCAACAACCTGATCAACAACAAAGACTTCAACAACTCCGAGAGCTTCAACTTCACGCTGCCATGCAGCAGCAACAAGCTGTGAGGCATCAACAATGTAAATAATGCAGATCAGTCCATTTTGAACAGATGATTAACTTGTTCTTTTTCTCACTTTTAGTTATCTCTGCTTATCAGCAGCAAGAACTACAGCATCAACAACATCAACAACAAAAACTGAAAGAAATGCAAGAACTACAAGAACTAAAGCAACACCAACAGCAGCAGGTACAACACCAAGTACAACACCAACATCAGACTCACCAGAGTCCAATTCAGGAGATCCAGTCATCTTCTTCCGACAAAAGGTAAAATAAAAAAAAAGGTTCATAGACCGCTGTATGAAAGTTGTTTTTCTTACATTATAATATTATGAATAGAATTCAATCCAAGGCTGATCGTCGGGCTGAACACAATGCTATCGAACGTGCTCGTCGTGAAAGTTTAAATACAAAATTCCAACAGCTCGCTCATACATTGCCTAATCTTCAAAACGATCGTCGGCCCTCCAAGGGGACTATTATTGAACGAACACTTGAGTTTGTCAAACAAACAGTCCATAAAGAAGATCGCTACCGCAATGAGATCAGAGAGCTTCGAAAAGCCAATCGCCAACTTTTGAATCAAATTGCATCTGGATCTATTGTTGATGAAGATGAAGATGATCATAGCATTGCTATGTCTGATTTCTCCGATGGGCTTAGTTGTAAATCTTCAACTTCGTCTTTACCAATGTCCGTCTTTTCCTCTACACCTTCCTCTACAATTCGACACTGCAGCCCCAATATGAACCCAGTGACAGATGATTACACCAACAGCATTCTCAATACTCAAACATGGGGTTTAATTAACACATACGATACCATGTATCAAAAAAATATGAACATAAATTACGAGGACAATAGTGATGACGACAATAGTATTACAGACTTTGATTTGAACAACGTTCCTCTTAACCGTAAGTCATAAATGAACGATCTTCAATAGTTTCTAATCTATTTTTTTATAGAACCTTACCCTTCATTGATTTCCATGCCACTCACTAATTTCGGCAATACACCAAAATGTAAGTATTGTAATTAGCTCTATCATTGCTTGTAACCTATATTAACTATTTTATATTTAGCTCGCATGCCATCAAACAACCTTCCTATGTCTGATTACTCAATGAAATTCGAATCCTCCGTTATTCATTAATTTCAGTTTTTCATCTGCCAACAACCTCCCATTCCTTATCTTCATGCCCGCTTGGACACCGTCGATACTTATCTGTCATTAAGCCCTTCTATGCTGTATTCTATGTATATATATGTTACTTACTTAGCTCTTTTCTTCACCCATTTTCACCCTATTTTGTTGTGCTTTATTTGTGAACTATCATATGACGCCAATTATCTTTACTCTTTCATACTATTTTGTTAACTTAGTTATATTATCATTATTTCCATTTCCATCCCCTTCTCCTTCATTTACTCTCGTTTCACACTTACTACTACTATTACTTCTACTACTATTCATTCTGTCGTTTATTATTCCATCATAGGTAAAAAAAAGAAAAAAAGAAAAAAGAAAAAAAAACTTACATATAGGTAGCATTTGTTTTATTATATTTGTAATACATTCTTTCTTTACCTAACATTTAGTTAGCATTATCTCAATTATGCCTCTTATCGATTTTCATAGGCTCTCTCTCTAAAATAAGAACAAACAAACAAACAGAAACTAACATAATATATATAACTCTTCCAAGTTAAATATTCCATTGAAAAATCAATTGAATAAAACAAGGTTGCTTCAATCATGTCAACATTACTAAGTGATACGGTACAACCTATATCCTATTAATTGTACCATATTTCACCAGAATCGATAAACAATTAGTACGACACTCAAGTAACAGTAACCTATCTACTTACAGTCAGGCAGTCATATGAAAAATAAGACAGTACATCTTATGTAAATCATTTTGATGTGGAGCTTAATACATGAAACAGTACCGAGATATTTGACACCATAAATAATATAATTTTTGACAGAGGCTTATCCATTTAAGATATACACACTAACTATTCTATAATGGGTTACTCATTTAATTGTCGCAAAGACACTTACCTAAAACAATACTCTAACTTATTCCAGATACCGAGCTTCAGCCCATTCATAAACAGAGCATCACAGCTACGTCAAGTAAATGTATGGTTCATAATAAAAGCAATAGAAAATTAATGCATAAATAAACGATCAATAAATCAGTAAAAAATATGTGCACATTTAACAAAGAGAAGAGTCTCCAACATCAGTCAATAACATCACAATTCATAAAAGCAATGAAACCATGACATTGCTATCCATTCGTGAAACATAAAACTTAACTTATTCTATTGAAACAACTTTTATTGTAAAAAAAAAATATAAAAAAAACACCGTTTCGGTGAATGGAAAAATCTGATACTATAAGTCAGAAATATCGTCTTAATATTGAATTTTCAATGAATAGGGCCTCAACGAGTGAACAGCATTGTTAACGTTCTATAAAAAACTGATATCATATAATAGGGGTAGAATTTCTTTGCTTAAAGCTGCTCAATCATAAGTATATTAACAAGTCACAGATTACTATTGTTAGGTATTTTTTAATTTGTGAAATCTTACAACACCTATTCATGGCAACTTTAAATATGGATAATTACTATCATATATCATCCAATTTTCTTGTCTCACACAATCTATGTTCACAGCAGTAGTATTTAACACTCTATACTCAGCACCATTCATACATCTAATAAGCTGAACATGTTAGAATAGTTAAACATGAGACTGTTAGACTGCCCCATACTGTCGTAATCATCACCTAAAACTCTTGAGGATGTTTATTATCAGGGCTATATGTCTAAAGTTAACTTATATTAACACAACAGTCTCGTGTTTAACTATTTTAACATGTTCAGCTTATTAGATGTATGAATGGTGCTGAGTATAGAGTGTTAAATACTACTGCTGTGAACATAGATTGTGTGATTGAGACAAGAAAATTGGATGATATACTATAGATGGATGTATTATGTCAATCTAAGCATTTATCGACACCAATTAAGAGATAACAGGGATAAGCATAATATATTAGGTATATAGTTGACAATCTTGATATTTGAGATTATCTCTATGATAAGACCTGTTAATAAAAATAATTTATATTATCTTAATATTGTATTCATTTGGTTTTTCGTTCTGGATAATTTCATATAGACTATATTTTCAAAGATGTATCCATATTATCTCATAATTGTAATGTTTTAAATTGTTATTTACATTTAATAGTGATATACAAAAGGTGATACAATGATTCAAGTTCAGTGATGCTTTATGTCAATATACCTGTATCTCTGTTTATTATTTCTTCTTATCATCTTCCAACCCCAGCCTTTTCCCCAGAACTTGGTTAAAACTAAAAGTATACCAACAAAAATACACGTGTTGTTATTGTACAGAAGTTTAATGTGAATAATAGGCTAGATATTAAACTTTGTTGTAGATTGAACATAACAAACTCTACTGTGAGTACTATAATAAATCCCCTCCTTCACACACAATTACACACACGAAGCAAGAGCTGTAGAAGGTCAAAATAATTGAGACTATGTCCAGCCGATTATTACAAAAACTTCACAATTTCTTCTATTCCTAGTATTTGGTAAAGCCACCAGAATAATATCGATACCTTCAGGGGATGATACTAAGTATTAAGCACTTTGTAATAAACTTTATTATTATTATTGCTATTAAACATTCATTCTCTCTATTTAATAAAGGTTTTAAGCCTGTATATAAAAAAAATATAAGGCTAAATTCATAGAAGAGTAAATTCTGAAAATAAAAAACATATCACAGAATTCGAGTAGCAGAGTTTTTTATTATCAAAATAGGCCTTACTCCTATATTTTCATGCCATTGTTCCTCATCATAACATACAGTAAATTTAAATATATATAGACCTTTGACTTTATATACTTTATATACTTGTATTTGCTAATAGTCAGTACATAATAAAGTTGTATTGGTTTTCAATATACCATTTTTTTTATAGAAAAAAAACAAATGATGAAGCTCCTTTTGGTTTCATTTGATCTGTCATTATTATGGATTGAATTTTCTGTGTAGACTATTCAATTGAATACACTATATTATAATGAATAATCTGTATAGAAAATAACTTCACTTTATTCATTAGAAGTACCACACATATTAGGTAAATATTATGTGATCTTAGTTGATATGCTCTCTTTGGTTTATTCTTTCATACATATCACGTTTAATAAAATTCATATTTTTACATATTAACTAAAAAAAAATTATAGCATAAATGCTATTACGATTTTCTTTGCTTATTTTCTTTTTCTAGACACAACATTGATATTAATTTGATCGATCAAACAGAATAAAACTTCTTTCTCTTAAGTGTTTTATAAGCCTTTTCTTTATTAAAAAAAAGATCACAATTAATCTTCAATGAATTATAGTCACACCCAATTGAATTTAATACTTGTCTAAATTTTAATTAAAAATAACTTTTTTTTTGCATAAAACTCTTCTTCTTTCCAAATAGTGTTAAACCAACACACTATGTCAGATAGATATTCAGAAAATTACACTCGTGGAGAATAGAACAAGGCAAAAGATAAAAAGTTATGGGGCATTTGTTACCTGTTGAAGGCTAGATTAAAAATGACTATCATTGAAAGCATAATTAAGATGAAAACAGCCCACAGTTCAAAATAGTATCACAAATATCAAAAGAACATAGGTCAACATTGCGTTTAAAGAGTCATGGAAAACCCAAAATAAAAATAAAAATTCCAGTGAGAAGGGACCTCAGACACCTGGAAAAGGTCATTAGAAAGGGTCCATTTGCCTCATAGAATCAGCTGAAATTAGAAATGTTGAAGATTCAGGTGGATATGTGTAGAAACACCATTATCAGTTACTGCAATCAGTTAGGATTCAAATTTGTTTCTGTAGACTATAGGTCAGCCTTCACTGAAAAATACACAAATAAAAACGGCTTCGTTGGGCTAAAGAACATGCCAGTTAGACAAGTGATTAGTGGAGAGGTATCATTTAGTCTGATGAGTCAACATACATTATGAAAAAGAGCAATAGAGATGCCTATGTCATTAAAATAGTTAGAGAACGTTATAGTTATAATCCTATTGATCCAACGATGTAGTTTGGTAGTGATGGTGTGATGCTTTAGAGCTGCTATTAGGTTAATGGATTTGGCCCATGAGTCTTTGTTGATGGCACTGTAAACCAAGACAAATGCATCACTATTTTAGTTGGTGAGTTCCATCCTTGGATTATGGAATTGTATCAGAAAGGAGGACAGCGAATTTCTGTTACAAAAAGAGAGTGCTAGATGTCATACTGGGGCCTATGCTAGATGGTGGAAAGAGACACATCAAATTAGGGTTCTTTGATTACTGGCCCGTACAAATCCCTGACTTGAACCCAATTGAACACGTCTAGTGTGCTTTGGAAAGACAAATTGAAAAAAGAAAAGTATCTATTAATAATGTAGAATGTTTGAGGACTTTATCTGCAGAGGAGTGGGAGAGTGTTGGTGTTGAACTTACACAACAGTAAATTCAGAGTATGACAGACAGATACTGTACAGTCATTGATGCCAAAGGAGGCCATACAAAATACTAACTATATTATTATTCTATAATCAATAATTAAAGATATTGAGCTTTGGTATGCTTAAGTTTGAAGCTTTTATATCAAATGTGGAGTGTTTTATTTAATATTGAACATATACTAAATATTTCTTTCTGAAATCTATTTTCAAAAGTATTACATTCAAATGGGTGTGGCTGTATGTCTACTAATATCTAAATAACAGATAATCAGTAATTATTTTTACAAAAGAAAAGTAATTTTTTTAGCAATAAAGCTTTGGCAAGCTTAAAGATATACTTTTGTTTCAAGATATTTTATTATTACTATTGACTCTCAGTTCAATATTATTGTTATTATTTCTGAGTATAAAATATGAGTGAGTAAGTAAGAATGGAACTTTTGAAATAAATGAATATCTATAAAAAAAAAAGGGGGGGGAGAGAAAATACCATATGACACTCTCAGGAACTTAGTTTTAAGGACACCAATAATTATAATAATAAAAAATACTAAGGAAAAAATAGTTTTAAAGCCCAAAAAACCTGTAATCCAACTCAGAAAATTGAAATTTTAATGTTGAATGACTCTTTGATATATTATTATTATCTTGGCTTTTAGCTATTATTTTCTTAATCAATTAACTTAGAATAAATATAAAAAAGACTATGTATAATATTTTCTAGGAATTTATTTAAGCATTAAAAAAAAGATAAGCATAGGGCTTATAGGAGATAAGATAAAAAAAAGTTAAACGACTTTAAATAGCTTGCACTTTCTTGAGTAGTGATGTATAGGACATTTTTTTAAAATACATAATAACCCTCGACTATCTCTCATCTAAATCTATGTCTATACTAAAATTTATCGAATGATGAATTAAACCTAATGAATTCTTGACATTGAGGATTTCATTATTATCAATGGCACGCAGATATATAATAATAGCAGTAGAGCAATTCATTGGCTGATCACTTTTGTAGCAATAGGCGATCAACTCTTACTATAAATATATTGTTTTTTTATCACTTATAGTCTATCAGTAGTTTACCTCCAAAATTATTTTCTTTAGAATAGAAGTTTTCAAATCGATTTCAACAAGATATAGTCATAAATGTATTACAGTTCAAAGTATTTTTTATTTATGGGTGTTGATTGCTATTCGCGCATTGGGCATGTTAGCCACCCTATGAGAACTTTTGAAAAAATAGAATAAACATTAAAACACTTCAAATACGAAAGTGAAAAAAAGAATGCAAATGAATGGGAAACAGAAGGACCGAGAAATACAAAACCTCAGATGAGGGAAAAATGATGAAAAATGAGAAATGATGGTAAAATGAGAATTATGAATAGACATCCAAAAGGCCATAAAGTCAGCAAGGAAACCAGGACACCAAAAGATAACCGTCATCCTCTGGCGATTCGAAATCCAACGAGGGATACTTAGAGCAACTCGGACAATCCTGAGGACACAAATACAGCAGCTACACTAGCAGCTTCTGGCTTTGCTAAACGGGTTAAGAATGGGTGGTAGAGGAGAGATCGGAGGAGAAGTGAAGATACAGCGTCTGTTGCTGCAGGAGTCTTTGCACTCTATGGCGGCGTTGGCGTTCCCGCTCAACACACCCATCAGCAGCCTCAATGAGCAAGCTACCAGCTGATGGCTCTACCTTAAAGTCTCGAGTAGACGTGGCAGAGGTTGAGATACAGTGTCACATCAAAAAACTAAAATATTTTTTACATTCCGACGTGATTCTTGTTTATGGAAATACTCATTCTTTGTCATAAAAACACACATTAAACACACAGTAGAGACTTGAAAATTGGATAAAGTATAAAGAAGGTCATCAAGATACTATATACAGATTTATTAGGTGGAAACCCTTAGTATTTGGTGTTTCCACCCTTGGCCTTAATAACAGCCCTACATCTCCGATGCATGCTGTCGATGAGGGCGTTGGTGACAGTCTTGGGTATTTTTCCCACTCTTGCACCAGAAGAGCCTTCAAATCCTGAGAGTGCTTGCTGGGGTCATTCTCTTCCGAACTGCTCTGTCCAACTCTTCCCAAAGATGCTCAATTGGGTTCAGGTCAGGGCTTTGAGAGGGCCATCCCTCCATCGTGACTATGCCCCTCTCATTCTTCCATTTCCTAGTCTCCTTACTAGTATGGCAACTGGCATTGTCCTCTTGAAGAACATAGCCTACCACTGGATTCAGTGCCAAAAGACAAGCCAGCTCGGAGCAATAGGTCCTCTTTAAAATACTGGTGTATTTGGTACTATTAATGAACTCCTCCACTGTAACAAGTCTACCAACACCTTCACCAGAAAAGGAACCCCACACCATCACCCCACCACCACAAAACTTCATGGTAGGCTTCACATTCTTTGGGAGCAGTTCCTCCTTCTTTCTGCGCACTACTCTGTTGCGATGGTTGTTGCTCATTAGCTGGAACTTGGACTCATCGGACCAGATGACTGCCTTCCAGTCTTCTTCTACCCAGTGTAGGTGAACCTTGGCCCAAGCAAGCCTCAACCTCTTGTGCTTGTCAGTGAGAGCAGGCTTTCTGATCACCCTGCAAGAAGACAGGCCAATCTTCTTCATCATTTTTTGAAATGTCCTCATGGACACTTGGGTGGTCATTCCTTGGTGGAGCTCCTTCATACTCTGGAAGGAATCCTTTGCCACCTCGCGAGATACCTCTCTCTCGTCCCTCTCCTTCAGAATAGGCTTGCGCCCAGAGCTCTTCCCTGCTTTGAAACAGCCAGTTTCCCTGTACTTCTTCACGATGAGGCTGACAGTGGGTTTACTGACACCAAACATGGCTGCAATCTCCACTTGGCTGGTGCCATTTTGGGTGGCCTCGTGTACAATGAGTTTACGAGTAAAGTCGTCGATATTTTTCTTTCTGTTTCCAAAAGGCTTGGTGGTTTGTTCAGTGGTGTTAGACATAATAGATAATATAGCGGAAAAAGAAGAAATGAGGAATGTGTAAAAAAAAAATTTTTTTTTTTAGCAAAATTAGAGTCGGAAAACGAAAAATATTTTAGACTTTTGTCGTGACACTGTAGCTCATTTACAGGCGAGACCTTTGGCCCAGTCTGTTAATACTGCTGCAAGCCATTGATCGAGCCACGTCTACTCGAGACTTTAAGGTAGAGCCATCAGCTGGTAGCTTGCTCATTGAGGCTGCTGATGGGTGTGTTGAGCGGGAACGCCAACGCCGCCATAGAGTGCAAAGACTCCTGCAGCAACAGACGCTGTATCCTCACTTCTCCTCCGATCTCTCCTCTACCACCCATTCTTAACCCGTTTAGCAAAGCCAGAAGCTGCTAGTGTAGTTGCTGTATTTGTGTCCTCAGGATTGTCCGAGTTGCTCTAAGTATCCCTCGTTGGATTTCGAATCGCCAGAGGATGACGGTTATCTTTTGGTGTCCTGGTTTCTTTGCTGACTTTATGGCCTTTTGGATGTCTATTCATAATTCTCATTTTACCATCATTTCCACTCATTTTCCATCATTTTTCCCTCATTGAGGTTTTATATTCTCTTTTCTTTCCGTCTCTTCTCTCTTTGCATTATTTTTTTCACTTATGTATTTGAAGTGTTTCAATGTTTATTCTTTTTTTTTCAAACGATCTCATAGGGTGGCTAAAATGCCCAACGCGCGAATAGCAATCAACACCCATAAATAAAAATACTTTGAACTGTAGCTCATTTACACACCAGTAGGTCTTTAGGATATAGAAGGAAATAGTCGAAATACAATTGTTTAAAAATGACATGGATTTGAAAAGGAGCAAAAAAAGTGAAATATATTCATGTTAGTTCTTAAATAAAGATTATTATGTAAATTTACCTGTAAATATCTGAATCCCGAAGGAAACCACTTTCGGTGGCGATATATAATATAATATGAATAAGAATATCTATTTTTATGTGACTGTATAGATACCCTTTGATGCATTCACATCTCTGTTCCAAACAATTCCGCAACTTTGGCAAGCGCGGATATTGTTGAAATTCACTAATACCTCAGTGAGGATATTTGTGTTATAAGTGTGGCAGATCTTGAGAACAAAAAAGAAAAAAGAAAACTGTTAGAAGAGCCTTTCATATTGGTTGAGAGGTCAATCATGCTTACCCTCTATGTTCAAAGTTTATCAACATCAACCATAAGAAGATCCCCACCCTTTTGTCTCTTTTTTCAATGATTAATATAAAACTCTCGTCAAACCAACACAATGACCTTTAAACTTGGCAGCATCCTTTCCTTTCATTTCTGTGCCATAGGCAATGACTGGCAGCTTGGTAGGATTGTACTCCAATCCTTTTAGGTGCCAATACCCCTTTTCAATAATACAACAGTAAAAATAATTAGTTCGAGATACATCAAGGTACTCTAGGTGTGCGTCGTATTACTCTTGCAATGGCACCTTCTTCTTGCCTTTGCCTTTGTAACGGATTCACTGGGCTTATTATAGTAAAAGAATATAAAATAGAAACTGACTAACATATCAGACATAATAAACATACACAAACACTCACCATATCACAACTGTTGGTTTATATGCCAGACAAAGGCAAACAAGTTAAAGAGGGTAGAAGATATGGAGAAAAACAAACAGTGTGTTTGACATGTATTTATATCTGAGCAGAAGAGAACAAAACGAAACTTCACAAGTCATTTGCTTAATCAGAACTACTAAAGTAATGCAGACTACAAGAACATTTTAAAAAGAGAAGAATTCCTTAAAGAACAGTTGCCTAGTTACCCGTTGTGCTCAAATCGTGTGTTGTGTTCCTGTTCATGTACCCTCTTTGATTTCCCTAGACTAGCCTTTGTAATAATACTCTATTTCGTAGTCCCTGCTAGAGACCCAATATCTATACATTTATCTCTCTAGTGGTCTTGTTGATAACCACAGTGCCCTTTATTACAGAATAAAGGATATATTTTACAAAGTCACATAGTATAGATATTGAGGCTACTTTTATATATATCTTTTTAAGCTATAAGGATTAAAGCTATACGATAATAACATCTCTGTAAATTCAGAGATGGATCTCATTCTCTTGTCCTATGTATGTTTCAAGGGAAGAGATAAACCTTATTTACAATAAAATCACTTTATTGAATTGTATGGACTTGAAATACAGGACCAAGATTATACACACTGTAGGATAGGGCAGCCACCTTTCCCAGTCTGCTTGGATGTTCTATGAAAGCCATAGCTATTAATTGAGAATAGCAAAATATTCAAATTCATAGTCAAAGAAGAAATCCCAAACTAATATAAAAAGTGTAGTCATCTACATCTTTAATAAAATAGACATTAATCCAAACAGCTTCCTAGAGTATAAACAAGATAAGCTTTAAGGACTTGGACAGCTGACTGTTTCTTGTTCTCGACTTGTTTTCTTTCTGTATTCCCATAGGATGCCATTATTATTACAACCACCAGTTTGCCTTCTGTCACCTCATATCCTACTCTTTTCTATCAATCTCCGTATGAGTAACCAGCCTTAAGAGGTCCTGTGTGTCTCTTGTCTCTTAGCAACAGAATATTTTTGGGATATAAAGGGAAATACATGAACAATGAAATTATGTTATTTCTTTGGTTGGCTAATGTGTTTGAAAAGAACCTTTTCACTGTCTGTCTGTCTTAGAATTGACTATGGACTGTGTAATTAAACACTATAAAGTTGGATAAAAGGAAGAAGTAAACCTGACATTGCAACTCAATCACTGTATTTAATGTTTAACATGTGCTATCTATAAGCCCATACTTTTTGCAGTATGACACTGCTTAAGAAATATTTATTATAGGACACGCACTGAATTAAATCTAATAATCATTGTCCATAAAATAGAACCAAATACAACTATATTAAGAATTGTATAGACATTCATTGACTCAATATCCATAATCACCTCAATTATCTTATTGTAACTGGTATTAGCAATAGTACTTAATGATAACAAAGCATTGTTTCTAATACTGGACTTTAGATCCAAGGCAAATAGAGTGTGAATTGTTTGACTTAAAAATCTAACATGAATTGTGACTTAATTATAGGAAAGTAAAGGCTAAAGTGATACCTCACCAGAATGAAAATATTTTCTATTCTCTGGTCTGTTATTATTCTGTTATTTCTCACACTGCACATACAACTTAACGCCTAAGTACCCATCAAGATGAACATAAATAAACAAGGTAATGTGCCATTATTAACAAAGAGAAACAATAGAAAGAGGTGATAGACACCACCAAGGACTATTTTAGTGATAAAAAGGTAATCAGTGTCTTCATCTGGGCTTGAGTTCATTGTATTCCACAAGACATAGCACTGACTCTTCTTCTAATAGATAACATATGGCTTATTATTCTCAAGACAAACACTAAGTACAAGGTAAGTTTACTATCTCTCTTGATTGAATTATTACTAATACACTCTTTTCTGTTATTAGATAAGTTAAGACTCTTCTCAAGTCAGCCTTAGGTGGTCTTCTTCCTTCTATATTATCAATACTGTTTAGGGTGTATTCCCAAGCATAGTAATATATATCCCAAGAATAAAGCATAAGGCTTTTAGAGTGTATTTACTATTGCTATTAAGGAATACGCCTAGAACAGTAGTAGCTATAGTAATAGTATAGTATTAGCTACAGTATTATTAGCTATATTATTATAATAAACAATTTTATCCATCAACAATTTTGTTTGTAAACAATATTTCTTACTGATAATACAATTTGATATTGAGGTATTCCACAAAAGGAAATAATATTTTGGATACTTGCAAACCTTTGATTTTAAATACAGATCCATAAAAGGCAACCTTTTTTGTAATGTAAAAGGAAGGAGATATCAGCGCTTAAAGGCCAGAAAAATCTCCTGGTGTGTAGACAGCGAAAAAGCATTTTAAAATACATTAGCCAATTATGATGATATTGCGATTTTATTCTCAAGATATTTCTTTTTATAGCCCAAAAATCTCCTGGTGTGTAAGTGCTAGAATCTTGATTTCTGAAATTCTATTCAGCATCTCAATGGATTTAATCAATGGACTTCTAAAATAATCTTCTCATAATGATAAACTCAAACCTCTACCTTTGACAAATAAAGTTCGAGATAAATTATCAAGAAATAATACCATTATAGTCGATAACAAATGAAAATGCAATACATATATTTCTCCAGTATAATATACTAAATTAACAATAGAAATCTGTACATACACACATGCGTGCACATATATATATCGAATGTTTTATTAAATACCAATAAGCTGTTGAAGGAGTATAAAAGTAAGTTAAAAATATATGCAATGTTTTTTAAAGTTTATAATCATTTGACACTTATCACTAACTGAGTGAATGATTCTTCTTATTTCAATAACTTGTTAATAAATATATCGATATATGATGTTTAAATCTCAAGTTCAACTTATCTAAAACAGTCAATTAGAGTTTAGTATATGATATATAATATACAATATATAAATGCATAGTCATTTATGGTTACATTTTTTTAATAAGTTTAATATTTAACTAGAACATTTATAAAGTAGTCTACTTAAGCTGAATTTTTTTAAATGAATGAATAAAAATTAAATGAAGCAATATACTTGTTTTTTAGAATGCTATCTACAAGTAAATAAAAAGAATTGGATATGTAGAAAAGTAAGAGGGTATTAGAAAAAAAGGTTCAAGATGCAATATGTCAAGAAAGGTGGCAATGAAGAATATTGAAAGAAAGAGAATCTTAAAATAAAGCCAGTGACTAGCACTAATAATTCATGCATAATCTTATAATGGATCCACAATAATCTATTTAAATTTATTGAGTCTATGGTTTTTATGGTATATCTATGCTAAAATCTTACTTTTTTCATTCACCTTTTGAGATATTGATATGAATAAATAATTATTTAAGCATCCATAATGATTAGTGTCAATAAAGAAATCTTATTTTTAATAATTGATTTGATGGCGGCCATATACCAGGTCTCTACAACATGAAAGACGCTCAAATTCAACAAATACAAAGCACTGAGTATCTCACTCTTGGTAACATAGTAAAAATCGATTTATAAAACAGTTGCCATAAGAGACAGTGAACTGAGACACGAAGTATTGAGTGTATTTGATATTAACAAAGATACGAGATAGATATTCTACAATATAGAGTGTAGGTTTTCTCCTGGCAAGATAGTTGTCCTACATTAGTAGGGAGTCACATCAGGCATAGATTACTTGACAATCTTTTGATAAGTATTACCTTACTCCCGCTAAATCATTGCTTAATTTGTTGGGACTACTGTAAAAAGCTACTTAAGGTTTTGTTAGTAAATCTTCTAGTCATACTAAAATAATCTTAATAATATTGTTTACTAATAATAATAAACGGATTTGAAAAGCCAATAACAAACTAAGTATCTGTATTCTTAATAAAGTATAATGAGTATTTTCTCAAAGATTATAATTTAAGTAGAAATGTTCCAAATATTTTCCAGTAAATATTGCTACTATTTTTATTTAAAGGCGTCAGATCTATCCTTATAATGATTAAGATTAGAAGCCCAGAAAACTTTATCAATATTTAATGAGAATATTATTTTATTTGACTCTTTTTGATTGTTATTTTCAAACCTCGTGAACATGTAGTTTCTATAAAGAACAACATAAATTAGTATATTTGTAGGCCATTAAAAGAGTTTAAAGAAAAAAGACACAGCCATCACCACATTAGGCCATATAAAAAACTCGTCTTGTCTTCTGCTCGTTCTAATTCCTGCGAAGTATCTTAAGGTTTGATAATAATTGATAATAATATGGAGAGATATATTTTAGATATTCATTAATGAAAGGAATGTAAGTCCACTAAAAAATTAAACTGTACATCAAAAAAATCGTTGCATTTTAAATTCAGGTGTGTCTTTATCCTCATACTACAGTTTACTGTGTTCATAGCTTTATAAATTATTTAGATGTATACTTCGAATCTTCAAAAATAAGAGCTAAACTTTTTTTTTAAAAAAAATTGACAATTTGTCAACAGCCTATAAACCCACCGTTAGTTTCAAGAAACTTATAACACCTCTGCTCTATGATGGTAATCACCTTGTCTGTATACTTTTTGGAGATTTTACCCCATTCTATCATAATTACAACCAATTTTCTCATAAATTAAACTTGCGCTACTTGTTGATTGTGTGTGTTTTTTTAGTTTAGTTTATATCAAGCTTTATCAATGGGTTTTAGGTCAATTCTGTAATATATTCCATCAAATTGAAACTTAATATCAGTGTTATTCTCGAATATTTTAGCCTTGTCGCTTTTAGGGATACTAGTGTCATCATCAAAGAAGCACATCACTCCAGAGATGATTGATGCCAAACATCGGAGTATATTAATATATGCTTTCACGGAGTTAACATAGTTTTTGGTTGCCTTCTTACCATTGTTACAAATGAGGAAATATTATGTTCTTTGGAAGCCATTAAGAGAAGAATATTACCCGTGTATTATGAAAAAGAATGATATTGGATAATTGGTACTATATAGATTATGAATTAGAAGAAAATGTATACAGGTAGTCTTTAGATTCATTGAATGAAGCTTTGAGAAATATAATTTGTACCTACCTAAAACCCACTTCTTGTTATTGGGTTTTCGAATACTATTAACCATAAAGAGCTTCCCGACACCCTTATTACTGAAACAACACCAGATATAGACACTTTCACCATTGTATTCCCACATATCAATCTTGTGATCGTAAAAGTAAGTATTTTTTTTTACTATTTCTTATTATTTATAAATCTGATGCTGCCATTACTGTTATGAAGCCTTACTTGTGACTCACCAGTTTAGACAACAGAGAGCCACCGCTCATATGTTCAGTAGAGGTAGTTATAAAAACAATTGAGTCTCTTCTTCATACTCTCTTTAGTGATGGTAAAAATATCTTATGAGTAGCAAGAATAACAACCTTTTTGCAAGAGACCACTGGAAACAGGTAGGGAGAAGGTACTAGGTGTTGTGCGAATAAGACGAGATATAGTAGATAGTATAAGCTGATAACAGATATCAGAATGCGGATTTTATTATGAAAATTGGATAAGTATTTATATGAATGTTTATATGGTACTATCCAATTACTAAGTGACATATGCTATACGAATAATAAAGGAGTGTATGATCAGTGACATAGAAGTGATGCGAAATAAAGGAGTGATGTTGATGGCGGAGAAAATGGTGTAAAAAGGAGTGTTCAGATTAGGTCATCACTTTTTTATTTATTTATTAAAAAAAAAAGTCTTATCATTGCTAGGCAAGAGATTTTCTCTGTTATATTTTCAGAGATCATCGTGTGTTTGAAAGAGAATAATTCTTATCACTTTCTTGATTGGTCGATTGCCTCTCTCAACTACCTCCCTCTTTTATCAGGCTTTGGTGCAGCCTCAGTGCCGTCAGGTTTTCGATGATGCTTCAGTACCTTGTACACAGTTTCTGGTACCTTATTGAAGAGGCAAAATATCTCCGTATTTGACGCGTTGTTAGCAATAGACCTGTGTTTAACAACAGTGAGATTTTTGGAGCTAGTGTTTTCCCCTCCAGTCAGAAGAAGAGTTAGAAAAAGATTTAGTATAAAAAGTGATAATAACAAATAATTTACAATGATGTAAGCATTTTTACTATGAACAATACGAGTGCTAGAAATTTAAAATTTGAATATTGGTTTGATGTCTCAGTTTATCTCTTTTGGATGTCTTTATTTCTCTATTTGACTATAATAAGAAGAGATGGGAAAAGAAATCGACCACTGATTATGAGTCCAAGGTCTATATTACTAAAGGAATCTATTTGTATTGCACACTGGTTAAAAGAAATTGAACTTCAAATATTAGAAGATATTGTTCAAAAAATCAGAAAAAAAGGTGTGTTTGTAATATAAGAAATATGTTTCGCAAAGCTTTCTTCTATCTAATAGATTGATAGCTTATATACATTTTCTATCTGCTACATTGGTCTATATAAAATTACAAAAGCAATCTCTTCCAAAAACATAGGAAGGATTTCTAGCATATTAATATGCCAGGGATCAAATACTTCCATATTTGTAATAGTAGTAATCATTAAAGTATAAAAGAAGTATAAAAAAATAACAAGCAAGTTGAATAAAAAAGAGCAGAGTTAATTGTACGTTAACTAAACCAAATACCTTTGGACCTAAGAAGCTATTGACAACACCATAACATCAATAGATGATAAATAATAGCTGATACTATTCAGTGTTGCTAATAAAATAACTATTTATTTCCTCTTTCTTATTGTATTTCTATCTATTCTTTCTGAACTAAAGATGTTATTCAGCCAACAATATTTTAATGAAGTAAAGAAGATACAATATGCTTATAGATTCAACCTAGGATTCTTACATGTATTTGATTTCTATAGGAGCCTGTAGCAAGTTATCGAGGTGCTAATCCTACCAGAAGAATAACAATAAAGGGAAAAGACATGTGGAGGATGTTGAAGAAAGAAGGATTCAAACTCTATCTTATCAATGAATTCAAAACATCGAGCCTGTGTCCTGGGTGCAAGTTCTCACCTTTGGAAATAGTTAAACATGTCAAGAACCCCAGGCCCTATCAACGAACAAAAATCCTTCAAGTTAAATGTCATGGTCTTCTCAGATCATCTCTTAATTTTATATTAAAAAAGAAACTCATTTTTCTCTCTCTTCAAATAGGTGTTCAAACCACAATTGTATGAAAGACAGGATATTGAAGCTTTAGAATCGTGATCTAGCTGCTATATTGAACTTTAGACATAGTCTAATGTCTCAAAGGGAAAATGGTACCCTCTTATAGTGCTTTTGTAAATAGAACAAAAGAAAACATGATTCCAAAGATACACCTAGAACCAAGAAAAGGTCCAAGCCTTCTAGTTCATCTCCATCCTTCTCCCTCATTATCACTGGAGCCTCGGTTGACTAACTGACGGAAACCCGTGATACAGTTAAACTACCTAAAAAGTGATAATGAAGTGTATCTTATTCGATTTTGTCATGCAAAAAGAAATTATAATGTCTAGTATCACAATACTGTATTCTTGTTATTAATATAAACTTCCTTGGGAAATCTGTTGATATTGTTAGATCTTCAAAACTCTCAGTGTATTTATAAAACAGTACGAATAAATAGCAGCTGTACATTTATATTTAGACTAAAACATAAAACATAAATTTTGAAAGATCTATGGCTTTTTGTAAGTTGCTTTAGTATGTGTAAATACAAATAGTTTTTTTTTAAAAATAATATACTTGATATTACTTCTCTTTTTGTTTGTAGCACTAGAAAGTCTAAAATAAAGTCATATGTGTGTGTCCTAGAACATATGAAGAAGACTTAAAGTATATGCGCTTAGTATATATTCATATTTTCAAAAAATAAAATAAAAATAAAAATAAAAATAAAAAAGTACAAGTTCTTAGTTTATTGAGATGGCCGTGCTAAAGTATTAGAAACATACCATTAATATTATAAATATACAATAAAATCAACAAACCAGCCTTTTTATTCATTTTATAGTTAAAAAATTATCAAGTTTTATTTAAAAATCTTCATCATCAAAAAATGAGCTCATGCTGCCCTGATCAATATTGTTAGTACTCTCGATAGAATCATGCCGAGTATGGTTTGATAAAGTTGTATGACTATTCTTGGCTAAATCAATATTACTTGTAGATATTTGTCTACTTTGACTAATATGTTGACACAGAAATGTGTGCTCTTCTTTTCCAGTATCGGGATTAAAAAAGGTGTGTGTAGGCGAAACATGATCATTTGATGTTTCTTCAGGATCTTCAAAAAGCATACTTGCAGAAGGAACATGGATTGGTTTCCTTGGAGTTGAAGTTGATGTTTTCAATCCTCCCTTTCCAAGTACACCACTATTCTGTGATTGCTCAAGAGTACCACGGCGCATAAAAGAAAGAAGAGTTCTTCGTCGCGCAGGAACTGATACACTTGGTTTGACATCCTTATTAGAGACTTCTTGTGATGTTGCTGATGTTGCTGATGTTGCTGTTAGTCCAGTATCAGAAGCAAGGGTGGATATAGCGGATGAGGTGGAGGAGAAAGAGGGCGATTTCAATGAAGGTTCTTTACTTGCTGTCTCAAAATTGGCAACAATAGAGCGTCTGCTTGCATGTTCACCTTGAGCTTTGTGAGTCTCCACAGAAAATACACTATGATAGTGTTTAATTAAGTCGCGCATCAATCTCTGAGGGTGTTTATCGTGTATTTTTAAGTTTGATTCAATCTGTGAACGTATTATAATATGGCCAAATATTGATGCAATATTTTCCAGCAGTTCTGAGCTATGTACATCACCCGAATCTTCAAATAACCTAAATTAATTTATATTATGATAGAGTAAAATAACACCTGTTTAAAATAAAATAAAATAAAAAATAACATACTTATGAAAATGGTTTACCAGTGTTTTGATAGTATAAAAATTGGTTGCTGGGAGCGTTGCTAATAGTTTACTGATGGAAACAAGACGACTTTCATCGTCCTGAGCTTATTAAATACCCTCACAAGGATTAGTAAACTGTGTAAATATATGGATACATCCGGTAGGCTTACAATTAGTGTAGAGTAGTTTGAATGGTTCATAAAGTTCAAAGGTAAGCAGACACTCAGGAAGTTCCATGAGAAAGAGTCGAATGAGTGAGGCTAATAGTAAAATATCATAGCGTTGGAGGAAGTCTTCTTTCATGGTTATTGGAAGGTAATTTATTTCATCTCTTGCAGTATGTATTCGATCTAGTGGTAGTTGTGTAGTCCATGCCTTTTCTTTTTCTATGATTGTTATCTCCACTGTCAATTCATTTTCTTTCCATATTGTATTTTTGTATAATTTTATCTAGCATAAAAAAATACCTTGGTAGCATAAACCCTTAAACCCTAACGTGTTTAAAAAAATAGAAGAATATGTTAGCTTTCATTATAATTCACAAGAACATAAATAGTACAAGAACATCATCTAACCAGATTCAATGACAGCAAGTCCCTCTGAAATAATAAATGGAACCATTGTGTGGTGTATCTGAGCCAACTGATCTAATGCTATACCATACGCTTGACCTGTTTGTTTTCCATTATTAGTATACTTTTTAAAAAAAAAAAAAACTCACCAGAAACAGTACCATGAAAATAGCTTTCGTAAATGATTGGCTTAGGACAGTATCGACCTGTGCGGTATTGCTCAACAATAAACCGAACATCTTTATCAGGCCTCAATGTTTCTTGATAAAGCATCATTCGGTCGTACATCTCTTTGCATAATGGTATTGTATTGGACAGTGCTGCAGCGATACTAATGAACGCTGGAATATGATATTAATATAGTTACAAAACTTCAAGACTTTGGCTGATTTAAATGCCTAACCCTGTTTAATAGTTTGAATTCGCTCAAACTCAAGGCTTTCCATTTCCTCATAATGCATAAACTAAAGATACAACGTGAATAACAGCAACACTACTTGTTTATCATTTATTTATTCTCACCAATAGTTGTTCTGTCTCCATACGCATTTTCTCGGCCTTTGCCACAGACTCTTTATATGCCTTGTCTGCTTCTTGCATGTCTTGAATTGCAAGCTGCTTGTTCTCTTCATGGTTTTTGTGATTCCAGCGTTCGAATATCCCACCTAGCCCACTTGAAGCAGTCATCACTTCATCCTCCACAGACACTTTGTTTTGGTTTATATTTCCAATAACATTATCTGCTAACTCTTTGAATGTTTGTTTACGAATCTTATAAAATACATCTGGCAAGCTGTCAAATGTGGATTGACCCCCCGACACCGAACACAAGAAGCTGTAAGCAAGTAAATCCTGACATATTTCCATGGTCATTTGTGTGTTTCTTTCTCTTTCATTTTTTAAGGTAAAAGAGGAGGGAAAATCAGTGTCATGGTTGTTATTCTCATTCTGTAAGAGTAAATGACAGTAGTTATGCATCCACTCATATATAAATTCACCCGTCAGTACTACAATGTCATGGTCTTCCTGTAATGTGGTTTCTTGCTTTGGTTGCTGGTTATAGTCCTGGCTCATACGTTGAAGAAGGCGTATGATTTCCATATAGGCAAATGTGAACTTTCCTAAGCGAACCTGCATATCTACATACGGAAGGGGTGGTAAATACTCGAGGTCCAATGCTTGAACAGCACGACACTTGACTTTGTAAGTTGTCCGAACTTGATCTACACTCTCAGCCATAATCTCAAAGTCCTTAATACGCTTATCCATAGTGGTTTTTGTGTTTTGAACAATGCGTTGGTAGCGCATGGCCAGTCTTTCAAGAGGATCAAGGGCAGTTTCTGTTAGATTGTTGGCTCGTGTAAGGTGGCCGTTTGCTGTTTCACCACTTTCAGAGCGTACAATCTCAAAGCTTCTTTTCAATCCTGCACCCACATCTTTTTCAAAAGCTGTTTCTATATTATCAAAAGACAAGGCCTGGAGAAGTTCAGCATAGCCATGCTCAGCAGCAATGCGTTGTCTTAGGTACTGTACAATGACTGTATTCTCTTCCATAGACTGATGGAGCTTTCCATGTAGCACATCAAGTCCATAAGAAAAGTTCGGTACAGCATCTAGAGCAGCGTTAGGTGACCAAAAAGAATCTTGAAAGGGATGATGAAGCATGGCGGGTAATAATAAGAATAAAGTGCATGGGTGACTGACACCTGTAATAAAAAGAGGTCACACGATGACAGGGTCAATGCATGCTTATCACTTGTTCTACTGTTCAACGATAGTCCACCCCCTTCCACCCCTCCCTTATTTATTACAACTGCATTCCTATTGAGCTTTCATTGGAGCATGAGCAGAAATAGGCAGACCAAACTCATCCAACTGAACATTATGCTATGATAGACTGGTGAGTCCTACAGTGGTATGGTCTGTACAAATGATGATTACCTCTTTGGGGTCAGTATCTACTAGCTTAGGAAGTTCTTCTGAAGGTTCCTGGAGATAGGAGGGTATCTCATCTTCAAACTGTATATCATCACTCAGGGCATCCAATTCTAATAAAGAAATGTAAATAATTATGGTATAAATCAGTGGCTAGTGCTATTCTTTTACCTGCTGCCAAGTCATCTTCATCAATATCATCAGGGAGATTGTAGGTTCTACCAAGAGATTCTTGGACTTCATTAGCAGCCTCCATCAAGTCCTCCATTTCATCCTGCAATTGCTATTCACAGTAGTTACTATTTTGCCATAGCCACTAAGCCAAACCTACATCAATCTTATCCAAATCAACATTCTTGTATTGCTTCTTCATCTCTTTATTGGCTGTTTGCATAGCATCCACAGTAGCCATAACATTACGCAGGTTATCCGTTGTCATTTGTGCTTGTTCCATATTAAATGACTGCTGCTGTAGGTTCTCCAGCTGGACTTCATAGCTAAGTAGCCTATGAGACAAGGGCTGTAGAACAAGACTTACAGTTTTCTTTGTCTAAGGACTCGTAATGCCTTTTGCTGAACTGCACTCTATGAATAAAACAAAACAGAGCATTTTTTATGCTAAGCAAAGGCAATAGAACTAAGACTTCAATCCTAATTCTTTCTATCTTGGTCTATTTGCCCTAGAACTGAGTCTTACTTTGGCAGGTCCGTCCCTCATTTTCTTCATTTGGTCTCTGTATCGTGTCAGTTCAGCGTCTAGTTTCTTAACCTTGACTTCTACTGCATCTGCACGTCCATCTGTCTGTAGGTAGGTGTTAGGAGTATGAGTAAAAGAGAATAACACTAGACTATTACTGAGGAAATGGCATCCACTAGTGTAGGCTTAGGTGTCTTTTTAGAGGTGCCAAAGAGTCTGTTCATAGTGCTGGCCAGATGCTAAACTGAAACAAGAACAAGCAGGCTCAAGCACATCTATCAAGCAGTCACACTAGGTGAGGAAGACATTGCCCAATGCTTATTCTATTGGCAGTAGTCTCTGATTATTTTTATTTTTATTTAATTAATTAAAAAAAGATATTCTTTGACTCCATGGTATTACCATAAAGGGTATATTGGGACCTAAGATTTGTTATAGCTGTCGGATAGTCACCTGCCATAAATAGAGATATATATCATCCCCGTCAATAGAAACACAGACTACCTAAAAGAGGACCACACAATAGAAGAAGGGTTAATAGCAAGGCGTGCATCTAAGAGATGATACTTTATCAAGGGAGTGCTTTTTTATTAGAATTGGTAGATAGTATCAATTAGAAAAGTATAAAACAAGTTCAAAACATTAAATAAAGATCAGACTTTGTTTACTCTTTGAACTGTTCAGGATTTCTCTTTGGTTGAAGCCAAAAAGACAACAACCCAGGAGGACTTTCTCATCACCAACTGAGATTTAAAAGATGATACCCTACAATGCTGATTCTGAATCTGGATTAAAAATTATATGTCAACACTGTAATACACACCATTCTGATAAGCACTACACACCAGGAGATTTTTCTGGTCTTTAAGCGATGATATCTCCTTTTTACATCGTTAAAAAACCTCACCTTTTATAGAAAAATGTTTAAAAATCAAAAGGTTTGCAAGTATCCAAATATTTGTTATTATGAAGTACTCTTGTTAATACCAGTTACAATGAGTTAGTTGAGGTGATTATGAATATGGATTCAATGAATGACTATAAATTTATCAATTTAAGTAAGTTTGGTTCTATTTTATGGACAAAGATTACTAGAGTTAATTCAGTGTGTTTTATAATACATCTTTCTTAAGCAGTCTTATACTGCAAATACTGTGGGCTTATGGATAACATATTATGTTAAACAATAAATGCAGTGACTGGGTTGTAATATTGGGATGACTCTTGTTCTATGTCTTGTCTTTACAGCCAATTCTATACTTTTTAATTGCAAAGTCAATTATCTTTGTTCTGATAGGCAGGCAGAGTTTGAAATCGACCTTCTGGACAACAAAAAGGCATTTTCAAACACATTAGCCAATCATAAGAAGATTTTTATTTTATCCTCAGAATATTTCCTTTTATATCCCAAAAATCTCCTGGTGTGTAGGTTGGAGTATAAATACATGTTCAGCCAATGACCAAAATGTCATGATAAGCACAATGAAATACTACTGATTCAGATTGATTTACGGAAATGACTCCAATGACTTGCATTTATTTGAAAAGCCCTCTTTATCAGTACAGAGTAGACATGTATGCCAACATTGAGCAATACTACCTGAATTTTATACAGCATAACCCTATTAACGTATGATAAATGGCAACTGATACTATTCAATGCTATTAAAAAGCTCTTTACTCTTTTATTGTATTTCTATCTATTTCTCTGAACCAATAAAAGGCCCAAGCCTTCTGGTTCATCCCATCCTTCTCTTTCTTATTTATTGAGGGAGCCTTAGTTTAATAACTGACGGAAGCCTATGGTACAGATAAACTGTATTAAAAAGTGTGTCTTATTGGATTTTGTCATGCAAAAGATATTATAATATCTAGTAAGGCATACTAATATAAGAATAAAATTATACTAAAAAAGGAGAAAAATAGTCTTGCTTTAACCAGTCACATGATTTTGTCATTATTCTTTTAATTCAGACAGCGCTTGTCTGAGGTTTCTCTACTGCGACAGACCAAATTATGATTTCTTCTGACATTTATCCACTGAAGTTCAGCAGTGAAAAATATTCTATGAATTCACCCTACTACTCTCAGAGTGAAGATAAAGACCAAGATGACTATGAAAAAGGATCAGAGAACTCTTTTAGAAAAGGACGTCAACAGCGTCTTATGGCAGTGGACCCTTCGTAGGTGGATTTATATGAATTCTATCTAATGTATTGACATTTATGCTGCAAGGACACCCTGTTATATACAGAGCCTGTCAATAGAACTTATCACTCATATCTTTGCACGTCTCAGTCCTGCCAGTCTGGCCAATGCAGCTAAAGTGTGCAGAGACTGGTATTATATTGTAACGGATGATAGTTGCTGTAAGACTTCAATTGATGGGTTTAGCGTGTGCTTATAAAGTATGAACAGGGAGAATTGCATTTGTATCGTATTTTGGTGCTCTTCCTTACAAACGTCTATGTACTGACACCTGGAAGTCAGAGTATATACTTCGGACTCATCTTCTTAGGTAGAGATAAGGTGTAAATCACGAATGATTAATAATGTGGATGTAGGAAGTGGGAGAAAGGAAGAGGATCTGCCTTGGTTATGGATCCAAAAGTGGGATATATTGACAATTCCTGTGTTGATTTCGACAATGCCTCACTTATGGTGGCTAGTAAAGAGAGAGGTGAGTATAAATAGGGAATAAATACAGTAATAGTGTATGGTATTTAACATTGTTTCAAGGTGTGGCAGTCAAGTGTTATATTGGCACCGGAAAAGTAGACAAACATATTCTGTTTAGTACTGATACAGGAGTACCCATCGAGCTAAGCTGTATTTATATGAACAAGTAGGTGGTAGCACTGGAAATGTGCTTGTTCTGACCTGATCCGTTAGGCAATGCATTGTATGGGGATTTAGTACTGGGCTTATTACAGCAACAATACGCATGAATGCATTGGTTGGAAGACAGCACAGAACATTCACAAGTATCAATCGTAGTGCTGTTCGACTCATTGAGTTCCTGCCCTCTGCCCAGACTATATTTGTTAGTGTTGGAGAGGAAGGCGAAATAAAAATATGGGATTTATCTATTTCAGTTTGTATAAAGAATCTCCAGGGTATGCATTGTATTGATAATATCTATCTATCTAGATACACTAATACAATTTCTTATGATTCTTTAATTTTTATAATGATAATAATGATAGGTCTTATGGAAACCCCTACCTGCTTACAAGTCATGAAGGATCATATTGTAGTAGGCTATGCTAATGGATCCATTCTCATTTTGAATATTCAACTTGATACACTGCCAGAGACCTATCTTACACAGAGAGATGGTCAAATATTAGGTGGAAATTCTACAAGGCGTCTAGTCGTTCCTTCTCCTAGTACTAGTAGCAGTTCCTCGGTGCAATCTATGAGATATGATCCATTATACAATATGCTAATAGTATCCTATACCCAATCAAATAGGCTGCAGAAGTATTCTATAGAAACTGGACAGTGTGTGGCTACATTTGGAGCTGAACATATGCTTGGAAGCTTCACTTGTATGGAATGGGATATTTCTTTGCCAGTTCCGCTTTCTTCTTTAACATCGGCATTGAAATCCAATCCAAAGAAACAAACCTCTTCAAAAACACCAAAAACACCAAAAACACCAAAAACACCAGATACACCAGATACACCAGATACACCAGATAAAACTACAACAGATATACCCGCTTTAAGAACTGTTCGTCTTTTGGTTGCTGGCGACACTATGGGATCAATATACATATGGGATTTGGATCAGCAAAAGAAGCAATATCCTTTTATACCTCCCCTAAGAAGAATGGGAGGACATCATGCAGATATCAGCGCACTCTATGTTGACGCTTTCAAAATTGTTAGTGGAAGGTACTGAGTTGATAGAGTCTATACAACTCAGTAATTAATCTATGATGTTCAGTGCTGATGGGTGGATAAGGATTTGGGATCCTATAACTGGAGTTGAGATTAATGTCATAAGAAACAAGTAGGTGCCTCCTATCTATCTCTAGACTAAACAAAATGCATAGGATTCCTCGACACATTCTGTCTGTCCAAGGCAGCAGGGATGTCTTCAAAGTCAGTAAGATACACTGTAATGACTATCAATGTGTAGCTGTTATTGGTGACCATATCAAAACATGGGACTTCTCTCCCAGCAAACAACTCTTAGGTACAAGTAGAGTAAGGTAAAATGCCTTAACTTACACTCCTATAAAGATCGTCGCCAACTCCGTGCTAAATCAAAGACATCGGGTACAAGTCTCAGTGGCCAACAGCTCTACTATGAAATGAGACAGGATGTAAGAGAGACCAAAGATCGATTTATGCAAGAGAAGAAAGAGAAAATACTCGAGGCCAAGAAACTCCACAAGTTGACATTGGGCGGTATGTCAGAAGAAGAGATGATGGCCTATGCCACCATGCTATCTCAAGAAGAAGCAATAGAGTCTACCCATAGAGAGAGCCATTTAACCCACGGGCCTGGATCTCATCCAGGAGCCATTCACTCGGACTATATTACTGCTGCGGAGAATGATAAGGATGAAGATGAGCTTATCAGAGCAGTGATTGCTAGTTTAGAGATGACGGAAGAAGAAGAGGATTTTAAGGAAGAGTATATCAACCAAGCAATTCATTCTTCTCTTATAGAAGACACTAGAGTATCAGAGGAGCTTTTTTCTTCTGCACCTGTAAAAGAAGCCTGGCCAACAGTGACAGGAACTACACCAAGCTCTTCTAATCAGGCACAGAATGCTTGGAAGGATGTCAAGGCTCGCGTTATTGAGCCTCTCAAGGCAGAAAAGAGTCATAAACCCCCATCCCATAGTGTTGAAGATGAATACGACGAGGAACTTCAATATGTACTTAGACTGAGCAGAGGAGAAGTTTAACATAAACAATTGTATAGTGTTTGAATTACTATTACAACTAAAAATTTTATTGGTATTATGTACAGGCAACAAAAGATGTCTATGAAGAGAAGTGACAGCCATTAACGAGCCTCAAATTGAACCACTAGAGACAAAGAATAGGTTAGAAAAGAGTGTATATATATCTACATGAGAGTGAGTGAATATGAGTATGCTTACTTCTCTTGGTTCTTTTTTTGTACATGATACGGTGGCCACAGTCTTGGCAGCGAATAGGTTCTCTTGGCTTTAACTGATTCTCAGCACCACAATCTGAAAATACAAAACATCAGTTACTGTCTGGACTTGTCATAATAAGGCTTTGTATATTGAAATTCAATAGAGAATAGAGTACCTGCACAGATATAAGTCATTGCAACAGGCTGGCGGATAGCAGTTTGTTGATAACCTTCCATAGTGAGATGTACAGAGGTGATAAGTGGGAGAGAGAGAAGAGAGAAAAAAATAAGTCAGATTTCTAACAAGCTGTTTGTGAACATCAGCAGTCACGTCAATTCTCCTATGTGTGCCCGCCCTCAAATGCTTATTCATAAAATAGCATAGCTCCCCGCTAAAAATCCAGACTCATCAAGTAGTGTCCATAAGCCCACTCAACACCTCTCATGGACTGAAATAACAGCACGAAAGCAACACCCTTTTCTTCGTACTTGGAAGCTAAAAAGTACAAAGTTGTTCTTTTGTCTGTTTCCAACATCTCTCAAAACACCTCAACATATACCCCTCGAGTCTGGAAACAGGCCTTCAGCAAACACCCCTGTGTATTTCTTGATGTCACCTTGGTACTGGTGACATCTCCAGCCTTTTATAGGGAGAACCTTAAAGCCTTTCCTATTGGTATAGGCTTGGCCATGGCCACTCATAAAGAAGGATCCCGGACGATTGTGGAGGTCATCCTTCAGTCTGAGGAGCACTGTGTTGCTGCCTGTGAAGGAAGTGGCTTGGCAATTGGAGATAATGTCTTCAAGGCCTACTCAGCTATCCTCAGTGATTACAAAACCACTAAGCCCTCCCTCAAGAAATTTCCTATTGATGTTGCTGAGAGTGTGCGTGCAGGACTTTTAGAATTCCTCACCCCTATGGGGAAGTTCTGAAAGTAGGACTTCATGTGGAGGAACATGGAGAGTGGTATCTAGAAAGGGGGTATGATTTCCTGGCAAGTACTGCCTCTCCAACAGCCAGCTTAAAGCCATGGAGCCATGGGTTAGAGTGGTATGATAGTTCAAGTACGTTTTTATTTTTATTTTTTGCTACGTGGCAGGATATGCTCAAGCACTGTTCCTAATGCCACAAAGGGAGACATTCAAGAGAACAATGCCCTACTCGCCTTAAACGGATGTGTTATGGGTGTCAAGAAGAGAGACATGTAGCAGCTAATTATCCTAGAAACAGAGATGACTTGAACCGTAAGCGTCCTAAGGTTGTGCAGTCAGCACCCACCATAGAGATTATTGAACCCAGTAATAAAAGGCCTTGGAAGAGGAGAGAAAGAAGAGGAGAACTCTGACATTAACATGGCGCACTTTGCTGATGCCATAGATAGGGCAGAAGCCCCAATACCACCAATACTAGGTATAATTTCCCCAATTAGAACATACAAGTCTCTTACTGCTGTAGAGAAGACAAAGACGCCAGTCAAGACCCAGACTAAGAAATGGGTTAAGAAAGCCTCCAAGTATGCTCCATTGACATATACAAAGACAAGAAGTGATCGCTCTATTAAGACACCAAGCCATTTAGGCATATATATATCTAATAACCTTCTTAGGATCGGCAGTCTGAACTGTCTTACGGCTCCAAATATGCTTCCTCTACCTACCTTTTGTCGAGTAGATTCTAGTTCTTGCATTGATTATATCTTTTCACCCAACGACATGGCACCTTTTATGCACTCTTCAAATGTGGAGTTTATTTCTTCTGCCTGGACAGACCATGTTCTTCTTACCACGGTCTTTTCATTTAGCCCAACACCTCATAGTAAAGAGATTTATTGTGATAACTCAGTTTTGGCTACAAAACCTACTTTCCAGCATAGACTCTTCTCTGTTTTGAAGGCTGGAAATCATTGGAGGGAACATGGTGAGATGTCAGCAGGGTATCTGAAGCGCACTGTAGCCACTAGGCAACAGTAGCAATCTATTTCTAGCCTCTGCCATCTCACCACTAACAACTTGTGCACCACTCCTAGTGAGAAGACTGAGGCTGTTCAATGCTTTTACAAACAATTGTACACTTCAGATCCAATTGAAGAATCTGTCTTGTCTGCTGCACTATATGTCATTCCCATTGAATCCACTATAAATATAAAAGGATAAAGACAACCTATGTGATTCATTCACCATGGATAATCTTCTGATGGGTGTTTTCCACACACCACACCAAAGAAGTCCTAGCTCTGATGGTATTCCTTATGAATTTCTCGCTCTAGTATCTGGTATCTTCCTTCCTAGTTGGTATGGCATGGTTATGGTACTTTTGCCCAAGACAGGTGATCTCTCTCTCTCTCTCTTCTTTGCAATTGGAGACCCATCTCTCTCATTAATGCAGACACTAAAGTGTTTACTCGCTTGGTGAATGTACTTATTATTGGCAAGTGTGGATCCTAGGTGAATCCCTGCCAAACAGGATTTGTACTTAGTGGGCTCTTTGCTGATAATAGTATCACGATACGTCTGGTGATGGAAGATGCCCAGAGATGTGGGCCTTCTCATTCTTTGATCTATCTTACGTTTCCTTTGTTTACATCCTTAGCACAGAGAGATGTGTTTTGCTATTGGCTGCTGGATATTATTAGTACGGCATGCCAAATCTACTTATAACGCAAATTATCTATTCTTGGAAGAGCAATTTTAGTGAATACCCTTATTTCCTCTATAATTCCCGATATCCCTTTTCTCTGTCGCTTCCTTATGAGACTACCAACGAGTCTATAGAGTCGTGCCAAATTATCAGCTCAATCCTACTGGCCATCTGGAAAACTCACTGGAGACTAGTATTTGATAATGTTTCCTTCCCACCTATTGTTGTGGCACATAAGACTAGCTCAGTGCTGACTACAATTACTTCAGAACAGGAATTAGATTAGTTTTCTTTCTTTTCTTACTTTCTTCTACTATGGTTCTATAGACCTGTTTATACTATACTATATTATAGTTGTTTATTTTTGCCCTTATATATCTTTTTTCTCTTGCCCCCCTCACTATTTCTGATAGGGTGTGTGTGTGTAAATAAAACTGATCACTGACTTCCATACAAAAAAAAACAGGTTCATAAAATAGAGTAGTCTGCTACCTGTAAGGAAAATAGAATATAGATTACAAATAGACAGAGGATAACATGGAAAAATAACTAGAGACATTGCTATTTCAATTTAATACGTAAATATGTGGATGATCAATCAAAAGAATACCTTTTATATATGAATATAGAAAGTATTCAACTATCTATAATACTTGGCTTATTTTATTTTATTGTCTTAGTAATTCTATGTCTGATTTTTCTATACAGTAGCTATCTTCTCTGGCTCCCTACTCATCTCTAAAGTTGGATTTTTCAAGCCCAAGATATTAATGTTTTTCACATAACACAGTTTCATTGTATCTCCTATGGTTATTTACTCTACCTTGAGTTGGAAGTAAACAGGTACTTGTGGTTGTTTTTATATTCTCTCTGACCACTTCGGGCCAACTATTGTCTGCCATGGATGTTCTGCTCTTCCGTGTTTTGCTTTGAATGTTCATACGTCTTAATTTCTTATGAACATATCTAGTGAAGATTGGATCTTCTTTATGAGACATTGCAAGGGCATCTCTGAGGTATTTTGAGCGAAGGAGAGTTCTAGCCTCCCGATAATTAAACTAATTACACAGTATTAGTCAATGAACTAGAGCTAAATATTCAAACAATCATATATTTTTCTTACCCATCGTCTCTCACATTCATTTTTTCGTGGATATACATCCAGAGCCTTGGATATTTCTATCTCATAAACCCAGTGGTCTACTACATTCATCAGATCTGATTTCTCTCTGAATATTCCAACATGGCGTTTGACAGACCCCTTCACACCTGCTTCTATCCACGCCATAGTTGTAGCAGCAGATCTCATGTTCTGGTCCATGGATAAGGTGCTACTTGGCTTTATGGATTATTGTAATAAGTATCACTTTTATATACGTTATAAAACACCTACAATAGTCCATGATTTGCCCTGTTTATCATAAGATACCAACAGATACTTTTTGCTCTTTGAGTGCATGATAATACAATCTACTGCTTTGGGTGTATTGTTTTCAGATAAAAACTTCATGGCTGATTCCTCTTCATCAACACCATTTTCTGGTAGTGTCTTTTGATCGTATAACTTCAGGGAGGCTAAAGGGACTAAGATATTTTCCATAGTAAGAAGTGTAAAGAAGAGAATATAAAGAACACTATATTAACTCAAAAGTTAATTTATCTTAATTTTACCAAACAATAAAGTTCTAATCAATACATTTAGCTATTTCACCAGAAGATAAAATAAACACAAACTGCCATATCACCTTGACCCCTCCATAGTTACAAACTGAACTATTTGATTAGAAGAAAACATCAAATAACCATTGATTATATTCTAATAATTATAAGAATATCACTTTATGGATATAGCCTGCTATAGAACCCATCACTCTCACTTATCTCTGCACTATGTTTATCATAATCAAATTAATAATTCTTATAGCAATAGCAAGTGTGAACAGTATATAATACAGATTTCTTCTCTCTCTCTCTCTATCATTCTAAAGATAGATCCGTGTCCTGGTTAAGTATATTTTTAGCAAAATCTTTCATCGCCTGACCCCAAACTAAACAATCTTCTTCAGTAGAAGCTTTTGGTACTCTATTTTGCCATAAGTCTATCAATTCAAGTCCCAGTTCCTTCTCCAGTCCTCTCTGTAAATAGTAGGGAATCTTATAAATTGAATAGGCAAGTTGGTCAATACAATACTGAAATAAAGATGATAACTTGAGAAGTTTAATTAAAACTTCATTCATGGTGATCTTTCTAGCACATACTCCATGTCGTATCCCAATATCAACCCAATTCGCTTGTTCTGTGGTGGTGGCACATAGATTTGTTCTCCAATTCATTGTCAGTCGTTCATATAAATCAATAAAGGCTTGATCGATGACAGACACTTTCCATGTACACCTTCGTACTTGATCGATGACGGAAAGTGCATTGGAAATCCTTACAATACTATAAATCCATTGACGTACTGTGATTGAATACTCAACAATCATAGTCATGGTCTCAATGTTGGATTTTGAACGAGGTAAAGAGAATGGAATTTTTGCCATATGTTTTCCAAAGAAGCGTGTTCGCCCTTGCTGATCATAATAACATGCGTCTTTGATAAAAAAACTGAAGAACACTACAGTTCAAAATCCCACAAAAATAGTTGGCTGACTGCCATGGACAATCAGGTTTAATGGTAAAGTACATACATTGGTTAGTTACACAGCGTCTGTCTCTGTCAATAAAAAAGCGCTGTCGAGGCTGTGTACGGGAAAAATATCCAACGTTGATAGGATGAACAATTTTCACAGGTGCATCTATTCCAGATCTTCTATAGTGACAGTAGGCAATCTTTATTTCAGGGTTGTTTGTCTGAAATTTCATCTTAGCATTTAACAGGTAGTGATAAAGAGCCGAAGAACTTGCATTGTCTCCATAAAGTGTGTGTTCTTTTTCAATTTGGTGTGCATCCTCTCTGTCTACTAGAATCAGTGAATAAAAAGGCATAGAGCTATCATTGGATTCATTTTGGTGAAATGGAGTATAGGCCTCTGCTGGTGAAGCCTCTTTCTTGCAAAGGCGAAGGGGATCCCGGTGCTCCCAAAAGGAACCTTCTTTACTTGAATAAGTTGAGACATTCTTTCGTTTTCTATAATGTGTGTTAGATGACTTTCCACCAATAGAATATAGGTTTAATCCACCGACTACAACACTTTGTACCAAAAGTGTCTATAGCCCAATGCGTGCGTACAACCATTGCATAGACTGGATTTGTATTAGGTCCACGGTTCCAGACAAGGGGTGCCAAGGAAGAAGAGTCAGAATAGGCCTTTCTATCACAAAGGCGGGGTAGATGCTTGGTGATCTCCATAAGTTGGTTGGATACAGATGAGGTAGGGGATAAATGTGAAAAAGAAGAAAAGGCGCAAGATATTTGCACCCGACCTCCATGTAGCACTGTCGAGGTTAACTTGTAAGAAATCAGTGGATCAAAGCATTCCAAGTGTGTTTTATCAAATGCATCATAAGTCTGAAGAATCCTTTCCAGGCTATATTTTCCAGACATGTGTCTTAAAAACAATAGTCTTTCAGGTGTTCGGTAAGGTGTTCGTTTACGCATCTTAAAGATAATAGAGTCTGTCTGTAATTTTGGCCACACCTTGTATGGCTCAAACTGAAATATCTCCAGAAGCTCAAAGTGCTGCCAAATCCATGCTCTTATCAATAAAAGAAAAAGAAAGACATGTACATTAAATTATAGAATTAATTCAATAGTAAGCTTGCCTTAAATCTCTTGCAAAGTCTAATATCATCCACTGGCTGGGAGTGATAAAACATACGTATCCATTCTCTTCCTCACATCTCTGTAGACAGAGCCATAAAAAGTATACATAGGCTTGACTACCTCTCTTAAGGATATGCTTATCATAAAGTTCAGGATCTGGATCTGCAACAAATCCCGTTTTACGAATCATATATGGAGGATTTGTAGCAACATAATCGAATCTGAGTCCTTTAGGATCTCTAAGCTTTTGGAGTTGGTCTCTTTTCCATTCCTGATTTTCTCGAGATTTCTTCTTGGAATCGTACTTTGTTGTTAGCTTTAGTGTATCATTACAAAATATCCGTAATCTGTGTATCATACGTGGTGTTGATGGTTCTCCCAACTCAACCAAGCGTATATAAATAGGATATAAATGAACCATTAAATTGATCTTACTCAATTTAAAAACAAAAGGATCGATTTCTATGCCCCACATAGCATTAGGGATATCTGTAGATAGTATTACTTTAAGCTTTGTTGGCTCATTCCACAAAAGGGGTATTTCTGAGCCCTGGTCAATGAGCCTTGTTAAAAACTCACAGAGGTAGGTTCCAATACCCATACACGGATCAAAGACACGGGGTACTCGCCCCATCTCCAATATGGCATCCAAGTCTTCTTTGCCCATACATCGCTTCCACATGAACTTAACTATGCTTTGAGGCGTATAAAATTGAGCGTAATCTTTCTGGTATTGTTGAGCTGTCGTTTCTAGAAAGTAGAGTGTGTAGAACTGAGAGATAATAGAGTCAAGTAATTGAAATGATTGAAATCTTATACCAGCCATAAGAAACTTTTGCCGAAGATTATAAAGAAGTGTTATTTGGCGCTGTGTGCATAAATAGTACCATAAAATTATGTCTTTTGGGCTTTGAAAAATATCATCTTCTTCTGCAAAAAGACTAGAATATATTTCCAGTAGATTCTGGTGAGTGCTCTCTGTTAAATCTTGTAAAAAAATCCCAATAAAAGTTAGGTAAACTGTCATGAACCCTGTGCTAAAGCAGTAGAAGTCTATGCTTTGGCAATGAAGTTCACTTTTAATACTTGTATTTGCTTGTGCTTCAGCAAAAAATGAGCAAGAAAGATGATCGAATGCCCAGTCTGGCATACAAGACCACTCTAGTAGAAAGACAATTTATCAGAGTCTGTAGAATATAATAGACTATTCTTCACTATATTTCATATGTCATATATGTCATTAATTAAGTCCACCTCTTTTCTCTCTTATAAAACCTCCACTTTTCTTTCATAAAAACAAATAGTATACCTCTTTTAAGCTTCCTATCAACCTCTGTTAGAATATCTTGCTGAACGACAGGTAGCACATTCCCCAGAATAGAAGCCACCTTTTTTGAATATTTTTCGCTAGTATGAGTACTTTTTTGTGATTTGGATAACAATTGAGTCTTTTTAGGCTGAAATGAATAGAGTAGAGTACTAGTATGTTTAGTATATTTTTTTCTTGAACTATTCATAGGCAAAGTATGTCCATAGTTGCTATCTTTTGTATCTCTGTTTTCAGCGATAGTGTTCTGTTGATGATGAATTGATGAACCTGTAGACGGTACTCTCAAACCTGGGGCTTTATCATTAAAGGTGTTCATACAGTAATGCCTAATGTATAGTTTATAGAGCTTAAGAGTGGATATTTTTGAAGCAATTGCTAAAATATTATACAGTTTATTAAGTAACATAATAATTGCTATATATAGAGATACTTCACAAGTGGACTGACTAGTACAGTATTTTAAAACAATAACTTTCTATCATCAAATTGTGTCAGGGTGTTGTCTGATAAGTAAAGGTTATGCAAGTCTGTTAGACATAGTCGATCATCGATTTCGAACAACAACAGTATATAAAAAGATTTTCCTAAACTTCTAGGTTAAGACTGCATATCTACTTATATTTGATATACTCTATTGTAAAAATAGATACCTGGCAAGAAAGTGTTAGTAAAGAAGCATGCATACTACATCAGTGTGTTAGTAGATGAACTTTGGAATATCAAATAAAAAGGAATACTCCTGTAGATAAGGCCTTAGGGTGTATCTACTACTTACACAGTCTTAGCCACATGCAATATAAAGTCTTTGCATTTTGATCCATCATTTTATAGATGTCAGTATACCTATCCTTTCACCTATTTTTTTTATTTCTTTTAATTCACGATAGTACTTGTGACTTGCTGATAAACTCAAATATTTGAAATGATCACAGAGAGATGATAAAGTTGTTTTATATGAATAGATGGACTCTACAATTAATGAGATGAGCCCCTGTTTTAGCTTATTTTTATGTGAATAATCATGAGATGTTTATTCAAAGTACTAAACTATTGAAAATGGATATGTTTCTGCTTGGATTTGATTATTAGGAATAGATATGTTATTTTTATTTGATAGGTACTAAGATCAATACACACAGACTAAGATGATCCTAGGTTTAATGAAACTTCAAGATTATTCTTTTTATTGGTATTGAAATCATCACCTATTAAGATTTAGATTATTAAGTAGGCAAAGCTGTAATAACCATGAAGATATATAAATCAGTGGAGAAATAATACTTTCAATAGAGTACAGGTTAAGAAACGAGCACATTGAATCATCTTGAATGGTGTCATCAACGAGCTCTATTAGTCCATAAGAAATCCGATCAGTTAACAGGTGGTTAAACACTGATGTTTTTTATTTCATAATAACATGTCTTTTATACTCTTTTACTACTAGTATCTAGCTTCAGGAATATGCTATTAAATACTAAAAACTATCATCATCCTTTAGTATTCGATAGCATTCCCTTCTCAGTTTAATAGTAGAAGTTGTTATTTCTAAAAAGGGTTGTAGTTCCAATGATAGAAAAAGTCTTGACGACATTATCAATAAAATATATTGTTTATGAATAAAATTATTTATAATAATATTATAGCTGATAATGTAATATGACTATAGCGACTGCTGTTCTGGGCGTATTCCTTACGACAATAGAATCTACACCCTAGAAGCCTTATGCTTGATAATACATCATAGACAGTATAGACAGTATAGAAGAAAGAAGACCACCCAGGACTGACTTAAGAGTCTTAGCTTATCTAATAACAGAAGGGTTTATTAGTAATAATTCAATAAGAGAGATAGTATGCTTACCTTGTAATTAATGTTTGTCTTGAGAATAATAAGCCATATACCATCTATTAGAAGAAGAGTCAGTATTAAATCCTGTGGATTACAATGAGCTCAAGCCCATATGAAGACACTACTTACCTTTTTACCTCAAGAATAGTCCTTGGTAGTGTCTATCACCTCCTTCTATTGTTTTTTTTGTTAATAATAGCACACTACCTTGCTCAGTTATGTTCATCCTGATTAGTAGTTAATTATCAAGTTAATAGTTTCTGTGAGAAATAACAAAATAATAACAGACCAAAAAATAACAAATCTCTTTATTCTGGTGAGGTATACAGTCCTATGCAATAAATGAGTAGACGGCAGATCTATTTTTTATTTTTATTTTACAGTTGTGAGCAATAATAAAGGGACTAGAGTGATCAGGAAGAAAGTTAAAGGCTATAAGGAGAGTCATAGGCAAAGAATATACAAGTATGACAAGGGTTCAGTCGTAGTTTAGGGTTGCTTTTGGCGTGAAGGTGTAGGACCTCTTGTACTCTTGAAGGGATCAGTTAATCAAGACATGTATATTAATGTACTTGCCATATACTTTCTTTCTTGGTTCCAAAAATTGCAAGAGAACCCCAATAAGACTATTTTCTTCCAAGAAGACGGCGCTCCTTGCCATACAGGAACATATAGTAGATAGTACAAACAAGAGAAATGTAGGATTGAAGGTTTTGATTTTTGGCCTGCACAAAGTCCAGATCTTAACCCAATTGAGCATGTCTGGGCTTATCTTGAAAAGAAAATTAAGTCATGGTGAACAAGCATAAACAATAAAAAAAACAACTTCAACAATGCTTGCATAGTGAATGAGAGAAGATCCCAAATGAATTTCTGGAAAATTTAGTGGATGGCATGCCAAAGAGGTGCTCCGCTGTGATGAAGAATAAAGTCTTTGCTACAAAGCACTGAACAATATATTCATGATGAGGATATAGAAAATCATCTAAAGAAAACCCATTCCAAATATTATGTTATTCTATGAACTTTTTATTATGAACATCTTGGACTGATAGATATACTTTTATTTTTCAAAATAAAAATAGAAAAAAAGAATAAGAATTTCTGTCCACTCATTTATTGCATGGGACTGTATATGTGCATAGAAAGCCCATAGGATTCACAGTTTCCATTGATAGATATACAAACATTATGCTTTAGCACAACTTCTTGGTTTTCAAATAATGGATTCAATCAATGGCATGTAAAAACCAATTATAAAACAGAAATAGTATAAAAAGAAAAAGGTCAACTCGTCTTTCTTTTCTTTTCTTCATGGAACCTGCTCTGAAGATTATGGCAGTGAAGAACTCAATCACTGGTATTGGATAGAAGCCGAGTTATCTTTATCAGGACATATATCTTCAATGGTCAATCGTGAAAAATTAACAAAATATCTTGAGGAGAGAGCTAGAGTCACCCCAGTATTGCATAATTATTATTCAAATGAAGATACTCTTGCTGTGGAAACCCGGAATATCAATGGCTTTCATTTCTTAGAATGAAGCCTTTGAGCTTTATTAATCAATAACAATCAAACAAACGGCTAGCTAGAAATCTTCAAAGAAAAGGCCAATAAGTTTATTATTATTTTTTGATTTAGGCGCAAAAACCAATAATGTTTGAAGATTATGACCAAAACTGCTAGAGTTTCTGATGAGATTATCTCTCAATGCTTTTGGAATCAGGACATGACAGCATTATTGAACTTTCGTCATGTTCTTTTTGGGCTACGAGAAGAAGGCAAACGACCCACCAAGATATCAAAAAAGGATATGGTGTAGTTATCGCTACACTACATCCAGAGACACATAAGTCTTTGAACAATAATGTGTCAATACTTTCTGAAAATAGTGTAGTCATTGCTAGAATAGGCAGGCAGAGTTTAAAATAGATCATTTAGACAGCGAAAATATCTTTTTTAAACACATTAGAGTACGATTCTATTGTTCTTACATCCATTCCTATATTCCAAAACCCTTTAAATTTGTATAAAAAACAGGTATAAATGGATTGGAAGAGGATTTAAGCCTGTTCTCTGTCAGATATCTTAATAGTTTAAATGAGAAATGAAAAAGAAAGAAGACATTCAATTATCCTGTATAAATGGTATCCTATTCAACATTTTATAAGATAAATCAATCTTTTTGACCAATCATTCATCTCAAACTATATATTTATCTATAATATAACTATATAGTGTAACATTTAAAACTCAATAGAAAAAGGTTGGCTCATAATCAATACTATAGTTAATATAGGTTGAATACTTTCATTTATCAGTCCAATCTAGCCTTCTATTGGATAGAATGAAAAAGGGTCCATTCTCAGCCATCTAATCTTGGGGATTCTTTTTCTCTTTGTTGTTATTTTTAATCTATTCTTATGCGATAAAGCTACTCAGTTCGCAATGGCAAAATCAAAGAAAAAGTCGTCAACCAAATTGGATAAACTGTTTGAAGAAACAGATAAAAAGAAAACTTCAGAGGCATCCTCAAGTCATGAAAAAGAAACCTCTTCTACAACACGACAGGTGATAAGTCAAGCGCCTGTTCTCTTGGCAGCCGAGAAAGCTGCAACTAAATGGCGTAACATGGGGATTCGGTCGTTCACTACTCTTCTTATGATCTCTGCGTTTTTCTTTGTCCTTGCCTCTGGTTATATTTGGTCTATTGTTGCAGTGATGACACTCACTGTACTTGTTTATCGCGAAGTCATTTACATTGCCTATGTGCCTGCAAAAGACAAGAATTTGAAGTGGTTCAAAACAATGAGCTGGTAAGTGAGAGCAGACTTATGCTTGGAGTTGTTCAGTTTTTTAACCACTGTTGATTGTAGGTATTTCTTAATTACAACAGAATATTTCCTCCATGGCGAGTCTATCATTTATTATTTCAAAGAAATTGTTATGATTGATGCTGTTTTACTGCCTTTTGCCACCCACCACCGCTTTATTAGTTTTATGCTCTATGTTCTTGGTAAGTAGAACTGTGAAAATACACACGGAAGAGAAGTTCAGTAGAAATAATCTCGTATCTATTGCCTAGGATTTGTCTTTTTTGTCACCAACTTGAAGAAAGGAGGATATCAATCACAAATAGCACAGTTTGGCTGGACACACATGGCACTCTTCTTAGTGGTAGTTCAGAGCCATTTTATTATTGATAATATTCTGGAGGGATTGATATGGTAAGTGGATGGGATGAAAGAGTGCTCCTTATATTTCTTCTCTGTTAGGTTTGTTATGCCAGTATCTTTGGTAGTCATCAATGATATCTTTGCTTATATCTGTGGGTTCTTCTGGGGAAAGACGCCTCTCATTCAAATCAGCCCCAAAAAGACAGTAGAGGGATTTGTAGGCGCGCTTCTATGCACACTTGTTCTTGGCTTCTGTGTAAGCCATAGTCTGCATCATCAGAATGTGTTTATGCTGCTAATTCTAGGGTATGAATAGATAACCAGTGTTTTAATGCAGTCCAACTATCTGATCTGTCCTGTCCAGGTAATATCAGTAGTAGTAGTCTATAACAAAAGAAAATGTTTGTGAATACATCTCTCCTCTTAGGACCTTGCAGCATCTGCCTGGTCTAATATCTCATGTGAGCCAAAGAACCCTGTATTTACTGCTGCGGCATGGCGTCTTCCTTCTATTATCCGTTATTTGATCAAGTTAACTGTACGTCCTTCTATTCGACTGTTTATTACTCTGTGGTTATCTTATTTCTAGATACACTTCTTTTATTAGACATTTCAAGATATCCGTGAGATATGGATTGCACCTGTTCAATTACATACCGTGATCATGGCGTGTTTTGCCTCTTTGATTGCACCCGTAGGTGGTTTCTTTGCCAGTGCAGTGAAGCGTGCCTTTAAGATCAAGGATTTTGGAGATACTATTCCTGGTCATGGTGGTTTAACAGATCGGATGGATTGCCAATTCCTTATGGGTTTCTTTGCTCATGTATACTATCATAGCTTTATCAAGGTAGAGAATATGAAGACTGACTTTTCTATTTACGACACATTTTACTAAACATCTATTATTAGATGTACAATGTATCTGTTGGCACTATATTAGCACTAGTGATTAATAATCTATCCCAAAGAGAACAAGTGGAACTCTTGGCACGACTGAATATGTACCTTGAAAATCAAGATATCATGTCAAGCAACATTGATGCTCTCTTACAAAAGGCCCACAATTTGCTACAAGGATAAAGCATTTTTTAGCTACCTTTCTATTTCTAGTTCTTTCCTTGACCTATACTATTCACTTTCCATTCTGAACATCTTTTCTTTTATATTGCAATTCAATTTCTATAGTAATATTAGTCAATCTTCTATAAATTCTCTGTTGAGTACAGTGGTCTTTCACAAACACTCTTCTGTTGCTAAAGTTTCTGTGGATTTTATTATTGGACATTATCAGATCCAGAAAATAAAAAATAAGAGGACCTATACCAGGGCCCACTATCTTTACTTTATTAAAAGGGACGTTTGCCAGAGACAATCTCTTGCCACATCTGAAAGTCACTAAGGAAGGACCAAACAGGATAGCGGAAAGTAGCAGGCTTACTGGTGGTGTATGCAGCTGTGAGTATATCTGTCTATAAAGAATAACAATTCTTTTATGTCTTACTTCTTCTCAAATACAAAATGACCAATCCATGCAAAACCGTAGCCTATTGATATAAGAAAGGTTTTATCAGTGCCCCCTCCTTTTCTATTGAATACAAATGCTATTTACCTTGAAATAAACCAGCAAGAATAAGTTTGGGATTTGACTTAATAATGCTCAGAATGAAGCATATCACTGAGATTGTTGTGGCTGCTCAAGTATTATAAATGAGCTTCTGTTATTTCAAGGACTCTACCTAAGATATGAAGACGTCGGTTGATAATATTGCAATGTTCACCCAAATAGAATGGATAAAACTCTTCTCTTGTTTTAAACCCTCCTTCTGGTTCTGTTCTCCGGGAATAGTTGTGATTGACAAGTTTGGAAGGCATAGTAGTAAGTAGTTTGTAAAGGTAATAGAATAAAACCACTTTATATTGGAATTAATAAGAATATCCTGAGGAGATACAAGATCCGACAAAGTCAGTAGTCTACTTTGAATACCATGTTTCCCACAAGTTAACCTGAAATAGTAATAAATACCAATTGAACAGTTGTCCAGGCAACCAAAATTAAGTTGATCTGTTTTTCCCTCTTCAAAAAGGGAAAAATTTCCTCGATAATCTAGAAATAATACCACGATTGTCTGAGGATTGTACGGCAGAAAGATCAATAGTAGCTTAGTAAGAAGTAATAATGTGACTGTCTCATTGTGGTAGTTTCGTTGTTCTTGCTTGGTTGACATTTTTAAAGCTTATTGCTTCGTGTTCTACTTGTGGATTACCTATAAAAAGCGAAAGAAAAAGAAAATAAACAGCAGCAGTAGAGAAAGGAAGAGGTTATCATGAAAGAAAATTGTTCCCTTCGTTGACTATTGATTTAGCATTGGAATCAATAAGCGTGCTATAAAATGATAAAGCCATACATCACTTATAGGATTAATAGAGAATCATGTCCTCACTTTGGAGTATCACAACGGACAAAGTATGAGAAATTTCTTTTTATGTGTCAATAATGGACTGTATCAGTGTACCCAAGGATTTAGTCATGTTCTGTAATGATCTTATCTCTACATGTCATCTCTGCTTGGACAGGGTTTGAATAAAATATATAGTAATGATGGGTAAACAAATATCGACTCTATTTTTGTTGCATCAAGTCATTCCAACAAAACACACACTATAACTCATAACCACACATTATTTTCATTTTCATTTTTATTTACATAATTATACATCGAGACTTCTTATGAAGATCTCTTTTTTCTATTGCTAAACAGGGGATACTTTTTGCTTGTGTTTTCTTCAAGCGATCCATTGCATCTTTATGGCCATGGGCTGCTGATTTACTGTACCAAATGGCTGCCTTTTCTGGGGAAGGTGCCTCAATGCCAATACCATGTTCAATATAGAATCCAACGGTATAGAGAGCCTTTGCTAGTATAACACCCCGTCCATCATCCTTCATGGCCAATGCTGTACTCACTGCTTTTTCAGCCCATAATAAAGCATTAGTATCCGACTGCTTCAGCATTTCGGTATTCAATGTCCCAGTAAGATACCACGTGGAAATACCAAGTGCACCTTCTGGTCTTCCTTGCTTAGCTGCTCTAGCATACCAATAGATAGACATGCTTTCATTTGGGTTCACAATTGTTCCTTTCTCATAGCACTCTCCAAGTTTTACTTGACTTGGTGCATAATCAAAGGAAGCAGCCTTGAGCAGTAATTCTACTGCATAAATAGGGTCTGGAAGCATACTTGTTGATTCACCAAGTTCGCCTGTAATCTGAATCATCGCTAGAGTGTGGAGTGCATGTGGAACTTGAGGTGTAGCATGTTGAGCAGCTCTCTGCAACCAACAAATAGCTTCTCGCATGACAGCTGCCTGTTTACAGTATCCGTGTAATAGAATCATGCCCAGCTTATACATACTTGCAGGATGAGAAAGGTGGGCAGCTTTTCTGTAAAACACCATGGCACGGTTTGAATCCTTACGAGTACCAAGGCCTATTTCATAGCATACACCTGCACGGTAGGTAGCCTCAGGATGACTTTGCTTGGACGCTTGGACATAGAGTTGAAAAGCACGTTTGTGATTTGCCTTGAGACCAAGGCTTCCCATACCAAGATAGTTGGCTAAAATAAACTGTGCTTCGCTATTAGCACATTTACCAATACTTTGGCCAGTCATTGCAAGTCGGTGAAGCATAAACAGAACTTCTTTAGCAATGACATTTCTGGGGGTCTTTTCTTTTTTAGTTTTCTTGTTGTCGCAGTTCTCTATTGTACTAAAGGAAGAGTTTGCTGAAGACGAGAGATAATTATTGTCAGAGTAGTCGGATAGGTGGGTATCATTCATGAGCTTTTTACACAGTTCGAGCTGAATACATGGGTCTCTCGTGGCTTGAGCTTCTTTACACATTTTATATATATCCTCTGCTTTCATTTCAGTCACAGGATTGGATGAGCATGTTGTGTCTGAGTCAATCGATAATTCAGTGTGCTCCATGGCCGGTAACATTGAGCAATTGTCCAGTGTAGAGTTTCCAGAGCCAAAAGGCTCAGTGTAATCCTGTTGATCAAGTAGTTTTTCACAGAATTGCTCCAAACTGGCCATAGTTTGAGCAGGGTATGGATTGAATGGTATTTTTTGCATAGATTCGCCATTGAATAGTAACTCTTTGTTGTTTAATGGAATAGCAGAATCCTCCATCATTGACTGTAGATCCAGTCTTTGCTTGAGAGTTTCTCCAAGTCCGTTATTGTTTGTTAACAGCATTCTGCAAACACAATTTTTCAAAGCAATAGAAATCTAAAAAAAAGTATAAAAAAGAGGAAAAAGAAGATGTGAAGACCGACGTTAATAAAAACCGATAAAAATGACTAGTTAACAGAAAATAAAAAGTTGAAAAATAAAGTATCTTCTCACATGTCATAAGTACGTCTCAAGGATTCATACTTAATTCATCTTAAGGGAGAGAGATAGTAAAAGGTATAGCTCTATTTTTCGGCTCATTCTCTCAAGAAGTGCCAAAATAAACTGTATTGCACCGTTTCTATCCGAAATCACAGAATTACATCACACTGGATTATAACCTTTTTTTTTCAGTGAGAAGACCCTGGTCAATATGAAATAAAATATTTGCTGACTCCATTTTATTTTTTTACTGACCAACCAATTGGCCAACTAACTGGCTGGCTAATTAGCTATTGATCCTTCCAATCTTTTTCGATTATCTTCTTGGATTCACTGATGTGGGCCTCGTACTCTTCGATAAGTTTCTGAGTAGCGGCCACCTTAGCTAAAAGACTGCGGATACGAGTATCAATTTCACGAGGAGGTCGTCCACCGTAAACATTTGAAAGAGTAGTAATTGTTTCCTCGAATTTTGCAATATTTGTTTCTGATATCTTCTTAAGTTGAGTATTAGACTCAATTTCCATAGTAGCGGAAAAGACATTGTCAGATACTAGCCGAGAAAACACCGTATAAAATACAGGCTTTCCTGGTCGAATAGAATGAGGATGACCTAACCCTTGTATTAGACAAAGTCCTTCGGTGCTTTATTTATCCTACCATCCTGCTGTATAATAGTGATCATTTCAGCACGCTCCATGGCTTTTAAAGGCTTGTCATCTCCATTGAATAGAGGTGACCATTTGAGCTGATTATAATTACACTAATAAAACAAAATAAGATATCAGTAGTGGTAAATGTTAGACAATTAAAAATAAGTGAAAGAAACGATAAAATTAGATTACATACACTCTTGTTCTTAGCTAGCTGCTTGACAATAGACCAGAACTGGACTGCATTCCAATCTTTATGACTTTCAATAAGATCATCTTGTTCATTGAAACCGTATTTCAAAACCTCAAGTAAGTTTCGATAAACAATCTCATTGAATGCAGCTAGAAGTAATAGTGAGTCTTCATTATTACTTTTGCTTACCTTCAGGCTCCATCTTGGCCTTCATTTTTGCTGTTAATAATTCCAATTCAGTCAACCGTCCACCCAAAGCATCGACGATATTGGACAGTTTTTCATCAACAATATGTGTACCTATTGTATTAAGAAGTTTTAATAAACATTTCCTTTTTTGTTTATATTTTACATATTACCCATTCGCTTCATGATGAACATAATAGCCAATTCTGTAGGTGCATCCGCCAATACAATGCTGGAGAAACTTTTTCCAGGGAGAGCTATAAACAATAATTTAGACATTTGCTCTCTAGTGCACTACATATGATACTTAAATACACTACCTTTGCTTAACAATCTATTTGCTCCTGGGTGAGCACTGATAAAGATAACGTGAGCTATTTCATTTTCAATCAGAATAGATGCCCATTCAGCAAGTTCTTTCCATAGACCGGCGTTCTTTGTAGTTTCTCGATGCATAAAGTTATCGATAATCACTACAGGAATATCTTCCTTATTGTATTGATCCTCACGATTAGAGTGAAGTTTTGCCTTTTCTTCCAATGGATCTAAATTGTAATCTTTCTTTTCATTGTTATCGTTATCTTTATCGTTCTTGTCATTATTATTGTTGTTGTTGCTGTCATCCGATGCACTACTGTCTAATTTCAAAAAACTGGTAAAAAGACCCTTATTGGGGTTATCATTTTCCTTTTTCTCTATGTCTATTTTGTAGCGAGGAGATAGTTCTCTCAAAGCAATGGCTGCAGTCTCAAGTATGTCTTTGATTTGTGAATCAGGTGTAGAAGAGATACCCGCTTTTTGCCCTGTAGTAGCTGTTACCATTGTCTCCAACAATCCACCTATAAGCGATACCCAAGTAAACAGTGGGAAATAGCCAATCTCCTCAGCTAATAGTTTTGACAGCTCTGTTTTGTTGCGTGCATTGGATAATTCTTCACAGTCAATCAGAAGCTTATTTCTAATCGTCCACATAGGATTAATAAATATACAATGATGAATCCATGAGTCAATACTATATATGCTTGCTCAAAGCACAGCTTACCGTCGATCTTCCATAGCAGCCTTCACTAAAACAGATTTTCCACTTCCCTTTGGACCAGAAACAATAACAAATGTCTCTAACAAATGGCTTTAGTATCGTCTTTTTCTTTTGAGGTCTTTAGACTTACCAGGTTTTTCATGGACCCATGATTGAAGTTTTTCAATTTGCTCAGATCCCTCAGTCCACATCGACTGACTGTCTATAGTATGGTGATCACCAGACACTAAGCGAGCCCATGTTTCTTTACGTAGCCAGCGGTAGAAAGAATATTCTTCCAAGTTAAATCTTTGACTCACTTTCGAAGTGATGAAAAAGACACGGATGGGATCAAATATAACATAGGTGATAAAGGCTATAAGAGCAGCAATGACAGGAATCGTAATGCGTGGATGATTTACAATCCAATCCTTCACAACATTTGTATGCTATAAAGTACATATAAGTGCTATTAATATAGACACACGAAACTAACAGAAATAAATAGAGATACCACTGACTTACTAATTGTTGTTCATACAGTATGTTAAGACGTGTTCCATGAACATTAATACCGTGCAGGCAGTTTCTTGCACAAGTAGCAGAACGTATTCTTAGAAACTGAACAATAGCATATCTTGGTGGATCTTTTGATAAATGAGGATTGGGATAGATGGAAATATTATAGACACGTCCATAAGTGCGAACATGTTTGTAAAGTTTTTCAACTTCAACCGGCTCTCCTTGAAATTCTATACGCAGACGTGTTGTTGGATAGCGAGCCACCATATCCTCCATAAACGGCATCCCCTTGACAAGAAAGGCACGCATGGGCTGAAGACGAAAAAAAGACAATTGATTACGGCTTTCCAAGAAATCTGATATTTTTCGGGTGATCTCCTTGGAGGCCTCTTTCTTGTTGGCCTCTGTGCTTTCAAATACAAACTTGACAAGGGCTCCACCGTCCTTTTCTCTAACCAACACTCATCAATTGAAGCTCTTAATTTATTTGCTGGTAGGGTTACCTTGGAATGACATCCACAATCTTGAAATTATGGGGCATACCTTCTGTAGGTATTAGTTTGCGAGCCATGGATTCAAGAGACGAGTGTGTGGATCGAACTAGCATTTGACGGATATCAAATCTGTTCATTCTTAATGGAAATACTTGATCAAGATAAAGCATAGCAGGTTGCTCTTGAACTATTTCTGCCGTCAGACCTTGGGGCTTTATTTTTATAGCATATGTAGATTCATAGGAAAAGAGGAGAGAAGATGTGTATTGTGGTATAAGCGAAAAATACCGGCTCAAGGCTTAGCAGCTGTGCTAACTATCCACTTACCAAAGAAGAGTCTTTTGAATTCTTCAATTCCTCATATCGGATACGTGTTATTTGAAAGCCTTGTTTTCTAGTGTATACTTTTGGTTCAGGACGAGACAAAGAGGACAAGAAAGTGGGTGTGCGGTACGAGTTGAAAATTGTTCTACTGTGGACCCATTGGGAGTGACTAATACGTGCCAGCATAGAGAGGCAATAAATCTATACCTTTATGAGTGTAAGAAGTGTGTGCGTGTGTGTATGTGTAGAGGGGCTATCAGTGGGAGGCAAAAATAAATAAATGGGAATTTGAGGCTAATGTGACAGCGATTCATACAGTGGAAAGTGATATTCACTAAAGAGCAGAGTGGACTGAAAAGAAGTTTTGTCATTAAGAATAGTGTGAATTCAATAGTATTTCTTATACAAAAGCCTTCTGTGCTTCCTAACACAAATGCACTACACCCGATCAACCCATTTAGCCTTGAGTCCACCAAGTGGGGTTTTTACGTGCCTTGAAGACATTAAAGGGCAGACAGCTAAATTTCTTGTGCAATGTGTCTGATTTATGTTTTTTTAATATGCAGAGAAAAAGGGTGCCTGAGCATAGTGCTATATAAAATGCACTAGCACATGCCACTATATGAACAGTATGAGAGTATAGTATATTATAGTATAGTTTAATCACACATCTACTTTGAAACAGCACACGATCTATTAACTGTTTAAAAAAGCTGTTCATTTCATCAGTGAATTGTATATTCATTCAACCTTAAACAATAATACCTGGGGTTGTTGTCATTATAAAAAAAATCTTTTTTTTTGCCAATAAAAACATAGCTCAAACTTTTACTCGTTTGCTCTATATCTTATTAGCCTATGGGTGTTTCTGTGAATATCTATATGAAATGTCAATAATATATATCAGCTCTGACTAACCTGTAATGACCAGGTTTATTGACAAGCTAGATATCAAAGACAGGCTCTTATTCTGTCTATTCAGAAACTTAGCCTATCCATTTTAACTATAACAGATGAATGAGTAGTTCATAGAGAATTGGTCAAATATGCTGGGCCAGTATTATTCATGGCATCTTCTCTCCACTACTCTTATTTTTAAATATAAACAAGTGTCATAGTTTTTATTTTTCATCTTTCATTTTCACCTATAAATCTCTTTTTGGTTCCAATAGTATGTATTATTTTATCATACAAATGTCTTATGTACACTATAAACTAACAGCTGATTTTCTCATTACAATATGTGATTAATTAGAGACAATAAATGAAACCGTCTTGTGAAGAAAGAGTAATCTTGATCCAAGAAAATCAACAGTAATATTTGTGAATACTGTCTAAAACATCGACATCTCCTCTATAACATATAATTGACATTTATTGAATGACAAACTTGTCTTTTAATGGGTCTGTATCATCGTATATTATTAGCAGAAGGATGAATATTGTTATATATTTATAAGCCATCTCCTCATTGGAGAGGTACTGCACTAGGAAAACAAGACATAACAGTGATAAAATGATAAAGACTGCGACTATTTCACACAACTGCTTCTTTCATAATTGAGTAGATTGGCACTCAATCCAGTGTCTTTTTTAAAATATATATTTTTATACAAATATATGGGGATTTGCAAAGAAATTGACGATCCCAAAAATATTAGTAAGACATATAGTTTGTTTGATTCATCATGTAACATTGGCAAGCTACTAATATTTTACTTGAGTTAAATAAAAACTACTAGTAACTTAATTACAAGTTCTTGCCTAAGGCTAGATACCGTGGTAAATATCAAAGATAATAATAATCTATCACTTAATCTAGTTGTACATAGTATTCGATCGTTTTTATACATAGTGTGTATTTTATAATAAATAATAAATAGCTAAAGAGTATCAAAAGCTAAATAAAGTACTGTGGTAAGTGTAGAAAAGTATATAGTTGACTTTTTATTCATTTGTATCAAAAAGAGTACCACTCTACACCTAAAGATTGATAGGATATTGTTGTCTTTAATCTTAGTATCAAAGGAAATCCGGCCAGTTAACGTATGGTTAAACTTTGCTCATTAATTAAATTGTGTAATTCTTTTACTAGACATTATAATTTCTTTTTGCATGAAAAAATCGAATAAGATACACTTCATTATCACTTTTTAGGTAGTTTAACTGTATCATGGGTTTCCGTCAGTTAGTCAACCGAGGCTCCAGTGATAATGAGGGAGGATAAACAAGAAGGCTTGGACCTTTTCTTGGTTCTAGGTATATCTTTGGAATCATGCTTTCTTTTGTTATATCTGCAAAAACACTCTGGGCAGGTGCTTTTTCCCTTTGAGACATTAGACTATGTCTAAAGTTCAATGTAGCAGCTAGATCACGATTCCAAAGCTTCAATGTCTTGTCTTTCATACAATTTTGGTTTGAACACCTATTTGAAGAGAGAGAAATATGAGTTTCTTTTTTTTATATATATAAAATTAAAAAGAAATGACCTGGGAAGACCATGACATTCAACTTGAAGGATTTTTGTTCGTTGATAGGGCCTGGGGTTCTTGACATGTTTAACTATTTACAAAGGTGAGAAATTGCACTTAGGACACAGGATCGATGTTTTGATTTCATTGATAAGATAGAGTTTGAATCCTTTTTTCCTCAACATCCTCCACATGTCTTTTCCCTTTATTGTTATTCTTCTAGTAGGATTCGCACCTCGGTAACTTGCTACAGGCTCCTATAGAAATCAAATACATGCAAGAATCCTAGGTTGAATCTATAAACATATTATATCTTCTTTACTTTATTTGTATATTGTTGGCTGAATAACATCTTTAGTTCAAAAATAATAGATAGAAATACAATAAGAAAGAGGAAATAAATAATTATTTTATTAGCAACACTGAAGTGTCAGCTATTATCTATCATCTATTGATGTTATGGTGTTGTCAATAGCTCCTTAGGTCCAAAGGTATTTGGTTTAGTTAAAGTACAATTAACTCTACTCTTTTTTATTCAACTTGTTTGTTATTCTTTTATACTTCTTTTATACTTTAATGGTTACTACAAATATAAAAACTTGGCAGAAATCACCACCAAAAGGCATACATTCTAATGCAGGCTGTTGTACTTTTATATTACCTCTGAAAGATCAATACACTTTATTCAAATATACTACAGCTTATCATAGATGCTTCATCACAATCAATGGTTTGTGTGGCTGTTTTTATTATTATTATTATTATTTTAAAAAAAAACGATTTTCTAACTGTTTGTTTCTCGTTTTTAGTTCTAAGACCTAAAGTAACAGTATCATGTACACCACTTAGTATATCTCTTCTCAGTGTGTCTTGGTTGTGCCTTATAAAATTCAGACAAACTTGTTCAATGTTAGCATGCATGTCTACTCTATACTAATAAAGAGGGCTTTCCAAATAAATGCAAGTGATTTATTTTTCTGTACATCGATCTGAAGCAGTAGTATTTTAGTGTGCTTAACTTGATATTTTGGTCATTGACTGAGCATTTTTTTATAGTCCAACCTAAATGTCCTGTAAGAAGAAAGAAGTACTTAGCTCATAGGATTGTATGACTGATTCATTTTACTCATTCTTTGCAGTATGCTACCATTTCTTGATCATATCACAATGTCTCTACTTTCTGTTTGGTATCTATCATTATTTGGACAATTGTAGTAATAATACTAATTTTAAGCACTAATTCTACTGACTATGATATAATAGTTAAATCTTAAAGATGTAACTATGTTTTAGTCTGCCTGACTTCAACTGTTCACCTTTCTTTTAGTTAGTTTCTTCACTAAAGATACCATTATTCATAAAAGGAAAGTGACATCACGACAATATAAAAGGAAATAACAGATTAAAGTAAAATAGTCTTATGATTGACCAATGTATTTGAAAAGATACTTTCTACCGTCTAAGTATATTATCTCAAATCATATATACCTATTTTAGTAATAATCATTGACTTTGAGATGGAAAAGTATAAATATGACTATAAAAAGAAAAAGTAGAATCAGAATCACTCCACTACTGAATCTCAGTCAATCTTCTTTTAACATAATATGTTATCCTTAAGCTCATAGTAGAGATGTATAACAATGTTTAGAGTGTATTGATTACAGAACCTATGGAATTAGCTCCAGTGGTCATTTTTCATAAAAGAGAACCCATACTGTTTAAATTAAGAAAATTAGAGTCATTTATTCACTGAATATCTATAACATCTTTAGCAAGAACATCATTGCAACTGGTCTTGACTATAGTGTTCAATGGAGCCAAGATATTGCTTCTAATGTTGTCCTTTAGGCCCAATACAAAAAGGTAAATAGTGTCTTCATCTGGGCTAGGGCTTATTCTACTGTACAAGACACTCTTCTGTTATTAGGTAAGTAAGGGGTCTTCTTAAGCCAGTCTCAGGCGATCTTCTATACTCTTCATAATGTATAGGATACAGTCTCTATTTCTATCTATTTCTCTAGAATAAAGTATTAGACTTTCAAGGTGTAGATTCGATTGCTATAAAGAATGCACTTGGGCAGTAGCTATAGTGTTATAGTAAACAATTATATTCATAAATACAATTTGATAGTGATATATTCTATAAAAAGAAATAGACTATATTCTGTAACAAGAAAATATTATTGCACATTTAGAGAGCAGATAGATCTCCCGGTGTGTACTAAAGACTGAATACGTGACTGCATCTTGCTCGTAAATTCAAACTTCTTTCTACCTCCAATTCTGGTCTATTTCTTTAGACAAATAGTATGGCACCTAATCGCAAACAAGCAGTTTTGGAATCACTCAAGACATCGATTCCACAAATATTCAGCGACGCACAAAAGCCAAATGCCAACCATAGAAAATATTCGATCTCTCTGCGTAAACTTCAAACACAATGTTCTTTAAATACGCCTATTCGTGAAGGCGAATCTCATGACATTGACATGAAGGGTGAAACGGCGTTCTCGCAAGAAGTTATTCGTAATATCAACAAAGTTCTCATCATAAAAAAGCGTGAACCTTGTGCTGACCGGATTATTCGGTTTATGGCCAGTTTTCTACAGTATACACAACAGCAGGGTAAGGGAATGGCATGACATGACATGACATGACATGACATGAAAACAGTTCTTTGTCTCAACTTCATTGAATTTGCCTTTCTTTGTTATATCATATCTTCACATATATATATAAAGACTTGAAACAGTCGGAGCCTTCTGATGAATCAGAGGAAGAAGAAGAATCAGGAGCAGAGGCGGAGGCAGAAAAAGAAAAAGAGGCAGAAGTAGAGACAGAAGCAGAAGAAACCATTTCGTCGCGATTTGTGGAGTACTTTATGCGACATTTATTGAAGGGTTTAACTGCCAAGAATAAAATAGTTCGGCTAAGATGCTGTCAAATGGTTGCACTCAGTGTTAATTCTCTTGGAGAAATTGAGTAAGAAGCATTAGTATGAATAAGACCTAAAGATTGACTTTAGTGAGGATATTTACCAAGAGCTGAAGCGATCTTTGTTTGAGCGTATAAAAGATAAAGAAGCAAGCATTCGTATTCAGGCGGCTACAGCGCTATCGAGATTACAAAGTACAGATACTGAGATAGATGAGAATGACGGAAAAACCATTATACAGAAACTCGTATGGGCTCTTCAACACGATTCTAGCGCGTATGTTTTGAAAGCACCATCAGTTACTCATTTCTTGATTATTGTAGTGAAGTGCGTCGAGTTATTCTTTTTAATTTAGATCAGTCAGAAGAAACAATTCCTTTTATTGTTGAAAGAGCAAGAGATGTGGATGCCATTAATCGTCGCGTTGTCTACTTGAAGCCTATGGCAGAAATACAAGATTTTAGAATGATTCCAGTCCAAGAACGTCATTTTCTTCTAAAATGTGGACTCAATGATAGGTATTAGTATGCCATTCCACACAAAAAGACTCATCCATCAATAGAGATCCCATGGTACAGAAAGCAGCTACCAAGATGATATCGATCCACTGGATACGACATGCAGACCATAACCTGTTAGAGGTAGATAACTCTACTGCTATTCAACAGTAGATACTTAGATATCTTTTATGAAAATAGTTTTTGGAGCGTATTGATATCTTGGAAGGGGATTCAGCAGAAGCCATTCTCAATGCTTTCCTCTCTTCTCGAATTGATATCGTCAACTCGATCAAACTTGATGGTAGGTAGCACTCTGCACACTCAGATGATCTACTAATGTATATACTCTAAAATACAGAACAATTCTGGAATAATCTATCTTCAGAAAGCGCCTTTCTTGCCAAAGTGCTTATTCGATTTCTACAAGCAAAAGAGGTAGATAAGGCTTTACTTAAACATAGACAGATGGCTAAAAAACTAGCTATCAATACAAACAGTATGATGAAAAATTAGACTCAGTTCTTCCTGAGGTGACCCGATTATGTTTTATTACTCAAAACTATACACAATTGTGGAGAGAGTCAGAGAAAGGAGCAAAAGAAGACTATGAATTTATTGTCACGCAGCTCTTGGATATTGGAAAATGTTTAGATTATGCTGACGAAGTAGGAAGACGCAAAATCTTTGACTTCTTAAGTAGGCTATGATAACAGTTGAGCAATGAGGAATATAGCTATGAGATATTATACTAATGTATTTTATTTATTTATTTAGAAACTGTTATTATGTGTCCTGATGTACCAGACAATCATCTAGCAAGCGTAGTGGAGTTATTCAAGATTATTTCTTTGGATGAGAGAGACTTTACAAGGTGAACACTGAAGATTGAAAAGAAGATTGAAACTGTGACTAACAATGAAGAGTATTTAGAACAATGGTGGAGATTATATCTGATATTCAAGAAGTTTCTATTTCAGATGACCAAGATCACCTTTTCTCAGTAAGGATCTGGAAAATTGAATATTATATAACTTATAACTACAGACCTCGGAATCAAATCTGAAAAAAATCAAGCTTAGTCTCACTGGCTCCCCAACAAAAGAAGAACAAAATGGCAGTAAGGAGCCAGAAATTCTCAAGAAGAAATTGGCTCAGCTCAAGTGTCTTACTATTTGCAGACTAATGTTAGAGCGAAGTGAAGAGGTAAGGGTACAGTTTGACTTTCTCATCTAACAAAGCGAATCTAGTCCTTGCAAAATAACCCTACACTCTATGGACTGCTCAACGAACTTATTGTACCATCTGTTAAAAGTAATGAAGCTGTTCTTTTAGAAGAAGGTTTACACTGTTTGGGATTATGTTGCTGTCTTGACAAGGTAAGTCTATTGTGGAATAACATACTCTAATCCATCTAGACGCTTGGTCAACATAATATACACCTGTTCACTTATTTACTCCAAAAAGGACATTTGGAAATTCAGCGAAAGTCATTAATGGTAAAGGCCTTTATGGTTATTTAGATGACTGGTTATTTACAAGTAGCTAGATCTTTTTCGATATGCTTACTTGTTATGGGTTAAACTTTGTGATTCTGGGCATGAAAGATGTGAGTAGGAAAAAAGAAAAAGACAATGATAATAGTATATAGCATAATATCTTATTGTATTGATCCAGGCATCAGAGATCAAAGGCATTTTTGAACATGCTCTTGACCATGACGACCCAGAGATGCAAGCAATAGCTGCACAGGGATTATCAAAGTTGATGCTCTCGCGAATTTATCAAGATAAAGATGTAAGTACCTTTGTATACTGACATTATGCACTTTTTGCTCATTTATTTATATTTATATTTATATTTATATTTATAATAATATATATATAAAAAAGACACTCAAGCTACTGATCTTGTTGTACTTTTTCCCATCTACAATTGATAATATAGCTATTCAGCAGTGCCTCAGTTACTTTTTCCCAGCCTATTGTTATTCATCTAGTAGCAATCAGGCTCTATTGTCCAGTGTAAGTTGTTAAATCAATAACTCTATATTTTTATTGATGTATTTTATTAGGTGACTGTTGAAGCACTTGAAGATTTATGTATTACTTACGATGATCTGAATGGCGATGAGAAAATGGTTTCACCAGTACAAATTGCTGATATTCTGGCTGATTGGACTGATACTTCCAAAGTTATTGCGTAAGTCCATGACAAGATCATATTCATTTGGCTCAATGTCATTTCAGAACAAAGTACCAAGATAATGAAGAAGACGCTACTGCTCAGCTTCAGACAATAATAGCATTTGAGCTTCTCGAACTTATTCCTCGTCAAGCTGGCAGTAGGTTATTACTATTAACTTGAGCACAAGTTTCACTAACCCAAGGTCTGCACAGAAATTCGAAAAACAATGTGCTACATGCTTAACAAGATGCGCATTGATAATGGCAGTGAAGATCAGCTCCGTCGTTTGTTAACACAGGCAAAAGCTATTGAGACCGTAAATAATTACTTGTTTTTAAGAGTGTCTCTAAGTGTATGCTTTAGGATCATCCATTCCAGGAGTCTGTTGTCAAGAATATGTTCAAACGCTTTATTCATAAAGTAGAGAAATATCAGCAGCCAGAAACACATCAGGAAAATAGACGGGAGTCAAGAGAGAATAGTGCTATGCCAGCAGATGAACCATCTCAGCAAGAGGCATAGTATACAGGAAGATTAAGCAAAACTATCTGTAGCATGCTTTAAAGATGATAAATAGTTTACAAATATAAAAGACTATAAAAAATATACTTATGCTTATGCTTTATTGGCTATGTTATCAGTAAGAGACTCACTTGTATTGTTTGTTAAAAGACAAGAATTCATATATGAATAGTTAGTGTGCTATTCACATTAGATGTGTTAAAGGAAATGACCTGTAAATATGTGTGTACTCAGTAGAATAGTGGGTTTGTTTCTATTCATTAATAAGCCTATCATAACTCTATCTATATTCTCCAACCCTCCTTTATACCCTATATGCTGTAGCTCTGTAGAATACTATAGAGCTCACACATTTCACATAATAGGTTATAAGTTGTACTCAAACCAAATAAATACAGATGATAACTGGTTTGTGTTTTGTAGATGATGTATATTTTGTACATTTTATATATAGGGTCTTTTGTCTCTAATATATTTTATTTGAAAATAAGATGAGCTCTTTTTGAGTCCTTATCCCAGCATATTTACATATTCCTTATGGTTTTGGGATGTTCATTCACCAATGCATCATCCTTCTTTCTGAATTCAATACAGAATATCTTAACAGGGTGTTTGATTTCTGATAGTTCTTATTTCTGTTGTGTGGGTAGAAAACTAACTAAACAGTTTAAAGTATTTACTTGTATTTACTTTTTATAGCCATCCATGTTGTGTGTCTTATGACCACCCAATGAATACCGATGAATGGATAAAAAGGTAGTTCAATAAAGCTGTAGATTATTTATAAAATAATATATTCTCTATCCATTTAGATAGAGAATACTAATAAAGAGTTGGAAAGAGAGAGAGAGAAAAGAAAGACATAAGCTCAATGGAGTCTCTAGATTACCTGTCTATCGGCAGTCATTGTTAGAACACAAACAGTAGCTTGTGGTAAAGGAGGTGGGTTATACTTGGCAATGAAGGATGGTGTCACATGGACTCTAGGTAGGGACGGTCAAGAAAAGGAGATTCCTTGTATACATTTCTTCAGAATAAATAAAAAGATGGAAACTGCGCTGATTGACTTTAAGGATAGCTAAATGTGACAAAAGTCAGAGCAGTAAAAGACATGCAGTAAACAACGATTATGACGGTATGAAGTAATACAGTTTTCTAGCATAGAACCTTATTCTGGAGCAAAGGACTCAAAGAAAGAGAGAAAGAGAAGCATTAGGATAGGTCTTCCAAGGTTAATATGGGCGTTGGATGTATACCCAAACACACAGAAGATCTGAGTTATAGTAGTAGTAATAATAATAATAACTAGCAGCCATACATCGGCCCACGACGGGAATTTTGCAACCTACGCTTTGCTTCGGGGAAAATTTGCCCTTTGTAACGGGCCGTGACCGCTAGCCCTTTGGGTGTGTACATCAAGCCAATGTTTATCAGAACTGTGTTGACATCTAATTTGGGATCCATATTCCAAGGCAGCAGTGTGCGAGACCCTATTTTTGGTCTCAAGTGGTGATGAGAGAGTCCGCCTGGGTTGTTGTCTTTGGCTTCAACCAAAGGAAGTCCGGACAGTTCAAAGAGTAAACAAAGTCTGATCTTTATTGATAGGTATTTTGCACTTGTTTTATAATTCTTTGATTGATACTATCTACTAATTCTAATAAAAAAATCCCTCTCTTGCTAAATAATATCCTATGGATATACACCTTGCTAACTAACTCTTCTATTGTGTGGTCCCTTTTAGGTAGTCTGTGTTTCTATTGACGGGGATGATGGATATCTCTATCTATGGCAAGTGATTATCTAACAGGGTTTATGCTGTTGAGATACTCTGTTGGAAGATCCATGGCATCTAATCTATCTGTGAATGCTTTATCACTACTGTAAAAACTAAAGCCTTCTCCAAAAGAAAATCCGTCCATAATTCAATCATTGATCTGAGGTACTATTGTTATTGGTAACCTACAACAATAAATATAGAAGTATTTGTACTTTAAATAACTCACACACTATTTATAAGATTAGATAGTCAATTTTTCATATATCTTGATAGTATCAGATCATTCAAGTAACCCAGAGATATAACAAAAGTACTTGAGATACATCAAGAAAATTCAGATATACTAATTATGTTTTATTAACAAACTCTTTATTATCAAATATTTAATTCAATAATCTGTATCATCCGATATTTGAATGTATTTGGTGGATACATGACATGGATTAAGAATAACAATACTACTTCTTTGTATAACATCAGAGTGTTTTGGTGTAAGTATAGTTTTTGTAGTTACTTGGTCTCTTGTGTATGATGGCAATGTGTCATTTTTAGGATATAGTATGCTACCATGGATTGTATCTGTTAAATGATTCATGTCATGGTGTGTTAACAACATATCATCAGGCACTCTTATCAGTTCTGAGTTTCCTACTGTCTGAACACTTCTATTGTCAACATCAAGGAGGTGTCTTGAAAACTGCTGCAAGGTGTTTGCAAGTATACTGTTTTCTGGTGATATGGCTTGCTCAACATGTGTATTCACAACTAACTTGAATATTTTCACAAAGTTCCAAGTGGAAGATTGGTTTATACACTGATCAACACCATCCATCATAATTCTTTTGTGCACTACTGGAAGCACTTGGCAGATATCACCACCAAATAAAGTAACTTTGCCACCAAAAGGTACGAATCCTAATGTAGGCTGTTGAACTTTTATGATATCTCTGAAAGATCTATTCACTGCATTCAAATACACCACGACTTATCATAAATGCTTTATTCCATACCATTGGTTTTGTAACTGTTTTTTTAATGACAAGCTGCTAACTGTTAGTCTCTCGTTTTTAGTGTATAAGATCCAAGGTAACAACATCTTGTATGCTGCTTAGTATGTCTCTTCTCAGTGCGTCTTGGTTATGCCATATATAGTTTAGGCAACCTTGCTCAATGTTAGCATGCATGTCTACTCTATACTAATAAAGAGGGCTTTCCAAATAAATGCAAGTGATTTAGTTTTCTGTACATCCATCTGAAGCAGTAGTATTTTAGTGTGCTTATCTTGACATTTTGGTCATTGACTGAGCATGTTTTTATAGTCCAACCTAAATGTCCTGTAGGAAGAAAGAAGTACTTGGCTCATAGGATTGCATGACTGATTCATCTCACTCATTCTTTGCAGTATGCTGGCATCTCTTGGTCATATTACAATGTCTCTACTTTCTGTCTGGTTTCTATTATTATTTGGACAATTGTAATGACTTTTGCGCAAATAGCCATACTTACAACAGCTTGTATATCTATTTTGACAATGGTTTACTAAAGAAAAGCTATTAGGTATATAATTTGGATTAACATACTTGTTCAAGAAAGTGTTAATACAGCCACACTCAATTGAGTTGAATAATTTTGAAAATAAATATCAGGACGAAATAGATAAGACATGTTCAACGTCAAATAAAACACTTTACATATGATTTAGAAGCTTCAAACCTAAGCTCAACAAAGCTTAATATATTTAATTATAGAAAATAGAATAATAATACAGTTAATATTTTGTATGGCCTTCTTTGGCATCAATGATAGCCTGGCATCTGTCTGTCATACTCTGAACCTATCGTTGTGCAAGTTCAATACCAACTTTCTACATTGATAATAGATACCCTTCTTTCTCCAATTCATATTTCCAAGACGTATCAGACATGTTCAATTGAGTTCAAATCAGGGATTTGTGTAGGCTAGTAATCAAAGAACCCTAATTTGATGTGTCTCTTTTCACCATCTAGCATAGGCCCCAGTATGACAGCTAGCACTCTTTTATTGTAACAGAAACTCGCTGTTTTCTTTCTGATACAATTCCATAAACCAAGGATGGAACTTACTAACTAAAACAATGATGTATTCGTCTTTGTTTACACTGCTATCAACAACGATTAATAAGCCAAATCCATTGGCCTAATAGCAGCTCTAAAACATCACACTATCACCACCAAACTACATTGTTGGATCAATAGGATTATAACTATAACGTTTTCTAAATATTTTAATGACACAGGCATCTCTATTGCTCTTTTTCATGATGTATGTTGACTCATCAGACTAAATGATACCTCTCCACTAATCACTTGTTCAACTGGCATGTTCCTTAGCACAACAAAGCTGTTTCTCTTTGTATATTTTTAAGTGAAGGTCAGAGTGTAGTCTACAGAAAAGGATACATACTCTAACTGATTGCAGTAGCTGATAATGGTGTTTCTACATACATCCACCTCAAACTTAAACATTTACAATTTCAACTGATGAGGCAAATGGATCCTTTCTAATAACATCTTTCCAGTTGTCTTGAATCCATCTCATTCACTATTTAGGGGTTTACGTGACTCTCTAAATGCAATAGTTATCCTCACTCTTTGATGTTTCTAACACTACTTTAAACTATAGGCTTTTCCCTCACAATCATAGCCAACTCTAATCCAGTCATCAACAGGCAATAAACACCCTATCATCTTCCATCTTCTACCTTTTCATATTCCCCACAAATGTAATATTCTGAATATCTATCTGAAATACTGTGTTGACCTAACACTATTGAGAAAGAACAGAGCTCCATACAATAGAAATAAGTCTCTCTTTTTCCCTTTTATCACCATGCTTCCCAACAAATATTAAATAATAAATTCAATGAGTGTGACTGCGCATTATCGATCAACCAATCAAATAATAATAATAATAATAATAATACAGGTTTGAGGAAAAAGGAGAGAAACACTAGAAGATCACCAGTATAAGGTAACAGCCTCAACGGATTATCTTTCTACAACCCATGATTCTGGGAAGACGGGAAGAATACAGATTACAAAAGAGAACTACAGAGAAACACATAGAGAAGAATAGTAAACATGGGCCTAATGAATAGACTGGATAACAAAACACCCTTGTAAACGACTGTTTTACCTACATTTATTGGCTATAAGTTCCGTTCAAAATGGATATTAGAGTTATGATGAGAAATAGTAGTAAGTATAGGCTTGAGTACTAAGCTATGAGTCAGACAGGAAAGTCAAAAAGACATTCCATTGACTAAATAATCGATGGTTACTACTGATAATAATTATGTACACTTATCAGCCTTTGTGTCTTTATTCAAATGAGTCATCAGTGTCAGATAGGTTATGGGAGTTGACTGTTTTTCTTGTAAATAATAGCAATGGAACAATAAGAATAAGCTATGGACCAAGATGAGTGGACTGTGTGTGCATGTGTGACCTAGTCTGTTTATTGTGATACTGGAGAACTGTTGTGATGATGTGTTAATGGAGACAGACACCAGAACAATAGGATGCAATCTACACGGATGAACCATTGCAGCATGTAGAATCCACAGTGTTTGTTCCTGTCACTGGGTTTGTTCTGTCTGTGGCTGCATGGTTTATTGTTGTTTATTAGAGAATTAGATAGAGGGAGACTATATGATAAGTAAATAATAATAATAATAATAATAATAACTGTGATAGATAAATACAAGGTAAATACAAGATAGGGTATATGGAAAAGAATAAAAGGTTAAGCTATAAATACAAGTGGGATATGTTCATTGTTGCGTTTAGGTTGAACAACCAAGTGAGTAAGGAGTTGAAAGACATGGACGCGTCGGTATCAACGGTGGCGCATGAGTACGGGCCAATGATAATTGTCTATATGACTTTTGATGTGATAGTTTAGCAGAGGAAACAAAGAGTGGGTAGTGTGATGCAAAATGGAATTGCTTAGGCTTGTCTTTCCATGCATGTATCCTCGTAGAGACATGATCAGGGTCATGATTTGGCTGACCAATGGTATTGTCTGAGAAAGGTCTATAGCCATAATGACTGGATAAACAAGGAGCGTAATAATCATAATGGTCATAGCCATCATAACTATCATAATTATCATAGCCATCATATGTGTCAGCTGAAGCATAGTCTGCATTGAGAGGATGCTTTTGTGTTGCTTCGAGAGAAACGCGGTGAATGCTCTGAGAGAGTATTTCAATGGAAGGTCTGAATCGGGGCTTGGGTTTTCCAGGCATAGAACATCCCAGTAAGGAAGAGCCAGTGTGGTTGATGGGTGGAGGATTTAAGGACATGGTAAGACTCATCTTCCTCTCGTGCTCCATGCCTACATTGAACAGACTATTGCCATAAAGCTGTAACTCTTCGACAGATATACACAGATTGTAGGAATTCAGTGATAAGAATTCAATCTCAAGACGATTAAGTTCCAATAGTGCAATACCACCAATCTAGTAACATATCAGTTCATTCCTCAATGGCAATGTGTTTTTATCAAGACCTACCTTGGCATAACATGAACTGGTATAGTAATTATCAGCAAAGAACTTTGTGGCCATCATTACACCCGTAATAACAAGTCGATGAATTGTATACGAGTCGATAAAGAAAAGACTATTGGACCCAAGAGAATTCTTAGCCATACGATCAAAATACACCAAGATGGCAAGAAAACACTCATTAGTGCACGGACAGTACTGGAAAATACGGAACAAATAGGAGGAGATAGGGATCGAAGGAATCGTGCAGGAACGGAAGCTGTTGTTGGTAGGTATAGGTCCTCTTTGGCTGGTTCTTATTGGAATGAGCTGGTCGTTTGCGGCTGCCATACGTTCAAGAAGAGAACCGAGCAAGTGAAGGACGGTCTCGGTCGGAGTAAATGAAATATCAAAGGAAGCCATTAACCGCAAAAGACAAGAGAGGGAGACTTGCTTCAAGGGCAAAGAGAAGTCTTGGCACAAAAGAGAAAAGAGAGAACTTTAAAGAGCAGTGGAAGTATCAAATCTTCCCTTTGAAGAAGAAGAAAAAAAATAGTTGCTTCTTACACACACACAACAAACACAAGACTACTCCACGTGACTGCCTCACCCTTGTCCTGTAGTGTACGACTTTAGTACTAAATGAACATCAATGGTCTTTTAGAAACCATCTCTATCAAGTCATTTCTATTGAAAATAAAACATGACCGTATTCTTATGCTTAAAATGAATGCAGTGGAAACCAAAGAACACACTGAATCTATAGAAATGGCTTTGTTTTTTATTCTCTTTTTGGTGTTTCTCAGACATAAACTCTTGACTCTGATCCATGGAGTGAAACATAAAGGCCTATTGAAGGCCACTGTTCACTCTACTCGTATCACCAAGAGAAAAAAAAAGAAAAAAAAAACAATGGGTGTACCTTGCTCAGTTACCATAACAACACCTGTCCAAGGAAACAGGTGCGATCAAAGCATGGACACAGCTACAGTAGGAGTTTATTCAGATGAAATAGTGTATCCGTAGTGCACTTTTAGGAAGATGTTATTTCACCCTTGTTGACTTGTTGTTTTTTCCTTTAAAAGAGCATCGTCTCATTCATAGATCTATAGGTTAAGACCAGAAGAACACCAAGGACACACTGCACAGACAGTGACCATCGTCATGGCTGTAGTATTTGATTTTGATTTTATAATGAGTATGAGTACAAAGGCATCTTATTTTTCTTATTTTTCATTCCCACTGTAGCCAGCTAATAACAGAGCTTATCACAAATGTTCAAAGCACAGTCAGGATTGAGAAATTTTCATTTTCATCCATGCACTATTGAAGCTAAGCCTTTTGTGTGTGAATATGTGAATAGGTGTGCCCAGGAACAGGGACCTGGTGTTCCATCTAGAATCTATTTCAATAGGTCAGGGATCGGATATCTGGTCTTTTTCTTCAACTACAGCGATGGGTTTTGACTATTAGTGTTATTGTTATTAGTGTTAGTGTTATTGTTATTAGTGTTAGTGTTATTATCATTATCATTATTATCATTATTATCATTATTATCATTATTCTATTTTAAATAGTAATGATAGTGCAGTAAAAAGTTCACTGGATATACTTAGGCACATTTGTAAAGCCATTATTACAAAGTATTTCCTAGTCAATCATATCTCTTATACTGTATACATAACAACCAAGCACACAGTATATATCACTTATGACTACATGTATTACATTAAGATGACACAGGATTGAATGCACAATAGTTTTTTATTTAAACCAGTAAAGACAACATCAACATGCAGATGAGAAATAATACAAGAGTGCAGACACAGTAAGAACAACGGGATGTATCTATTCTCCTCATAGAAAACAGTGAGATACAAAGAATTGAATCCCGTTCTTATTGTTTTTCCATCATCATCATCACCCTCTTGCAAGTGATCAGATCATTGCATTGATAAGTTCCCTGTCATTATCACTTTTTAAAATTGAAATTGAAATTGAAAAAAAAAAGTTCTTTGAATGATATCAGACAATCACTTATAGTTTTATTGTTGAATGAAAACAATAAAAGAAAGTGTGTATAGATATGGCTATACTATTTAAATGATGTTATTTTTATTATGATTATGATTCTACTCTTCTTAATATAAATATATACACATAAATCGTAAACAAAAAGAAAGGAGTGTACCTCATCGTTAAAAGAGAGGGTCTAAAAGAAACTCGGCTTGTAAAGATTCGCTCATATCGAGATCTTGTTGAACTGCGCTTGAAGGAAGTGAGGGAGAGGAAAAAGGATTGCTGAACTTAGTATCGAGATGATGTGTGGTGGCCATATCCAGCATCAAGAAGGTATCATTGACAGGAGGAAGCATAAACGAGTCATAAAAATCATTGGTGTCGCAACACCCAAAAACACTGGAGGATACAGGCGGACTGGGAGTACATGCAGCACTGTTGGCTGATGAATAGAATGTATAGCAGCTCGTTTCATCACACGAAGAGAGTTGGTCATTACTACTTGTTCCAACAAATGGCTCTGTGTCTGGGATAATATCACCATGGGCTGCAGGTGAATAACATGAAAACAGGTCTGGTTCAACAGAGGTGTCGCTTGGACTTTGTGTTGTGATAAAAGACGATTCTTCTTCCAGTGAAAAACAGTCTCCAAAGTCAAGTGAAGCAGTTGTACCACTCATGCATGACATGGCAGGTGAAGATGGAACAACGTCCTGTTGTGCAAATCGGGCATTTTGGACCGATAATGCTGAAGCTGTCAGTGGTGTAGATGCAGCCTGTGCATTTAACAATTGAACCAAGGATGGCTGTAGAGAGGTAGGGGGGCAATAGGCGCAGTCCTTGGTGAGTGTCTGCGTGGAAGTAAAGATGGCATGAATTTTGTGCAGTATATATCAAGCGCACGTTGTAATAGATTCTTCTTTCCTGCTAACAAACGTGGATTCAGCCATGCCTTTAAATTGGAAGAATAACATATGAGTATTTTACTCTATTCTATATTCCACAAGAGAGTCCACCACTTACCAATTTCCAACCAAGCTCATTGCATGTGGATTCTTCCAACCATCGACTACGACTGCCTGTATACTGGTCTGGAGTTGCTACCATGGCTCTTGGAAAAGGGCAATTGGATGTTCTAAAGAATTGGCTAATTTCATCCAACTGAACACTCTCAATATTGATTTTAATTCTAAAACGTGTGTTTGATGCAAAGTCATCAATAAAAAGAGACTTTGGTTGATGTGTAGCCTTGGCTGTAGATGTCTCAGAGAAGCAAGGAGAACACGCCAAAATGAAATCTTCAGGAGAAGAAAGGTTGCTTGGGCTGGATGTTTGAGACAATGAGATTGAAAGATCCGACAGAGTATCATCCTGTTCTTCTCTGTGTTTTCTCTTTCTTAGTGTGCCATTCATTAGTTTCTCTTGACGAGCTACACGACGTGAGCGCATGCTAGGATAGCGATTTCGATAAGAGTCAACTGCTCGTTGAATAAGGCCTCTTTTTCCTGAAATGTCTGCAGTATTCAACCAAGCTAACTTCCATCCCAAAGTATTGCATTCTGTTTCATAGCACCATCTGTTTCCTTTGTAAAGCTCTTTTGGAAGATTTGCCCGAGGATAAACCTAAATCAATGCATAACAATGTAGAAAGTGAGTGGTCTGATGTGTTAGCCAAAGAGAGTGGAAATGAAAAGAAGAGTTATGTGGATGAATGACCAGCTCATTTTTTCATGCCAGATATGACTTGAGAAGACAATTAGATCCACCCCTCTCTTTCTATCCATAAAGAAGAAGAAACGTACACAATTATCCGATTTGAATTGCTCGTCAATCTTATCGAGGGAAATAGTATGGATATCAGTGCGAATGGTGTATCGTTTGAGAATACGATTATGAGAATAAACAAAAGAAACCCATTCAATTCCATCGCGGATTTCTGCTACAGGATCATTTGAAGATGTTGTTTCAACTAAAGGTGTGGGTGAGGCCTGAGTCTCGATGGGAATAGGTGGCAGGGTATTAAAATTAGCCATGGTCAAGGCTTTTGCAAGAGCATTGGCAATAGTAGTAGCTGCAATATTTGTATCTTGTCCTTTTGTTGTCGAGTGGACAAGGTCTTGTACTTTTAATTTTGATTTGATAGAAAAAGTGGGTGGTGTGTTTTCTCCGTGCGGCTCGTATGTCTGGACATTATGTTTTCTTTTTTTAACACGGTTAATTGTGCTTTCAATCATGAGAATTTGATCAGAAGTGAGTTGGTCAAGAATATGTTCTGCTTTTGATGGTGCATTGATAAGGTCTCGGAGAAGTAGAGAGGTGGGTGATGTGGATAGATCACAAAAAAAGTCCATAGATGTAATATTGATAAATCAAAGATCCGGTAGAGTGGTAAAAGAGAGGATAGCAACGAGGATCTGTTGTAATAAATTAGCAATATGAGGTTCATACAATTCTTGGATAAGACAAAGCGGTAGAGGGTAGATGAACAGTAATAATGATGGTAATGATAATAAATTAACAGTGGGCAAGACAAGAGTAGAGACGTGAAGAGTATAATGGTACTGCAAAAGGAATGAAAATAGAAGAAAAAATCTGTTATACTTGGGGAAAAATGTGAATATAAGAAAATTGGGTTTAAAATGATTAAGACTGAATATTAAAAAAAAAAAACTGAAAGTTCATGACGGACCTGTAACACGTTTTACTGAGGCTTTAGTACAATGGAAGAAACAGTTAGAATAATGTAGGCTTGAACAGTCTAGTGTGCCCTGTGCATTCTTGTCAAAATGCATGTCAACTCATTCAAAGATAAAAAATGAAGATTAACCCAAAAATAACCCAAAGACCTTCTAATAACAAGCTAAATGTATACAACAACAACAAAAAGTGCTCCTGAGTTTCCGTGAATGGCCGAAAATTATATCTCTTATTTGATTTTTTTTTTATATCTTGCTCGGCTCCTGGCTTATTAACCTTCCGCACAGGTTTAGAAGGTAATAGACTTTCTCTAGTAAAGCCATTGTAATGTGTGGTTTGTAAATTGGGTTTGTATATCTTTATTTATATAAAAACATAGCAGTCATTCAAAGGACAAAAATATGACTCCTTATGCTTGAATTTGCATTGGTCTATGTACATGTGGATACAAATAGATAGACAGATGCATATGTCTGTATGAATATTTGTATGCAGGTAAGGGTGTGATATGGAATGGGTGTAGGCTATATGTAGGAACATATTTATACCCACTTTGGTATTATTTGTGCTTTGAATGTGCTGAGGACTTTCTTTGCAATTTTGATAACGAGCAATAATTGCTTACATAGCGCACGTGCATCCACTATTGTGTGACTGATCTGTATAGATTTTCACTAGTGGCCATATCAGATAATTACTTTGGCATGACTGGAAGAGTGTAGTCATTGATGAAAAATCAGACTTGTCAGGAAATGTTCATTTAGAAGATTACATGAAAAATAAACAATCTACTCTCAACAATGATAAAACCAAGACACACTTTAACTGACTCTACACACCAGGTAGATCGTATAGCACAGAAGATTTGGTGCAAACAAAACCAAGCGTAAACACAACAAGAATAGTTTTCTAAAATAGAGGTTCAATAGGAGAGGGTTTAGTCGGTGTACGGCGCTAGCAGAGTCTTTCTGGTGTCTTGTTTTTGAGCTTATAAAAGTAAGGGTGGAGTTTTCTCTCTTAGGTTTTGAGCCACCAAAAAAATAATAATCAACTATACTTTACATGCATTCTATTGCACCAAGTTACTGTAGCTCTCATTCCTCTCATGATTTAATATTCTATTTTTGTGTGATGATTTTCTGATCAGTGGCTAAGGTGATCTTTTTTCTAAAATAAATAAGATAACACAGCAAAGTATGCGTGAAAACTTTAATCTTGTTCGTCCATGGGCCACTCTCCTTTCTTTAGTCCGAAAGAGACCGTGTCTTACGGGACAAAGGAAAAGCAGCAATCACCATTACAAGACAACTTTCTATCACTCTTCTCTAATTAACACACCAATTGTATTCCACTTTTTCTCATTTATATATAAATTTCACTTTAATAAGAGAAAAAACGACTCTACTATGTTTCCTCCCATCAAAATATTAAGTACACAACTACTCTCAACGTTAAACAAATCCCTGAGTGACAATCCATGCAGTAAGCAATAACTAGATTCATAGCCGACTAAAACACCCAACACAAGTCACATCTCCGATCAGAAGAGAAAAAAAAAAGAGAAAAAAAAACAGTGATTTGTTACAAGGCCTTTATTGAAACACTTTGAGTTCACCTGAGAGTTATTGCTTGCAGCTTGGAACTAGCAATGGGGATTAAACACTTTAAACTTTAATGACCTGTCTCTTCAAAATAAAATAAAATAACCAAGCGACAGAAAGACTATTCAGATTGCAGCAACAATATAAAATGAATAAGAAATATATATATATTTATATATACAACTTAATCTTCCGCCTTTTTAGTCAGCGGAAACAAACTCTTCCGTAGTATTGAATGTGCATGGAACTCTATAGAAGACATTCTTTCTACAGAAAAAGAAAAAGAAAAAGAAAAAGAAAAAGAAAAAGTCTAAAGTGACAGAAATCTAGGCTATTTCTTGAATTCAACAGAATCAATGTCTTTGATTATTCTATTTTGTGTGAGAGAAATCTGAATAAAAAACAGGATCTAATTTTTACAATTATCATAAAGGTTATCTCAATTAACTGTTTTTATAAAAAAGGGAATACTATCAATGGAAAAGAGCACATTTAATGAGTTTGAAAAAAAGAAAGCTGATGGTGAAAGAAATTTTCTTTAAAAAATACCACCAATGAGTGTGGTAAATATGCGATGGTCATGCAAAAAAAAATAGTGAATTTGTGACTAAAATTGAAGTCAACTCTAGACTCTATTGAATGATTTGAAAAGATAATAATATACAACACTTATTTTCCCGTGTTTGATTCTATCCATTGATGTAAAATAATAAAAAAAGAATAAAAAGAACTCTTGTTATTATTATAATGAGAATAGTAACAGTTTCATTCTTAATAAGCCATCCTGAGCACATCTTGGTCGGTACTAGCGTAAAATAGGCTGTAGACTTTTTTAATAAGAAATTAAAGTGAATAGTACTCCACCCTATTGCATTTCGCTATGGACGAAAAAGCGACCAAGATTAATACTTATCATTGAGCATGTACAACAACCTATACAAGGTCAGTCTTGGAATACAAAAACATGGGGGAGCCATCAGACAGTATCTACAACCCTAGACTTACAGATAAGAAAGAATACAAACTAGAGTGGACCTGAACACATCAAAGTAGACCTTCACAGCACTATTACCACTAAGAAAGTTGACTGTTTGAGTTTATAATACGTTCATATTAAAGAGAGAGTAAGAAGATTCATAGCTGTATGTTTCTACATTATTCATTGTACTAAACAATACTCGCATTACTATGACCGTAAAAATGGACAGAAAGCACAACATGCGAGGTATGCTTCGATTAAACACAGACACAGAAGGCATTATTTAACTAAATTCGACAATCAAATTCAAATGTATCTTAATGTAATTTGTGATATTTTTCTCTGTTATCATCATTACAACAAACGACACTATTTTAACTTGTAATATTGAATATCCATGTCACACCTATTCATAAAACCCTATTTCTTTCTTCTTTTTTTTCAATTCAAGTAAATAACATGGACATAAAGCAGTTTTTTTTTTAAAAATAAATAAAAATAAATAAATAAATAATACAAATAAATAATACATTAGATAATAATAATAGAATAAGATATAGTGACTATTTATCTTTATTTGTTCTTATAGTTCCTATGGATGGTACAGTTCTTCCAGAAGTAGCACTTGCTATTCATCTGTTACTTTTTTATATTGTTAAATCCTCTAGCTATCCAGGGAAGACAATAGCAGAAAATAGTTTACAAAGGACAATGGGATGCATATCAACATAAATAGATATAAACTAAAAAGCACAAAATTGGAGAAAAAGGGATAATTTATGAAACACATCCAGAAGTGTTTAGCTCTTGTCATCCCCACAATTTAATATGTTCATAAATGTTATAACTTTGTATCATTAAGACAAATATGGTAAGTTGTATTTCTTCTAGTTTTGATTCTTATATTATTCGGATGGTGATGGCGACTATAGACAAGTCTTTTGTAATTCATTCCTCATTTATAGATACAGTCATCTATTTTACTCTAATGAAATCAATCGAAACAGTAAGACAAATTAGCTTGTATTCCATCTGTTATTATTTTCCCCTTTTTGCCTATCCTTTCTAGATGGTTAGACAAAGACCTCTGCAACTCATTCATGGCATACTCTTGGTTCAGGCATCAATTTATGTTTTTATCCTGCCACCATGTCTTATTCTGCTAGTTTGGGCTATAACATCTGAACAAAGCAATTTTTTGCTTGGTTACACATTATATAGCCAGGATGAGGAGCTAGTGGAAAGCACTTTAAAAGTTAAAAAGTAACAAGAGTAGAATGCATGTCATTGGTGTGGCTCTAGAGTGGCCCAAGGGTCATCTTTTAGCAGTCAACATTAGAGATTTGCAAAGGTATTGGCCATTTCAGAAACGATGGAATCATAGTAATAATCATAGTAATAATAATAATAGTAATAAAAAATGAAAATATGTAACCAGAATAGGATCCTTGTGCTTTACTCATCAAAGTTGGTTTTGACATGATTCATGTCTACCCTGTGCTCCTCTCTTGTAGAGAATGACGGATGGTCTTTCTCTTTAGAGGAACTTCCCCCCTTCTTTGTCTCTCTTTTAATTAATACTTCATTATTGCATGAAGAATAAGAATAGGCAAATGATAGAACTTTGACGGCCTTCAATGCATACAGCAAAGAGTCTTGCATTTACTTCGTCACAGCTACTATTTCAAATGTACGACCCCATAGTCACACGAACACTACCAGAGTTCAAGGATGGGTAGAAGTCTGAGTAGAATCAGAGACACATGTATGCAAAAAGTACAAGGAAGAGGTACAGTCTTAAGGGAAGAAGAAGAAAAAAGAATCTGAAGTATCGAGATGTAATTTATTTGGAGTTAGGTAACATGAAAAGTATAATAAGTTCTCCAACTGACTTTTCCAATTATAGTCGATAGACATCTCACTTGTTTGTTTGGTGTACAAAGATATGTTTTAAGATGATTTAGATTCATCTAATTCAGAGAATACAAGACGATTGATTAAGATGATGTCCTACGCTTCATAAATTTCTCAATATTCAGTCATGGCTCCTCTTCCTCTTATGAATAAAGCTAGAGTGTAGATTGGATATTTTCTAAATAAATAGCTTAGCTTAGCTTTACTGTTACTGTTATTGTTATTATTATTTATATCCAGGTAGGACTGAGCCAAGAAAAAGAAGAAAGAAAAAAGTTAGCGTCATTTCAAGGAAGTATTACTTCCTGGTTTCTCTCTCTTAAGTTGGACGGGTCATTTGTCTCCAACAATTACCTAAAAGGAATTCCATGCTGTGAATATTTCAGTCATCATCGGATGATAGTTGTTTTAGAAAAGAGAATAGGACAAAAAAATAGAACCAAACTCAAAAAACTAAAACAATCATAAAGTAGTAACCTAAGCTGAACTGCATAAATGGGTTGCCATAGAAAGTTAAATTGAGAAATAAAAATAAAAATATAATATATATCTCGTATATTTCCACTTTACATTTATTTTCAATATGCACTCATCTGCTTTCTTTTTGTTATGATATGTGTACATGTACGAGTCATACATCATTTTTCTGTCAGCCAACACGTTCTCATCGGTGGAGATATCAGGGAAAGATTATATATCTGTGTGTAATATTTGTCATATCTCTATTTCCCATCGTGGGTGCACCTGAATCTCAATAAGAATAGACATCATTTACAGTTTGCTCCAGAAAGAATATTCTGATTTATAAGAGGGTATTACTAAATGAATGAAAAATAAATTCTCACTGGCGCATTGATCTATGGATCCACTAGTGCATTGGCCTATTGATCTAGGGCTACATCGATGGGAAAGCGTGAGTATAGGTTAAACAGTTGGGCTGTTCACCAAGCAAAAAGTGATGGTCTTCTTTTTATGGGTCGGAGTGAGAATGAAATCAAAGGAAATGAATAAAGAAAGAATGGATGATGGCAAGATAACAAAAAAATCTGGTGATAGACGGCGTACTACACTTGACAGCGCTAAATGTTCCCGAAATGGAGGTCTCGAGTTTTTTTGTTTTTTTTCCTGCTCCCATTCACTTAGTTCTCGTTGTGTAGTGGTTCTAATTGCACTGTTTTCTATACAATGGCAGCACACATGTTTGGGTCTGCTTCTCAGGACAGATGGGCCCAACGACAGGCCTACAAGCTGTGTCAAGCTGTGTTTTCATTGGGGGGAGTTAACGTAATGAGTTTGTTTATAGATGACTCGATATTGATGCCACTATGGCTGTTATCAGAGGTATCTTAGTTTTGTAGTCACGGAAGCATTTTATTATTTTTAGCTCTGGCTCAGTGCATTTGAGTAACTTGACAGAGAATGTAATCATGGTAAGGGATTGTGTGCTTCTTTTTCTCTTTATCTTGCCTATCTCTCCTATTCCTCCAATAGTGATAAATCCTACGCGTCAATGCCTATCAGTTTGATAGGTATTACAATTTATACATTAAAGTGTTTCAAACTGCTGCAGTATAGATTACAAGCTGAATTAGACACGTTTCCAATTTTTCTCTTTCTTTTCTTTTTCTTCATGACTATGAAACACACCTATTACCTCCTTTAGATAAGGTTTTTTTTGGCATCAAAGACACCGAATAGAGATAATGTATGCTAATAGCACCCTGCATTAGCATTGGAATGAAATACAGAAAGAATACTGTTCTAACAGCATTTAATCGAGGGTAAAAGTAACTTCAATGTTACTTAGCAACTTGAGTTATGAATTCACAATGGCCTGCTTTATTGTATGCAACTTATAAAACGTAGAAAAGCAAAAAAAAAAGTAAATGGTATAGTCATAGTTCTCTCCTTGTCAGCATGATTAGCATGACCACCAGAAATACGATGCAGATAAAACTGTACTACAAAATAGGACTTTGTCTTTTGTTTGAGTGAGTTTAGTGTCGTCATGTCATTGAATCGTGTTCTTACACCCTACATGTTGCTCACCAGACAGGAGACATAAGCGTTTTAAGCATTCAACTACTTTAATAAAAAGAAAAAAGAAAAAGAAAAAAAGAACCAGTAAAAGAACCTTGCCGGTTACAGGGAAAATAAAGGGCTGTATGTCTGAGATGGAACACAAGCTATGAAGAGGGTCGCTTCTTCACCCTAGATTGGGTCTCTTTCTGTATAGATAGATAGATAGATAGATAGATAAATAGATAGATAAATAGTAGTAAGCAATGGTTCTCTTTGTCTTGTCTTAGTAGAATTGAAAAATGACAATGAGAAAGCAGCGCGTATCTTTCATGTACACTTTAAAGATCTTAATGTAAGAAGAGCCTATCGATTGTTCATCATAAAGATTACCTTTATAGGTACCAAAGACCTTTTATCTACATGTGAAGATAGCCAGATAAGCTATGATGAATGGATCCATGGAATAAAATAAAGAAATGGACATGCAAATGGAACCCTTCTATTAACACGCGTTCTTCCTTTATTAATATTATTTCTATGTAGTCTATAGTGTAGAACGCATGAAAGCTGTTTTAAGGATATAAAAGATAGTTTATTTTATTTTTATTTTTTTTAAAAAGCCCATTTGACTGACATGGCTTTGAGTAGCTCGTTCTGTGCTGGGGGAAATGCGCTGCTGAAGACATCCTATCAACACTGCATGTGGCCTCATGAGACACATAAAACAAAATAAGACAACAATGGAAGAGAGGGAAAAAATTAATACTACCAAAATAAATATAAAAAGTTAAAATACCATTAGAAACAAGAAATGAATAAGAAATAGTCATGAAAGCTATAGAAGGCCCAAGCGGCCTCTCTTTATGAAACTTTATACAACGTTATACAGAGTTACACGTATGTTGATCTTTATTTGTCTTAATAGACTGTAATTTTGCACAGTTCAGCATGAACCAAGCAGATGAATCAACAAAGAAAAGCCTACTCCTTGTAACCATGGCAATATAAAAGGAAAGAGAACAAGGGGAATGTCTGTGCTTTGAAACACACTCTCCGTGTAGTGTATCTTCCCACACTCAAAATCCAAAAAGCGCAATCGATAGCATTTTGTTGTTGGCAGTAATTCTCGGCTTCTTCTCGGTGAGGCAGATTTCCTGTCTTGCTATAAATACAGTGCAGTACACTAATTAGACAATAGATTTCTCCCTTTGTTTCTCTCCCATGTCTTACTCACCACCCAACCTATTACTCAAGCCACACGAATTTCAGTCGTTTTTTCCTGACTTTTCATTTCCTGATGAATTTCTCCCTTCCCTCTCTTCCTCCACAGCAGGGTCTGTTTCTTCGTACAGTCAGCACGAAAGCCCAGCAATAACACCCAATGTCACTGCATCTTATCCATCGTCACCTACCTTATGGCACCCTCATGCATTGCAGGAAGACTACACTGTGGAAGACAATTATCTTTTCCTACCTGACACATACCAAACACCCACCAAAATGTAAGCATGTTTATCCTCTCAATGCTCTTTTCTTTTCTCTCTCTCTTCTCTCTCCAAACATGATTCTATTCTTCCTACTTGAATCCTTATTTATCTGTGCCTTGTCTCCAGCAAAGAACAGAGTCTATTTATCAATAAAATCGAAACTAAACCAAAGTAAGAATGACAATCACAAAAACAAGAGGAGGATAGTAATAAGGTTTTACCGATAGACTGCAGATTCGGGTTCATGGTGTGCCTATGACGGGTGCCAAATCTCGAGTGGAAACACAAATCAAGCTGTGTGTTCAATTAGTGACAGAACAGGGCGATAAAGTACACCACTGGTCTTATCTTCGCCTGCCTGATGAAATGCTTGTGAGATCCAAACAAAAAAGAACCCTTCAAAAATCACGTATTGAAGGAGCTCTTCCTACTTTATTATCAGAAGAATCCAACATCCTCACTCTGGAGGCCAAAGTTATTTGTGCCAGTCAAGAGGACAAAGAAGTCCGTATGTGTGAAGGGTGCATGAAACGAGAGGTAGGAAAGAACCCAAATAATATCTAGCAATGTAGATTATAAATCTATCAAAGAGCCAATATTGGGTCTGTTTTTTATTATATTTTATTATATTTTATTATATTTTATTATATTTTTTTTATATTTTATTATATTTTTTTTATATTTTTTTATATTTTATATTATATTTTTATATATTATATTATATTTTTTATTGTAGTATATTATAGTATATTATAGTATATTTTTTGAACTAACGTGTTTAAATAGCGTAAAAGAGCTGAGCGCTCCAAAGATGGAAAAATGGAGATGGAAGGTGTCTATGAACCTCAGGAAGAGAATGAAGCCACCAAGACTGAGCGTGATAGAATCCTCCTCTTTAATTGTGGTCCTATGATTAGTTTTAGCTCGGGAGATGTGATTCTCCCTACACGTATTACCTGCTACTGCAGACATCACAATGAAAAAGTTGGATTCAGGTAGGCTATCCCCTTTTTATATACAAGGCAGAGATAGAAATAGAGAAAGATTGATAGATAAAAAAAAAGAAGATATAAATAAAGGGAAATACGGGTAGATAAAGCGATAGATAGATAGTGGGCAAATGAATCGAGACCCAAGACTGACTTATTCAAAGGGTCCGCTTTACAATGCGCAACCATCATGGCCAGCCCATTGCCATTGGAGACTCGCCACCCATTCTGATCACAGACGATCACAAAAGTGCCAAGCAGCGTGGCAGAAAGCGCAGTAAAGACGAAATGTCCGACACCTTTGCACCCTCCCGATGCACTTCGGTATCTATGGAGGATAACGTGGCCTATACTACCCATCCCCTGGACATTTCCCAAAGCACTGGTACGAGCAACAGTACAAGCACAAGCACAAGCACAAGCACAACCACCTATTCCCAAGCAACACTCACGCCTATGGATGAATTCTCACACTGGCTTCATCCCCTTGCTACATCAGATTCTTATCCAATTGAATCACTCTCACTGAACACTCCACTGAACGACACTTGGAGTCCTCACAAAATAAGAAAAACCCATGGTTATGAACACACCCTGGCCATTGAGACTCCTGTCCCACATCTGGAGCGCATTGTGCCCAATCAAGGGCCCACTTATGGTGGCATTGAAATCACTCTTCTTGGCTCTGGATTCTCTCGCCATTTGACGTGTCTCTTTGGCGAACAAGTAGCCACGACCGTCTACTGCAACTCCAATACAATTGTATGCATTCTCCCTCCCATAGTCACACCTGGGCCTGTCACTGTCACCTTCCAGGACCACTCTCCTGTGCTTGAGAGACAGGTGACACTGTTTACCTATTATGATGCCAATGATCAGGCTCTTTTGGAACTGGCCCTTCAAGTGGTGGGACTCAAGATGACAGGGAAATTACAAAATGCCAAGCAAGTAGCTATGCACATTGTCCAAGGAGACACTAAGGACTCCAATGCACAACAGCACACACATGCGCCTTCTCATCCCAAACAGTCTTATTTTTCACTGCACAGTCCACCCATGCCTGTACTTCCTTCTCTTGCGCCACCCTCCTCTGGCTCACAGGCATGCCTTGACATTTGTTCTTCTTTCTCAGAGGACAGTCTTTGTTCCCTCTCCAATGCACATCCCTTCTCTTTTCTTTCACTTGATGGGGTCCACAAGATGCTGGCGTCTTTTGCACCTACTATTCCTTCTTCTTCTTCCTACCACCACCTCACATTGCAGTGGGCTTCCTTTCTGAGTCAGTATGTTGCTCATATCTGTTGGATAGCACTTCACAGGCTTAAACTGTTGGACAGTCTTGCTCTTTCTCCTTGTTATGCACTCTCTTCCTATATACACTAACTAATTCTCTAGGCATTTTCTTTCTCTCTTATTATTATTATTATTGTTATTCTCTTTTATATCAACCCTTTTGTTATGTTTCATAGTTTTGTTTATTTTTTTATTATTTTATTTTATCTTATGTAAATGTATATCTGTAGTTGGGCACACCTATAAAAATGAAGAAGCGGACACTTCTCCTCTTTCTTCTCCTCTTTGATTTTTATTTTATTTTAATGGACAAAGTCAAGAGCAATACGCCTCCCGTCTCTTATACAAAAGGTCCAATGACGTGCCATGTCTTGTTGGATGAACATAGTGTAGAATATATTGTCAAGTCAGAGGCACATCTATTGGGCATTATTGACCTGTTGATTGCAGTGGGACTGCTCACCTTGGGATGGGTAAATACTCTACAGACTCTATAGACTCTATAGATATAGATATATATATAGATATATATATATATATATATAGAGAGAGAGAGAGAAGACTTGTTTTTTTGTTTTGTTTTGTTCTTACTCTCTTTACAAGCTATCTATACTGCCCATCTCTCTTCTTGCCCTTGGTATAATTGGCTGGCTATTGCTCAAATACAAAAGCATTAAACAAGGTACACTCTTACACTCCATGGGTCTATGTCTATTGGCAGATCTACGTGCATATGGGCATAGAAGCACAAGGGCATAGGGACATGGCTTTCATTCACTTATAATACACTACAACTCAATTCTCTTCTTCTACCACTACACACAGAGAGTTTGTTGGTGATGCGTGATATTGGTGTCCAAGTAAAAGCAGTCTACTGGGGTGGAAGTACAGTATCACGCTTTATCACTCGCTGCAAGATTGAAGATGTTATTATTAATGAAGGCATTACTATGTGGCAAGTCAAGTCTTATATTGCAATTCTTGTAAAAGACCAAGACATGGTGGTGGTTTTCCAAGTAAGTGGGTAGACAATAGATATATTTGCGTGTGTGTGCGTGTGTGTGCGTGTGTGCGTGTGTGTGCGTGTGTGTGCGTGTGTGTGCGTGTGTGCGTGTGTGTGCGTGTGTGTGTGTGTGTGTGCGTGTGTGCGTGTGTTTATTAGGAGATATTGACATATAATAACAATGACTATCACTACTATCACTACCAAAAGCATCTTCTTCCCTCTTTGTATCCAGTCCTTCTCGATGTTTACCAAGGAACACGTGCTGTCTTATTTTCTGTTACACCTCATCATCATTTTTTAAACTATCAAGACAAGTATACATAAGCACTTGCATAGCTTACACTGCTGTCACGGAGGGTTTTGCATGGGCTGCTTTGACAGTATTTAACAAATTTGATCTTTTGTGAGGAGGAAGAGGAAGAGGAGGAAGAGGAGGAAGAGGGTGAGTGGGCCAAGGACTTGAGAGCAGCCAAAAGAATGCTGATAGGGTGGCGTCCACAGATAGTGTTTTTTGTCTTTTGAAGATAGGCAGTAAATCCATCAAGATCCAATGCTTCTATCAGTTGAATGGCTTGTTGATCAAGAGCAGTGATGGAAGCATAAATAGGTAGTGGGGTATCAGATGGAGGACAGTATTTATAAGCGAACCGTTGTCCCCTAGTGGATGTTTCCATGGAAAATGGAAGAGTGGTATGAGTTTTCTTTATTTTCTGTTGGCTTGTTGGCTTGTTGGCTTGTTGGCTTACCAGTGACAGAAGTCTGAGGAGATAATAAAAAGATGGGAAGGGTCATTAAGATACTTGGCTAGTAATCGACCGTAATGCTTCTCATAAGAAAGAGAAAGAGAACCTACGAGAATAGGCACTAGAGTTATCTCATTGAGCTTCCTATAAAGACATGTTAAGGCTCTATTCTGAATAGAATGAAGAAGAGCTTACTCTTTAAACAACTTGGCAATATAGGGTAGATGCATCTCAAGACTATGCTCGTCCTCATCCACAGACTTCTCCATCCAAACAAAGTCCCCAGAAGAGTGTAGTTCCTTAATCACTTCACATGGGTTATCATCTCCTCTTTATTATTCTCTTACTTTGCTTGTCAAGAGTTATATTCCCCAAGGGTGTTCCATAGGTATCACATTGAGAAAGAGCACAACCCTCCAAGTAAACATGATGAGAGGGTCCCAACAAGAACACACGCTTGCTATAAAGACATAAAGATAGTGGAGGCAGTCTCCTGTCAATGATAAACACTGTTTTCTTTGGTTCTTTAATAATAAATAATAAATAATACTTGCATTAATGTTATATCAACACATGCATAGGCATAAGCAGCTGTCAGTCCACTGAAGGTGTACCCAGCATGTCTATCATCCTTTCCCAGTCACTATCATCTACTCTCTTATTGAGTGTATCTACTTACGGCCCAATAATGGCTCTTGGTGTAGAGACGGGCAGTTCGAGATGTTTGTGGGCTGTCTTGAGGTTGTCCTCCAATTCTTGGTCAAGTCTTTCCGCTGTACCATTCCCATGGGTCCTTTACTGTTCCTCCTTTCTTTCCTTTTCCTTCCTTGTACTTACGTGACTTGGAATACCATAATCCTGCGTGGCTTGCTATTCTTTTCATGAGTAATTGTTTCTTTAAGGAATAGAAGAAGAAAAACAAGAAAAGTATAAAAATGAACCACTTTTTTATTTTATTTTATTTTATTTTATTGGCTTTGGATCCACTCTTTCTATCACGTGTACATAGAGTCTCTTCCTATCCATCGAGAGTGGCATAGTCTACCTCAAGCATACTATGGCCACGAGTGAGCAGAACAGCACTGTCAGGTAAATGATTCTGCAAAGACACAAATGCAGGCATCTCTCCTTGTGTCCATTCGTCATAGAAGCAGCTCAACCGGACAGGAAAAGGAGTGTTGGGTGGATATTCTGCTTTCCAAGACACAGGTTGGCCATAGTCACCGCTGTGTATCGTAAGCGACGTCACATTGGAGCCATCAAAGACTCGGTTGTTCACCCACACCCGAGTCATTGGGAGGGCTGTGCCTTGGTTAATAGTGACTCTGCATAATATACTATTCTGTGCCGTATAACTGCCTTGGGTATGGCACTCAGTCTCAGTACAGGTTGTATTGAGAGACCAAGTGTATTCCTTATTACCACGTTGACCATACAGAGGAATGTCTGGGCTAGTATAAAGACACTTTGTTTGGTAGGTCAAGTGGTTTGTGCATCTAATATCTGTGTCCTTGGGTGGGAGGGCATTCTCGAGTGTCTGCTGTAGTCCTGTGGCGGAAATAATTTCTACTGTAGTGACATTGGCAGTTGCATTATAAAACTCATGATAGACCAGTTTGTTGGGCGAGTCGCCACTGTTAAATGGAGAAAGAATACAGCAGACAATCAAGAGAAGGAGCGCCAGGGATCCAAAAGAGAGGGCTGATTGTGATTTGTTACTGGCTCTATGGACCCAAGGCAATAGGTGAAGTACAATCAAGAGAATAGGAAGGGCTAGTGTAATATAGACTATAGTTGTATAAGTTAGCTGTGTTTATAGTAATGTATGTACTCTATACTCTATAAACTACAGCCTATCATTACCTGATACTTCCGGAGAACCATCTACCGTAATATGCCGTGATGATTCCAGAGTTACATACCATATTTCAATCAAGATAAGACACGGTACAAATGTTTGGGTCACAAACACAATAGGGAGATGTAATCTGCTTGATTTTGGTATGAGCTGGTAGAGACCAAAAGAAATATAAGCACTAATGACAAGATAGACGGCATAGTACATCAATGCAATCTTTTTAAGTCCGAGCAGAGTGGCAAACACACCGAGTATCCACCAGAGTCCAAGCAGGCCCAAAAGAGCAGTGCGGAAATCAAACTGAGACAGGTCAATGCATTTGGAGAGGTGCGATATAAGGGTCTGGGAGAAGACAAGTCCAAAACACAGCGTAACAAAAAAAGCGAGAGAAACAATATAGATACTCCCGTAGGTCACCTAGGACAAAAACAAATGAGAAAAAGGCGAATAAGAGTCGTGTCTTCACTGAATAAATACCATCGGGTTCATGGTCTGTAGAAGGAAAGACAGTGGGCCAATACCCAAGAAGGTTCCTCCAAGCCCTAACAAAGATACCAGAAATCCACGGAGAACAGCTTGAGATAAATAATAAACTGCAGCAGGGCCTTTGAGATAAAAGACTGTGGCTAAAACAAGAGTGGGAATGACAAACAGAGTAATACAATGAATTATCATATATGATTTGAAAGACTGTACAACCAGAATGCGTCCTAGAATGTCAAACATCACAAGAGGCACTGGTTCTGAACTGCCATGCATGTCTTTATCCATATTGCGTAATCCATGAAGCACCATTTGGCCCATGTGTTGGACGGATTTTGGTGATGTGTGGGCAATATCATCTCGTATTGTATGGTAATGTGAACGACGTTGATAGAATGCAAGATCAATTCCAGGAATACCCTGCGCTGAAAATATACTGTAGTCGGTATCACTGGAAGACAATGAGAAGCCGATACAGATACTTAGTATGGCATAGTAGTAAATCAGAACAGATAAACACTCTACCTCTTGATAATACCCATCTTGAACAAATCGTTTCCAACTGAAGAAGCATGAGGAAAGGCCGAGCTACTAGCAGAGAAACTACGAAGGGCTTGTATATCAGAACTTCTGAATATTAAGGCCCTTCCACCAGCACCAGCACCCTCCAAATTGATGAATGATCGAACATTTTTGAACCAAGGATGTTTTACAAATGCAGAAGAGCCAAGCAAACCACCTTCTTCATAGGCATTGAACAGGAATATCATACTGTGTTGAGGTGATTTTCTAACAAAATAACGTGCAAGTTCAAGTCCAACAGCAACCCCTATGCCATCATCTGTTACACCTGGACTGGTAGGCACACTGTCTAGTACCCTTCTTTGAGTATTCTTATCCAGTAAACGAAAAAGACCATGGCTAATAATAAAATGTCCTACCATAATGTGCATTGACTAAGATGGCATCTTTACTTTTGCCATTAATCCGTAATATAATGTTCTTTGAATTGATAAATATCATTGTTCCTAAAGATTGAAAATCAAAGAACGCCCAAATACTACCCTACATCACCATCATGACCATAAATAAGAGGGTTAGGGTTTTACCTGGAGTACTGCGATGAGCGTATTCATTCAGATAGGTAGTATCATTCGTAACTACATCAACAGAAACACCATGGAGACGCCCTTGTTCTTGGATTTCCAAGACATGTGAACTTATCAAATGCTTTATTTTCTGCAACTCACGCGTGTTCATAGAATGAGGTTCTTTGAACATGGTAAGGTATTCATCAAAGGCATGTAGACCAGAAAATTCATTTTTTGCGAGTGCTTCTTTATCACTAAGAGGATCAGGCATTCCATTCCTAATATATTGGATAATAAGAGCAAATAGAAACAGATAGAGTCCAATAGCAATGTATGTTTTGATGGTTTGATACGCTGACACTCTTCTTTCTGTCGACACCTTTCTTCCATGACTAAGAGCAACCAGTGGTGTTTGCTCTGTAGAGTCCATTGTGTTTGGAAAAAGAGAGAGAGAGAAAAAGGCAAATAAGACAAAGAAGGAGGTGAAAGAAAGTATTTTCGAAAACAATAATGAGACTTAATATGTCTTTAGCATGATTATTTTGATACTTTGTACTCAGATGTATGCATGTCATATTAAGTTGTAAGGATACTAATATTATAATTCTATCTACGGAATAAAATGGGAAAGTCGGTTTTTTGATCGTGTGGGATGTATAGCAAAGGAAATACCGATGCTATTATTCATAAAATAGTCTTCTTCTTTTTATTTATAAAAATAAAAAAACTTCAAAAGGATAGACAATAAGTTAGTGAGGTTGGTTGGATTTTAAAGCATCAATAGTATTCAGCATTTCGGGACTTTCCATTCAGAAGCAAGGAGAGAAAGACTTTAGTAATAGCTACTCATAGTAATAGTAATAGTAATAGTAATAGTAATAGTAATAGTAATAGTAATAGTAATATTGAAGCATGTTGTTGTTGTTGTTGTTTTATATATACGTTAATTTTACTCTCTTGTACTGATAGTTTTTATTAAACTCGATCATGTACAATAAAAGAACAAAAAGTGAGTCTACCAGTAGTGAAATAAAATAATGAAAATCTCACTCTTTGGTTACATGTTACATTACTTCATCTTGTTCATTGTAGAAAACACTCATAAGTAGACATAGTATGAAAATCTATACTATTCATCAAAATATACTTATATAGTTTTCTTCTCTTTTTAATCGTACATCTCTAGCATGTCACGATGTAGGTAAAGAGATATTCACTTGGGCCTAACTGTGCAATTATAACTGAAGTAAAAGACAAATCTTATTTCAGTTAATAGCCACCTATCTTTTGAATTTAATAGGTTTTGATCAATAATGAGATAACTCAATAGACTAAAAACAATTCATGTGTATCTGTAGAATCATCATGCCCAGTGTGTAGCCATGGTATGCGCTTATTCTTATTAATTATAAATAATGAGAATTGATAGAGAAAAGAAGAGTCTGACTATGGCGAATAGTTCGTATTAGCTATTAGGATTCTAAAGTATGAATTGTATAACATTAGATGAGGATCCATTTATCTTTTATCCAATTTGTTCAATAGGATGCTTACAATAGCATATATTTAAAATTGCCGTTGACTGTTGACAAACATGCTAAAAGAGTAATGATGTTTTTTGGCAATATACCTATAAATGTAGACTAATCAACATTAATTATAAATATAGAGTCTCACAATTCTCAATTGAATTGAATTGACATGGGATATACATAAACATATAAATATTCTTATTCATCAGTAGCATATACTATGGATTGTTTTTCTTTTAATAATACAGTTATATACAAATGTTTGTAAGTTTAATACTATATTACAGACAGTCTATTTGCTTGCTTATTTAGACATAGTGTCAAATAACTCTTGTTGCTACTATTAGATAGACTGTATCTGTGAAATATTAATGACAGGATACAGCGATCATAATGTTAATCCATGGTAGTTAAAGACCCAATTAGTTTCACATGCCCATTACTCTATATATTTTACAGAAAAAACCTTCAACTATCCATTGGATATACAGGGTGTTCAACCACATGGCATTCTGATTGCAATGTGCTTAGAACAGGGGTTGCAAAAGAATGTTTTATTTCTCAAGTGGTTTATCTTTTATTACTCTCATAATCCATCTTTATACTTCATATTCAAATATTTCTCCACGAAGTAACTATGGAAAGTCTCGTCCACAAAATAAAATAAGTCTTTCATAAATATTTTATTAAATACTTTAGTAGAATACACTGAGTACTGGGTACTTGCTTACTATCTAATAAAATATTGGTAGAAGACATGCTGTTTTATTTATTTATTGAAGGCATGGAGTATTTATCTACAGAATTCATGAAGCTATAGTCATAAAGAGTGATATGGAAACAACAACAATAATAATAACACGATTGAGAATGATGAATGACAAGATTTATTTTAAAAAGCCACTTTATATCTTTGAAATATTCATTAAGATAAAATAGATAGAAGCAGTGTACTTCTGTGGATCTTTTTTTTGTTCTTATCTCTGCTGTTAGTTGGTGTAGTTTTTGATTTTAGAAGTAACACACACTTTCCATGATTAAAAATAGATATACTGCTGTCTGATTTACTCTCACTAGTTTTGTTGAAGGACAATGATAAAGCTGAACTAATTTATATTACACTCATTGAAAGACATGTCGCATTGAATAGGGAAAACAAAGTTTTATTACAAGGCCACTTAATGGTCACTGTGACCATCCTTGGCATCTATCATAGCCTGGCATCTCTGCCCCATGCTGGTAATGAGGGGGTCTATTACTTCCTTTGATATTCTACCTCATTCCATCATGAAATCAGCCTCCAACCTTTCCTTAGTAGAATATATCATCCTATCCTTCCCAATAATCTTCTTGAGGTGGGCCCACAGATACCTCATTGGATTGAGATCAGTATTGCAGAGGCCAGTAAAAAGTCAATACTTATGCCATTCACTGCCTTCCATTCTCAAGCTGTCTTACTCGTAGGGAGTCTATCATTATCTTTCAATATGCAGTAGCTGACTCCAGGGTTTATGAAAGAGATCTCCCAAGACATTGCTATATTTATCGGAGCATATTCCACCCTCCACTATGATCAGTCTCACAACATCTTCTCTACTGAAACAATACATACTGACACTCCACTACCTCCAAACTTCATTTTTTATAGTAAATTCTTGAGATCAAAGGCCATACCACACTGCCTGATGACTTATGTGCCTCTGTTATAGCTTATAAGCTCGACCTTGGACCTGGACAACTAGACGACCTACTGCCACTGCTCATGTGTCCAGTCAACGTGCTCATGGATCCACTGGAGTCTTAACTCCATGTTCTTCTTGGTGAGAACAGGTTTGATTATTGAGCTGAATAAATGGAATCATATTCCATCAAGTTGCTTCTTTAAAGTATTTTCTGAGACCTTGATAGCCCTCTCTGCCATGATGGCTTCCTTGGTCTGATAGGAATCACTGACCACCGTTATTCTCAGCTACCGAAGAGCCATGTTGTCAAGATTTCTCTTTTGGATACTCTTGGGAAAAGGTACCACCAAGTCCATCTCATTGAGATACTTCAAGATGTTCCATACAGTGGCAATAGGCACGTTCAACATTTGAGATGCCTCGAATTGGGTGAAGTTCAGGTTTATCACCTAGTGAAGGATGGATAAACGATTTTCAATACTGGTATCCTTTCCATACATCTCGGGGGTTATGACACTATTTTTTTTCAGTGATAGATGAGTCAGACATCAGGGAAAAAGAAGTATTATGAAAAGATGAAAAATAGTCTGGAATTTGAAAAATCCCAATTCTTTCTGTTGGTCACTTTGTGTTTTCTCTCCCTTAATTTTCACTAATACCGGTTTGTATTGACACATTTTTACTTTTAATGATCTCATGAAAGCCGACTCAATTAGAATGTCAATTATATAAATCTGGTAATTGAAAACTATATGATTTTCAATTGATAAACCTAAAGTGTGGATTCTTCGATGCTTTTATTCTTATCTCCCTGATTGAAAAGTGTGAGTCTCCTGAGAGAGAGAAAAGATAAAAACTAGATAAATTATGTTAAGTTTATTTCCCATTCTCCATAGTCTATAATAAAGGAAAATATCAGTTAGGAGAGAAAGGTACTAAGTTAGTATAGACAATGGATTTTTCCCTCTCTCTCTTATTACATTTTTAATTTGTTCTGAATATCACAAATGATTTTAAATAATAAATAATAAATAATAATAATAAATAATAACCCGAGTGGCATTGCTGTGTTGTCAATAAGATAAACCATGAAGCTATTGCTAGTATGGGTTTTCTTGAGCTAGAATCAGAGGGAAAAATATTTTTACTTTCAAATCCAATAGTTTTCTTTATCGACATGGCATGCCTTTTAAAATGCAAAGACCTTGCTTGTATTGGTTTATTACTTTAACTCGTTAGCTTGGACAATAAAGTATAATTAGTCAAGTGAGACTTTAATTCTTATGCTCGTCAATAAGACCAGGATCAAACACTGTTTTTAAGGGGAAAGCTTAATGAACTCCACCAGCATGTAGAAGAAGAAGGGCTTGTAGACTGGATGGATCATGATCATATATAATTCCTTCAGTGTCTGCTATGAATTGAGACTCTATTCGCAAGCTATCTTCAGCCTGTTTTTTTCGGTGATTTTGCCTTTCTTTCATAGTTCTTTTGGGCCCGAGAGACCCATCTTCCCTTAATGACTTCAAGATCCTGGAAACAGTCGCCCGACTAGTGCCAACTATAGCAGCAATCTTCCATTGGCTGAATCCATTGACCTTACGCTCATACAGAATGCTGCTACGCATATCTTCATCGATAGACTTCATCTTTCTACGAGTTTTATGAGCATTCCCAGTACTATGAATGTGTTCAATCAAGATTCTGGAAACAGATGTTGGGCTAGTACCAACTTTGGCTGCAATCTGCTTCTGGTTGAGGCCATTCACCTTATGTTCGTGAAGAATGATTTTTCGCATATTCTCATCAACAGGCTTTCTTATGGTACGAGGCATACGGCTATTTCCAGCATTAGGATTCTTTTCATTCAGAATCTTGGAAACAGTTATCAAGCTAGTACCAATCATAGCTGCAATCTGCTTTTGGCTAAGACCATTGACATTGCGCTCATAAAAAACAGTTTTACGCATTTCTTCATCGACTGTCTTTCTCTTCTTACGAGGCTTACGGGCATCCTCATTATTAAGATTTTGTTCATTCAAGATTTTGTAAACAGTCGATATACTAGTGCCCACTATAGCAGCAATCTTCTTATGGGTGAGACCATTCACATGACGCTCACGCATAATAATTTTGCGATCATTCTCATCAATCGTCTTCATTTTTCTACGAGGCTTAAGGGTATTCCCAGTACTAAGAATATGGTCAATCAATATTCTGGAAACAGTCGCTCGGCTAGTGCCCACCATGGTAGCAATTTTCCTTTGGGTAAGGCCACTGACATTTCGCTCACGCAGAATTGTTTTGCGCATTTCCTCATCGACAAGCTTTCTTTTCTTACGAGGCTTACGGGCATCATCGCTACTATGAGTCTGCTCATTCAAGATCTTGGAAACAGTCACCTGACTAGTGCCCACCATGGCAGCAATCTTCGTTTGGGTGAGGCCATTGACATTATACTCATTCAGAATGATGTTGCGTTTGTTTTCATTGATGGTCTTCTTTCTTCCACGGGGTGCATTCTCTTTTTTATTACTATGAATCTGTTGTGTGGTGTTTGTTTTTCTCGTGGTAGCCATTTGCTTAGTAGTGGCTGTTTGCTCATTAGCTGTTTTCTTGGTGGTGTTTGTTTTCTTGGCAGTGACTCTTTTTTCATTGGGGGCTCTTTTCTTAACCATAGCTGTTTTGTTCATCACACCATTTGGGTTGATTTTGGTTATTCTTTTGGGGCGTGAGGTAGACATGAGGCAATAAAAGTAATAAGCAATAATAGAAGAATAAGCAAATAAAAAAAATAGACTGGTTTGGATAAAAATTTATTCGGAACATAAAAATGTAAAGGGATTTAAACAAGAAACAAATTCTTTGCCTTTTCATCTTCATAACGATTCTCTTTATCTTAATATTATGTTTTGATACGACTCTAGCTTTATCTATTCTTTATGTATAGAATCTAAAGTTTTTATTGATAATAAAATGATTGAAAAATGTTCAAAAAGAAGTCCAAAGTGACTTATCAAAGAAATTCTATTACTTTAAATTCTTCTTGATTCCTCAGTTAAGAAATATGTATATATTTAGGTATACATATTAAAGAGTTTTGACATAAAACATATTTATTGATATTTTGAGATATAGATTTAAGGAGCCCAAAATTCTGTGGTCCAATTGAAAAGTTGTATAGTGATAAAGAAGACTATTGGGAATGAGAAATAATGATATCTTTTTGAAGAGTTCACTTATGCTATTTATCTTTTTGATAATTAAAATAGGCGATGGTTATTTTATCTACTTCATAGAAAGAGATTATTTCCATGTTTCCAATTGAAAAAAAAAAGAAAAAGGAAAAAAGAAAACGTATGAACTATCATTGATACTCGTTGACCGTGCTTGAACTTTTGAAAGCTTACCATTTATGTTTTCTATATATTATCTATTTGGATATCCACTGTCTCTGAAGAAGAAGAAAAAACAATCATTTTATTTTTATTATTGGATACTATTCTTTTCTTGTTTAAATATCCCATTCTCATTCGTAGATTGTAACAATGCCTTTCTAAGGATAAACCCAAAGCCATTAAGACCTTGAGTAAATATATTTTCTTATATAAAATATTTTTAGGGCTGGTACTAAAAAATGAAGATTGAGATGATGATTCGGATAACATTATTTTGTTTTATGATAGATAAATAATATCTCAACTTATAGACAATATACAAGCGACTGTCTGAGTTTATGGTTAAAAAGGATATATGTAAGAGAGATTTGCAGCAGTCTCACGCAAAGCAGTATGACCATTCTACGAAATCTCAAGAAATTAAAAACTGTATACATACGAGACACTTCAAATATAAGAGTAAGAGAAAGGTTAATGTACTGTGCAAGGGAGTGCAGATCACCAAGATAGATAAATATTTTCTATAATGATTTTAAACCTAGAAAAGAATAAGAAGAAAGAAACTCTTTTACAGACACTCGGAGAATTCTAAAGGAACAAATATAACAGCTATAATAACAGTCCCTTTCCCTACAAAGTGGGTGATCGATTGTTGATAAAAGAAAGACAAGAAGAAGCATGAAAACTTTGAGTTTATTTTTCGGAAAATTCTTAGTACTCTATATCAATGTTGGCATTTTTCTTCAGTATACTCACTATCTTTTCTAATGGACAGACTAGCCGCTAGTGATTCTTGTTTAAATTAGTGTGTAATTATGGCATAATCGAGACTTCGTAGAAACATTAGCAGAATGAGTGTGATATTGTGTTAGTACTTCAGCTTATAAACACATTTTTTTTCTTCCATTTATTTATCATGTCTTAAGTAATAATAGTTGTATGTGTGTTTTTTTAGAAGAGATGTGAGATTATCTATTTGATCAAAGTGTTCTTCAAAAAAAAGTAACTAATGAAATAGTACTACTAGTGTATTTTTTTCTCTTTCAATGTTACTCATTGAAATATAATTTTATTCTTTCCAAGTTTGTTTTTGACAGTTTGGAATCATTAGAATCAATAGTAACTTTTGTACTGCCTATATTGAAAGTATGATTCTTTATAACTAGTCTATATGTATTTTTATTATTATTAATTAAATACAAGTTGTTTGATATATTTTTTTAGATATGATTTTACGGTCAAAATATTCACTGACTTAAGCTAGAATAACTTTACTAAGATAAAAACAGAAAATGCTCTGGTTAAAATTGTTATATCTGTATTGGCCTATGCTTCAAAGTGGATTACATTCACGGTCCAAATTGTTGTACGATTCTATATAACATGTGTAGAGAAATTTAAATCGGTTAAGCCAGTAAGCTCAGCAAATATGTTACTGTGCAGTGCAAATAGAAGCTATGGAAATAATAAATAGGTAAAACATATACATGTGCACTACCTCGAGCATTTTATTGAATCGACTCGTTAGATATCATCCTAAAAATTATTGTAAATTAAAACCTAGAACAAGACATCAATCGATTAATAGAAAAAGATGACATAAGAATATGCCATGTTCCAACAGGTAACAACGTTGAATTGACCCATACAAGATATATTTTGTATAATAATTAATTTAGGAGCCAACCAACCACAGAGCAACTGACAGTTTGACTGTAGTATACTAGCGTGGGAAAGTTAAATATAGTGCTACGGGAAAGATCAAAACGGAAAACTCTGGGGTCAATTCATTAATTGTGTTGCAGTACATTTTAATCATTTTATTCTGTTACATTTGTCCCTGAGTTATAGACTACAAAACTCACATATACTACATTGTGTGATGGAACCACGAGCATCTGGTTCTTTTCTTCTTTTTATGTCTTTTGAAATAGGCCAGCCATATATGTAGAGATACAGACTACAACAATAGTCAATGTTGAAAAGGTTGGTGTAAAGTATAATTATACAAACACTCTTTTTTCGTCATGTGTGGCAGACATGCGTGACATGAAAGCATTACTGTGACTACCAAAGAATTTAAATATTCATGCAAAACTATTATTCCATTATGGAACGAGGCTTTTAAAAGAGAACTTGTGCACATTTATAACTTATCCTCAATTTGTCATGACAGTAGGCATGAAAGTAAGTGTAGTGGTTCTTTTTCTTTTTTTCTTTTGAAGCGAGACAGATGAAAAGATAGAGCTAGACCCATAGGCAGACTTATTACTAAAATGCCTCGTAAAATATTTGTAAATAGTTTTTGCGTACACTTTTGCTTTTTAAAGAAAAATATGGGGAAGATAAGTCAGATGTTGTAAGACTAAATGTACTCTATACTTAATGATGCACTGTACACACTTTATGAGAATTCGATTCTTTTACTATTATGCGAGTACAAAGAAACACATCATGCATTTAGTTGGTGGACTGCTTGATTCCCCACAAATATATCTATAAACACTTTGACTGTGATAATTATAGTCTTAACATACTCTTTGTCGGTTCTATTTATTAGTTTGATACCTTTCATCTTTTTTCCATTCTAATTGGTACTATCAACTCAATTTTCAGCCTAACCTAACTGTCATACCTCTTCTCAATTTGTTTAAATCAACCTCGTCTTTGCTGTAAAGTCATGATCAAGCCACGTATTGCATAAAGAAAATTGTTTTCACTGTGTTCTGTTCATTTTCTCATTGTCTAAAAAAGTGAATACATTGCATGTCCATGTGAACATTGCTTCTTATAACCATCCCACGTCTTCCATATTTACTATAGATTTGATTCACTCTCAAAACAGACTTACTATAAGACGATTTGTATTACCCTCTCCATTTCATATTCTTTGTTTGTCATTATGTGTCTGTTGTATTCTTTATTATTATTATCAGAATTACCAACATCCTATATTTTAATAAACGTTCTAATTGTAAAAATGGTCATAGTTTAAGCGATGATGTCAATAGCTGCATGTTGATAAACCGATATACTCTTGTGCACTATGTTTTAGAGTTAGCTATAGCCTTAGTTATAGAGAATGGGAGCTTCATACTTAAAAGCCAATTTAATTTAGATTATAGAGTATGTTATGAATCGCTTATTTTTATTGCTACTCTATAATACAATGAACAGAGTAGCCTAACAAAGTAGCCATCTATTGTTTTTCACCTGTAGTTATAGTAAAACACTATGGGGTTTCATCTTATTCATTTGTCCTATTTCTGTACATTGAGAATCATCAGAACTCTTTATCTTTACATATTGAATAATGGTAAATGTAAACCATAACTATAATCACTGGATGTGTACTATAAAATAAACCAGAATGGACTAGCACCAACGATCAATATGTAATTAGCACTACATTTGATATAGTACAGTTTTGCATAACTTGGCTGTAATAGTGATGAAATAGAAAGTATAAATAAATTGAATCAAAGCAAATTCTATTATTTAATTCTGATAAATTTTAACTGATGAAGGTACAGTACAAAAAGATGACCAACCCATTCCATCCTTCATAGTGCCAATGCTATATTTGTCAAAGCCGCTGGCTATTCATCTTTGTGTTATGTCTTCTTCTAGCACAGTGAGCTTACTAAGATTTATAAGACTTCTTTATATGTTCAATATAATAATAAAACCACCTATCAACTGTATTTTCTATTTATTTTTTGATAGAAAGGAACCGTAAATATGAATTATTTGATGATGAAACAATAAAGTCAAATTACAGGTATAGATTCATATCAATCATCAGTTGTTCTACTTTCAATTGTAGCTTTATTTGATACCTAAAGAATATAAGGTGAGGTAAATGTTAATTCCGCTTTGTTTTACATCTTTTCTAGAAAATGCTATCATTCCTGATCGAAATTGATATTGTACTGTCCCACTAAGGATTGTCACTCTCGACAAATCAGATGCTATTAAGAAATATATAAAGGGTTTCTGTACATTTCAGATTCAGGGTAGTTTTGTTCATAATTAAAATTTACTTTCTTATGATTATCACTTGATGAAATCGTTCAATATAGGCTTTAAACCTTTAATAATAATGAATATGTTTGAGGCAACAGGAATGTTCGTATTAAAAGATTATTGAGTAATTTATGCATAATGTAAAATAATGGTGATTAAAGAAAACCCCATCGAAGAGCAACAAATAATACCAAAATCAACTACACTTTTCTTTTTCATCTTCCTGCTTCTTAAACTCATTGATAAAAATACATAGAAACCTAATTCTATTCAATTGACTAAAAAAGCAGTTCTTTTTCACTGTTTTTATTATTATTATCTATTGTAGCATTGTAGGGTATATACTTTTTATATTTATATTTTTATATAATATAAACTCCGCAACAGCATGTCTGTCTGTCAACCCTCTATCTGTGAGACTACTATTTCTGCTATATCCCAAAGCATTCAGATCTATCTACCCCTTCTAGGGACTGATAGTCTTTTATTCATCTCATCTCTAATTTAATAAGAATGTGTACTCTACATATTAGTGACTCACTGAATCCTCTATTATAAAGACATTCAAATATTTATTGGCAGTTAAGAAGTGCTATTTTTGAGTTACTTTTTCTTTTTTTTGCTTTATTGAGTGAGCAAAGGTAGTGTTATTTAGAGTAGCTTCAATAGCAAACGTCATTTAGAGAGGGTCTAATATTTTATTTTTTTATCCAATATTCCCTTTATTACATTTTCATTTATCGTTACCACCAGCTTGTCTTTGTTGAGACCTTGCATAGGGTCAGGCCTAGAGGTATTTATTTTGTCGGTTCAACATTTCCTTTTGGTACCAATTTCTCCTCCCTCTGTAGATCCCGCGGACCAGGGGTTTTTAATAGCCACCTTGAGGGCCTTACCTTTTTTACTAGTGCCTCTTGCTGCAATGTCCGAGGAAACTGACCATAATATTCGGAGAAGAATGTAGTCTCACTCTCTTCTGATATGATCAAAGAGGACAAACAATGACAGTAGGAGATTCATATCCCTGGTTTGAGTGAAATTATCAGTTAAGCCAGTTCTATCTTCCACAGATGAACTCTGAATGTAGATAGCCATGTGTTTGACTATATCTATAGGGTCATTAAATTATTTATGTTTTCTATTCTATTTATGGAGTAGACATAGTGTCGAGAATAACGTGAAAGGTTTGTCCATCTACTTTTTTCATCTTTTTGTTTACTTTCTGACTGTAGTAGCCATAGTGTCTTTAGAACGCCTTGCTTAGGCAAATCTCTGAAACAATGAATTTCAATGTCATATTCTTCATTAACTATACTCACAATGCTGTCGGTAGTTAATAAAGTACATCCAAAGAATTAGTTTCCATTGCCTTGTATAAGCTCAGACTAAGTTATTCATAATCCTAGTGGAGAAAGACAAAGAAAGAAATATGCTAATACCAACAGGTACCTATTTTTCCCTTGCAAAAAATAAACAATCATAAAAATTTCTTTTATTCACTTTTAATCTTGTGAAAAGAGACCTGACCAAACTAGATTTGACAAAGTTGATTGAAATACATGGGACACCTCAAATTGGCTAGTATCTTGCAGTCATGTAACATAAGCAGAATGTGAAATGCATAAACAATATCGACACTGTAACCTAAGAATAGGAAGAAGAATAAGATCAAATAAACAATGGGTAGTATAGACAGACAGGCACTACTATAAAAATAACAATTTATATTTGTTTTCTTACCATGTTGGGTCAAAAAGCCAGTGTCTGTCTGTCTTTAACGTAGCCCTTTAGACTGGATGATTCAACACCAAGCAAGAGTCTTTGTTTGTAGGCTACCCTTGTATTAGTTCAATATCTTGGTGTTATCTCTATTATAAATATAAAAAGAAGTGCATATGCAGCCCGGTCAATAGCACGATATTCCAGTTACTTAACTTGCCCTGTTAGTGTACACCTAAAAATAAGGAATATCACTGCATACACTCTTTTTGTCCAATAGAAACACCACCACACTAGCCAATACAAAGGACTCTTATTGATATTTATAAACAGTTAAAGTCCTACTACCTATTTATTCGTACTCTCTCTGTTTTCTAACTATCCCTACTTATGACTTGGTACTAGTGCAATCAAACATAGACCTCTTTATTCCTATCAATACCATATCTCTTTGTTAATATAAATAGTAATAAAAGAGTCAACACAGCAACAGAACCCTTATTACACTGATCTCTTCAAGACTAAATACTATTATTATAGAAGGATTTGAATGCTTCAGATGAAAGAGCCTTTCTTATTCATTCTACCTATAAGTATCAGATATACTAAGTCATTCTCCATAGTTCAATAAATCAGAGACAAAGGATGGATTTAAACTGTGAATAATAATAGAGTGAGGCCATAACAAACGGGGTAAGAGACTATGAAGGGTCATATCAAGGTAAATTCATAGCCACTAACACCACAGTTAAAGAGTTATTTTCATCTTGTTAAAAATCAGTGTTGGCTGACTGAGCATTAAAAATAGGTTGCTGGAAATTCGCTAGCCTGTTTGCTCATTTCTAACGAATGATTTTCTTACATTGGATGCTCTCTTTCAAGCTACTATATTTTCTTTCTTTCTATTGAATGCCTTTGCATTTAGATAGCACTTTAATGTTGCACAGTGATTTTATTTCATCAATGTGATTCTACGCTCATTATTCCCATTTTCCACTCTTTCATCTATTCTTTCTTGGCAAATTCTTGCTCATGTTTCTTGCTTGGATTTGCCAGTCTCCAAAGGCTCCATCTATTCTTCTCCTTTATGCCTGGAGTCTATTCGTGAGTGGTAGGGTTTATAGTACTTTATACCATATCCTATTCTATTCCATTGCATGTTATTTGTATTCTATTGAATCATCATAAAGTAAGCCCTACTGAGCCTCTGCCTAGTTGGCTCACTCTTTCTGTTTCAACTCTAGATCAATCCCATTGTGCTGTATCTAAACACTATTTCATAGGCACACAAGGCCAAAGGGTCACCATAACATCCCTTGCTCCTCACCCTCTGCCTACAGGTAAATGGTTGCTATCATTATCTTCACAGCAAATCTTACCTGCTATTTATATCTCTTTCCTTTTTGTAGGGGTTGTCACTGAAATAACAACAGCAAGCACTCTTGTTATCACTACCAGTGGAATGACAGCAGATTTTACTGGACTTGATCTTTCTCCCCTTTATGGCTCACGTACCTATACAAGAAGTTCGACCTCCGTGGAACCTACTTCCACCACTACAGTATCTTGCCTACAAAGTAAAATAGAGAGAGAGAGAGCAGAGCCATCAGAGACTATGTGTATTAACAAGTCCATTGTATTCTAATTTATTTGTTACTTTACTAGACTGCCCTGACCAGACTTCAAGTTCTTTAGTGAATGCTACAGCAAATAACTCTGGTCTGAGTACAGGTGCCATTGCAGGCATTGCAACAGGAGTAGCTATTCTCTTTATTCTCTTGATAGTTGTTATTCTTATCTGGGCACTCAAAAGAAGACAGCCCAAGTTTGTTCCTAGACACAAACTCCAAGCTGCAAAAGAAAGAGACGAGGAGGCTAGTATGCCTTCCAAGCTGGCAGGTACCGCTTATGATCGCAGCAGCAGCTACTCGTTTTCTATGCCCAATGCCTCTTTTGGGTATTCGCCTCAACCCGTATCAGAGAAAACAACGGCCATTCTGGATAAAATGTACAATATAAAGAAATACAATGCACCCACTTCAGAGAAGCCCACTGTTCCCAATGCACGTCTATCGAAATACAATTACCTCACACAAGTATTTTCACAGATGCGTGCTTCTTATGTTGATGAAGGATCTACTCAACTACAGGAATCACCGCAATCACCGCAATCACAACAGCAACCATCACAACAACTGCAGATCCACACAATTCACAATCCACAGGGGCCACCCACTTCTCATAGTTCTGTAGCCCAGACTACCGCTACAATGTCTCCTCTCCAACCTCCACAGATTGCTGTTTACAATGAGTATGATGAACGAAAACAGGTTATTGATCCTTATTGGTCCTCTCTTGTATCACTGGAGAGTGCAACAAAACAGCCCATACATGACAGTCCTTCTTCAACCAATACTAATGGAATCGGTGGCTCTCTCATTCACAGTGCTTCTCCTCAACCTCTCATACCAGTAGCTAAGAAACAAACACATGCTTCTAAGCATTACAATTATATTTAATACTCCAATTTAACTTTTTGTGTGCTATGAGGAAAATTCTTTATTTATATTTCATGTGCTGTAATAGTACAACGATAGGACAGTACAACGCTACACGACCTCTCTTATTTATTATGATCTCTCTACCCTCTATTAAACTTTTATTAACTTCTACAGACATTATGAGTAGAAAAAAGAGTCCGTCATTGTTGAGTTTTCTTATTGAGTGGACACTGCAGATGGTCTATTAGGTTTTGGTTTGTGTCATTTTATCGTGTACAGATCCATAGAGAATGACTTTACAAGGGTAGAGGGAGACACATTTATGTCATTGTGTATAAATGTAAATGTGAATAAATATAAATATAAATATAAATATAAATATAAATATAAATATAAATATAAATATAAATATAAATATAAATATAAATGTAAATGTAAATATATGTATAAATATAGATATAGATATAAGTATAAGTATAAATATAAATATAGAAATAGAAATAGATATTAGTACAAGTATAGGTATAGGTATAAGTAATAAGTAATAAGTAATAAGTAATAAGTACAATTTTCTCTCTTTATGGAGATGGATGTTCTATAGAAACTTGTGAGGCACATCTATTCCAGTGTCCTTTATCAACAGGAAAATATATCTCTACAGCCTATACCTCTGACGTTTTTAACATGCAAGATTAGGCAAATAATCTTTTTCTTTTCTTTTATTTATTTTCGCCTATAAAGGGTAGACAGGGGGTGGTTGTTATGTCATATTCCTGTTGGCTATACAGGAATGGGTTCTAATGGGAAAAACAAACAAACAAACAAACAAACAAACAAATCTACAGACATATACATGCGTACATAGAAGGTGCATCTCCCCAGAAACAGCAAACAGCATTAAAGAAGAAAATACATACATCGATATATTTTTATGTCATTAGATGAAGAATAAAGACAGGAAAGAGAACAATTACTAATAATAATAAAGGGCAGCCAAAGTTAAGCCTTACTGTACAGATGAAAAGGTATATAAACAATCCGTTTGGAATACAACACCATCTCTCCGCACCAGTAGGAGAGGTAATTGTCGAGAGGTGTCTGTGATCTGAAGGTATGGACTAGAGCCAAGCCTGTGTGTGTCCGGCACAACACAGCTGAGGTGGTCTTTGGACCGATATTCTGTAGAGGGGGATTCAATGTCTCCAAACCAAACGGTAAGATCCGATGTAAATTGACTTCCCATCAAGGTGAGACGTTCTTTCGCAGGACCAGCCTGTTGTGTCTGATGGACGACAGGGAAAGTATTTATATTAGAATGACACGTAGGAGGAGTCCAGAAGGTATAGGAAGCACAGTCCGTGCCAACAATTGTCCATACTGCAGCATCTGATACGTCTTCTGTCCAGCAGTGACCGTCCATGGTAAGATCTGTGCTGTTGCGTCGAGGTCCTTCTGAGATAACAGGACGCCTTTCTTGCTTTATCAACGTACGGCTGGAGGTTGATTTGTGCATGCCCACCACCTCATTAAGACATGCTAGATAAGAGATGGGTTGGCACGAGTGTGGTAGTACCCATTCGGAGGAATAACCCAGGGAGGTTGGTGATGATGGTTCCTGAATAATTTGAAAAGCAATCTTGTGCAACTGGGATACTGGGTCTCCAAGTACTTCGTCACCATATTCACCACCGGTAGGACTGGCTCCATCACTGGTACGACTCCCTCCCATAGCCATGCTGCCTCTTTCTATCTTTCGGATGATCATGACGGGGCTTACCAGACCAGTGGTAACACATTGAAGCACAACAGGCTGGTTGTAGTGAATGGGAGTAGGTTCGGGTGTTTTGGCAAGGGCAATGGCAGGTGGAAGAGGGTAGAGGCTGGAGGGAAGAGAGGGTGTCTTGCGTTCAGTGTCCACAATCCAAATTACAAAGGGATCCCATGCACTGGTTCTTGCTACAAAGCAGGTGCCATTAGGGTCTGTCATTTGTTGTGTGTGGCCTCCGTGACGAGACACGCCAAGATATTTGGTAGAGACTGTCTGGGAGCGGATACGGTTGAAGAGAGATATGGTGGCGCCATGATGGATGCATACTATTGTAGATGTAGATGTAGATGTAGATAGAAAGATAGATAGAAAGAGTGAGTGGGTGGGTGCCTGCAGATCTATATTAAACAATAAAGTCACTTACAATCCATGTTCTTTGCACTCTGTCGCTTCTTGGAGGGTTTGCTAATGACTTTGATGCCTTTGCTAGCTAATGTTCCAAAGCTATGCACTCCATGTTGGAGTTTGACCATGACCTGGACTCGCTTCCGTTTCTCATCTGCGTCATTGATGTGCAATTGTTTGGACACACACTTCCCAGACACATCCTGATTGCCCACTACATTGGCAAAAGGAGTAGAGCTGTCGAGAACAGTGCCTTGTTGGTTGTGCCATTCAAGCACACCTGTCTGGTAGGTGGTTTCTCCCGAGATTTGAATAGTGAGCTTAGGACTTTGCTGACTTTCCCCTGTCCAATCGCCTGTCAGAAGTGTAGTGGGAGGAGGGCATAGAAATCTTGAAGAGCAGAAATCGTCCGTCAATGCATGTCATGTAGGTCCAATAAAGGTGATGAGATCAGGCGACAAGGAAACAGTAAGTCTCTTGGGGTCTCTTATTGTATCTATTGCTACCTATCTATAAAGTATAAAATGAGATCCCTACCTCTTTTCTGTGCCATAGCTCTTTTGGGCCACTTTGCCAGTGAGAATAGTAATGGTGTGTTTGTTGACAGAGGGATCTTTGGAGAGATACTGCTGGACAATGGCGTGGAGGAGTTCTGGACCCATGGGCTCAGACAGTGTAGACAGTGGTGGGGGTGTGGTTGGAGAGGGAGAAGACGACAGCGAGAGAGGAGAGGCGGGTGGAGAGTCAAGAGGCGGGTTCACCTTTTGCCGCTTTGAGAGAGGAGAGTGTTCAGAGAGAATAGCAGGTGAAATAGTGTCCATCAAAGGCTGGAGTGACAGCAGGCCTTCATTGAAGTTGAGCTGAGCAGGATCCATGTAGGGAATGGACATTGACTTTGTATCATTAAGGCTGGCGAGAAAAGACGGTTGTTGGTGGGAGAAGGAGGCAGCGCGTTGAGGCAGGACTGTCTTCTCCATCCACGGCTTCTCTGAGAGAGATCCATTGAGAAGCTGCTGAATATCCGCATCCCACTTAGACATGTCCCACTCCTGCTTAAAGAAGTCCATGCCATTGAATTCAAACTCTCCTAATGCCACAGAGTGACGCCTAGAGTGGGATCCAACTATGTCTTGGTTGAGTGTAAAGTCATGAAAAGCAGCAAGAGGATCTCCACTTTCTACTGGCGCAGGGGAACTGGGACTTGAATAGATAAAGTCACTCCACTGTCCCTCGCCCTGTTTTCGTTTGCGACAGAAAGAATCAAACAAAACGTCGTACATTCAAACAATAAATAAAGAATAAAGAGGAAACAAATAGCAGTAGTTAACAATAGACAGGTTGAAAGAAGAAGGAAGAAAAGGAAACACATCGCATTATTTAAGCAAATGTCCTGTTGCACCGATGCCTCGCACTGTAGCACTCAACTCAGAACACACCCCACATTTGTCTTAAACCAATCACACGTCTATGCACTACCCTTCTAGCCCTTGGATCGCCGTCTCTTTTTATTATTATTATTATTATCATCATTATTATCTATGGATTTATATAGATTTATATAGATTTATATAGATTTATATAGATTTATATAGATTTTTTATTTTTATTTTTATTTTTATTTTTATTTTTATTTTTATTTTTATTTTTATATACTTTTGTACTTTTGTACTTTTATGCTTTTATGCTTTTATACTTTTATATTTTTTATAATTTCACAATCTTATTTTTATATTTTTATATTTTGTGGGGTGCCCAATCTCATCCTTTTTGTTATGTTTTTAGTTACTCACATGACATCTGTAACATTTTCCCCTATCATTCCCAGATGACTTCTTTCCCGCCTTTCCTTCACTTTATAGACCGACCTGTTTTGTTGTACAAGGAAATGAGTCTGATCATGTAATTTATAGGCTGTGTGTAGTGTATGTGTATAGTGTATGTGTGTAAGAGGGGGATTGGTTTATAGATTTGGTGTGTGGGGAAGTCGAATAAGGCAGGACTCTATTCTTAGTGATAAGTGATAAGTGATAATGTTGGTGTCATTATTACAACACACTCAACTGTACTAACACCTCATCCTATCCAAACTGTATTCTCTCCTAACAACAACCCTCTCTTAGCAACAACCCTCTCTTAGCAACAACCCTCTCTTAATGACAGCCTCAGTATCATCAACTCATCTTTCTTTCTCTCTCTCTTTATTCTATACTCTCTAAACAAATCACTATGCAAACTGAATCACAGAGTCAGATCCATCCTCCAGTCACATCTATATTTCTATCTTACCTGCCCAAGATAGCTCTCAGCAACTGTACGTGCACGTGTATTCACACTCAACTTCATCTCGGAAATCTCCTTGTCCACTTCCTCCATAAAATGAACAATAAAATCAACCAATTTATGCTTTAACATTTGCTCAGTATGACTGTTGGTAATAAGAAATGAAATATCATAGCCCTAACCATCCCCCATACAATGCGTCATTAATTGCCTAAAAACCCTCTCTCTTTTCTTGAATTACCTCAATAGGCTTACGACGCAGAATAACAAAGCTCTCTGCTCTGAGCATAAGAAAGCGGGAGAATTTGTGACACAAAATGCGTTCAAGGTCATCCGCCTGCTTGATTTTGATGCTGATGCGTACAGAATTCACAGAAGGCTCAATCAGCACCTTTTCATTTTCATTTCTGCTGATTGTCAAGGGATTCAAGAGGACTTCCTTGGATTTTCTATGGGGTGTCCCTGTAGGATTAGTGTTGCTACAGCCACAGGAAAACAGGACAGCAAATGCTATGGCTGCCATAGTTACCCAGATTCTACTTCAGGTGTGTTGTGGCGCTCTGCTATTTGAGAAGAGAAGTTCTCCAGGCACATGGCTGCTGTTAGACTCGAACGAACAGCCGTCAGATAGGGTCGAAGTGTGTTGGACTGTTCAAATAATAATAAAAATAAAAATAAAAACAAGACATTAGGGACGTGTTGGCTCAATGAGTGGGGTGGAGGTGTTTATGCATAGACATACATAGAAGAGGTAGATAGATGTCCATCATCCTTTTCTTTCAAGAAGAGATAACAATAATAATAAAAAAAACACCTTTATACAAGGCACATACTAGGTTCTATCCAGTGGGATAACTTACCATTCTGCCTGTTGTGTCTGTGGAATGGAAATAAAGGGCAGTGGCGTGTGGTTAGGCGTCTTTTAGCTGGGCCAGTAAGAGTAAGGTCAGTGTCTGTGATGGACAAAGGAGGTGGCAACGTCATAATAATTTTAACTCCCGACATAGAGTGCTTCAGAAATACAAGGTGAGATTCAAAAGAGAAAAAGGTACAGGCATTTTTCATATGTTTTTTAGAAAGAGAAAAAAAGAAAAGAAAAATTCAATTGAATTCCACAGGTGGAGTTGGTGTATTCTAAAAGAGAGATCACTGAATTACCCCAAAATAAATATACATTGAAAAACGATGTTTATTTATACTGTTTTTTTATTCTGTTCTTCTGATACCCAAGGCAATACATTGGTTTACAGACAAAGACAAAAAAATAAACATTTGTATTCACCTGCTTATTTATGACTGTAGATGAAGAAGATGTGTTTATGCTTTTTTTGTCCTTATCTACTTGAGAAATCAAGGAGAAGTAAGATGAGAATATTTAGCCAAACATCCTTCCGTTCTTTTCTTTCATTAGTAAAACAATACCATAATACCATAATACCATAATACCATAATAACATAATACCATAATAACATAATACCATAATAACATAATAACATAATAACATAACAACATAACAACAAATAAAAAGAACACACTCTCTTCTTGTGTGCTGGTGCTACTCATTGTCATTAGAAGATTTATTCTCTATACGGTCCCTGTTGAACTGGCCATACTTCTCTCCTACCTCCTTCCCCTTAACACGACTAACTTGTAAGGAATGGAAATGATCTAATATATTAATATCAAGTGCATACCCTACTGCAAGTAACATACCACTGCTGAGTTCTACAATTAGAAGGTGCACTTTTCACTTTGAAATCTATCCACAATAAACCTTCAATCGTCATTCAAACGAGCACCACATAAATATCCCAAAGTGAGAACTATGCCATGCAAGTCCACTTATCATAATAAAAAGAACAGTAGAGATTCTTACATTCATAAGAATTCATATAAAAAAGATCAATTCCTTCTCTTTTCAACAGAATAACCCCAATTTCTTATACATTACTGATTCCTCACAATGCGCCTCAGTCTCACTGTTATTGCCAGTGTATTTCTAACCCAAGCTGTATTTGCTCAGGTAGATGCATCTTCTAGTGGACTCTTGATGAATGAGCGTGATGAATCCCTCTATCCTGCTGCTATTCATCGTGCCCGTCACGCCCTCCACAACGAGAAACGTGATGTCAAATCCTTCTTCAAAGAGTTGGTCGATGCTACCGATGAATTACACCCCACTACCACCAGTACACCTCCTAAAAAGAAGGTCTCTACCATTGTCAAGCGCGCTGCTTCTTCTGGTTCCCCCCACTCTTTTATGGCCCAGCAACAGATGATTGAGTTTGGTGTTGTAGAGGATATTGTTTCTGGCGTAAGAAACTTCGCAGGCAGTGTTGTTGATAGAGTGTCTGGTCAATTAAAGGATGCCCGTATTATTGTGGGTCGTGTGTTGCCTCACCCATTGAAGAAGAACAGTGTGATGCGTAATGTAGAAGGGGTGAGTGGTGGTGCTCCAAAAAATGGATCCCTCGCAGAAGGCCAGGAGAGTGTTGATGAGACACAGACAATTACAACCGACCAGATTCAGTATGAGATTTACAATATTAGTGATGATGGTGTCAAGTTAATTCGCACTCTTGAGGATACCGCTGTGGCCCAGGGATCAGATGCACGACCTGTCATGCGTGGTGTGCTGGGTGCTCTTGTCAACAGCATCGAGTCCTTGGCTGATGATGCTGATCATGTTGTGAATGGAGTGACTGATAAAATCAAGGATACCGTGCTTATGACTGGATCCTCGAACCATCATCATCACGATAACCACCACAGAGATAACAGAAGAGCTCACAGAAACTGGAACCACAACTACAACCACAACCTGAAAGTTCATCGCCAGGGGGAGAATAAAGAACCCTCTACTAAGACCAGTGACTTTAAGGCTGCTGCTTTCATAGATGAAGATGTAGATGTAGATGGTGATTATGCTGATGATGAACTTGCACAAGAAGAGGTAGCTGATGAATCCATAGATGATGAAGTTGAAGATGGTGGTTATGCTGATGATGATGAACTCGAGGGATATTCTCCAGAGTCCAATGAAGAATCCGATGACGATTACTTTGAAGATTTTTTTGAAGAACCCACTGAAGAATCCTTTGAAGAACCCACTGAAGAATCCTTTGAAGAACCCGCTGAAGAATCATTTGAAGAACCCGCTGAAGAATCATTTGAAGAACCCACTGAAGAATCCTTTGACGAACCCACTGAAGAATCCTTTGAAGAACCCACTGAAGAATCCTTTGACGAACCCACTGAAGAATCCTTTGAAGAACCCGCTGAAGAATCCTTTGAAGAATCCTTTGAAGAACCCGCTGAAGAATCCTTTGAAGAACCTACTGAGCAGTCCGTTGAAGCACTCATTGCAGAGCCCACTGAGCAATCCGTTGAAGCACTCATTACAGAGCCCACTGAGCAATCCGTTGAAGCACTCATTACAGAGCCCACTAAAGAGTCCGTTGAGAAGCTCGTTGCAGAGTCCACTGAGCAGTCTGTTGCAGAGCCCGTTGCAAAGATCGTCGCAGAGTCCACTGAACAGTCCGTCGCAGAGCCCGTTGAAGAAGTCTCTGAAGAATCCACTGAGGAAACCTCTGAGCAGTCTGCTGAAGAGCCCATTGAAGAATCCACTGAGCAGTCTGCTGAAGCACTCATTGCAGAGCCCACTGAGCAATCCGTTGAAGCACTCATTGCAGAGCCCACTGAGCAGTCCGTTGAACCCACTGAAGAGCCCACTGAAGAGCCCACTGAAGAGTCCACTGAAGAGCCCATTGAAGAGCCCATTGAAGAACCCACTGAGAAGTCCACTAAGAAGTCCACTGAGAAGTCCGCAAAGAGCAAGAAGTATGGACATAAGAAGACCCCTCCTTCTGGTCCTACCAGTAACAGTCAGGAGGCAATAGATGATGATGAATATGATGATGGTTACCAGGGTATCTTTCATCTATAGACCTGAACCTAAGAGGGTTCACTATCAAACAAATATTTAACCACTTAGATGTAAGCAGGCCAAAAACTGTTAAATTATTCATTTTAGCTACTGATACCTAACAACTTTTAATCCCTTAAATTGACTAGCTAAAGATCTCTATACAGACATACGTCTTATTTTTCAAACTCTTTATAATAAATGGAATATCATTTTTAAATATAAATATAAACAGATAAAGACTATCAATAGATAATTCTCATTATTCTATGTTTATTGGCTACACTGACTATAGACTTGAGCTTCATTTTCATCCTACAAAAGTCCTATTTATACTATCATGGTGTTAAAAGTAATTTATAGAATAATAGTGTTAAGAATCAGAGGCAAAAGGGGTGCTTGGTAAAATAAAGGTATATTTCTCAAAGATGCAAAGTGTGCATCTGCTTTCACTATTTATGCTATTCTACATTTTTATATATATAGAATTACTACAATAAGTTCTCCCAAAATAGGTGACCAGGTCTACCCATTTCCAACAATAGCATGTCTTTTCTATTAATATTATTTACAAGGCCTATATGTACAAGATATTTACTTTTTATTTCTTATCTTTATCATTCAAACAAAAACTGGCAGTGCTTTTCATAAGGACTATTCTTTCATATCAGAGAGCTATCGAGAATTCACAAGAGTATTAATACATTTCAATTGCATTTAATTTCTACTGTTTGTTATTATAAGATAGTATACTTCTATAGTACCTACCAGCCTAAGAATCAACTCCATAGGATAAGGTGTCTGATCATCTTGGCAATGAGGTGTAAAGGCAAAGGGGATTTTTCTATTTTTATCAACCACAAAAGCTGATCTATTGACAGTCTGATTAATGGAAACTATTCTCTTTGCCATTTTTCTCTTTTTTTATAGTAGTTATTTACCTTTTAGAAGAACCACTCTGTTCATTTATTACACCCAGACAACGTGAGATAAGGCGGGTCGAATCAGATACTAGAAAAAATAATACGCACAAGTATCAGCTCTAGATACTCTAAAAACTCAAATAAAGTTGATCCTAAATATAAGTAAACTTGTTTTTTTTACATATTGGAAAAGAGACACGATGGATCACTCCGAATTTATCATTCCGTTCAACAAAGTTTTTGTGAAGCAGAATGGCATCTGTTGAAACTGCTATTGGCATAGCATGAAGCCATGCAAAATCACCAAAATATTCTCTAAGTAAACCGATAACACTATTAATTCATCTTACCCCAGTGCTTATTTTAACCAACAACAACAAAAAAAAACACCTTTGTTACTTAACTCTATCTGATCAAAGTCTTTTCTTGTTTGTTCCATACTTGGTTGGAGAGATAAACAATAGTAAATAAAAGTATGTGCCTGGGAGTGCAAAATAGCTTAATTCTTGTTTCACTTACAAATCTCTTTCATAGAAAAACAAAACTACACAACGAGAGTACATCAATGGCATAGAGAGTTGAAACTGAATAATGTTTTTGCAATAAAACGCAGTGCATAAGAAATCTGGCACACAAGGATATTGTTCCTTGCATGCTCTTTTCTTGATTCTTGCAAGTGAAGAAGCCAATAGATCTTCTTCTATACTACGAAGTCGCTTTTGGCCATCAAGGCGGTACTCTTTTGTCACTATACTATGATCAGACTGCATACTGTTCACACTACGAAAAATGAGAAGAGAATGAAAATAGACTAGAGCCCTTTTTATTTTTATTTTATTATTTTATTATTATTTATTATTTATTCACTTTATCAATCTTGTTTGTAGCATGAAGTATAACAAAAATAAGATATCAATAGCAAGTATTAATCAAGTATGATTACTCCTCCTTCTATAGTATGCTGCTCCACTATCATAGGCTCATTGTCTTTTTCAACACTACCGAGTCGGGTCTTTTTAAATCGAGCCTCTTCTTTATCTATTGCATTCTCTGTCTCCAAACTACGCTTTGTGCCTGCAGATTGGCCTTCTTCTTTAGTATGTAAATTAGACATAGGTGCAGTCAGTTTAAATGGTTTGCTGTGTTCTTCCTCTAGCCAAGAGTCACTATCATTGCACAAACAAAAACAAATACATCAATTTGTGGATCAATCTATGTATTTTATCTTTTTTTCTTCCTCTTTCTATCTATCTTTTCCAGTCTGCTTACCTAGTTTGAATGATAATATCAATTTCCTTTCCTTCTTCAGGTGATATTCTTAGAATACTGCCATCTCGGATGCCTAGATTCTTCAATAACAATTCAAGATTCTCCTCCAAGTCTATATCATAAATCATTCTTTTGTGCCATACATAAAAATAAATAAATAATATCATGATCAATTGATCCAGTGATAGCAAATAATAAAAAGAACACTGTAGTTAGCTGATATTCATTGAAAGTTTATATATAAATATATATCATTTATCAAAGTAAGGCTTACCTGTTCCTATCCATGATCACTATATCTTCACTCAATCCTGCTCCCCCTTCTTCTGGGGATAACAAGAGTAACTCATTCACAAGATGATCCAAAGTGATGTGTTCAAGATCCACCTGAAGAGTAATACTTATCGTACGACACACACCGCATAATGGGTTGGGTGGAGCAGGTTCCTCCAACATAAAGAGATGAGGTCTACGATCTACAGTGGTCAAATAGGTCTACATAAGACAATTCATGCGTTAATCTATAAGCATATAAAAGAAAGAAAGAAAGAAAGAAAAACACTCGATTTTCTTTGTTCTTTCCTCAACTTACACGTTTGATAGAGGTTGTTGTGTTATTCAGAATAGCAAATGCTTTCATTACAACAACACCTGCAATGATGGCATTGGTCGTAGCGATTGCAGGGATAATATTTCCTGCCATGGCTAATAAAGAAAATAGTTAGTATATCAGTCCAACATGGTGGGTGGATGACTGGACCTATAGAAATACCAAAATAAAACAAAACAAAAGGTATACTTACATTTAACATCAAACCGACTCTTTTGTAGAATACCAAAAATATGGGCTCGTAGATTAGCAGCGGCTGTGACAAAGTCCATAGCGTCGTCGTCGTCCTTATCAAATCTCAAAACACCCTGTGGATCTGTCTCCTGAAGAGTTCTGAACCTTAAAGACAACTTCTCAATACTGAAGAAGGAAATACATAATAGAAGAAGAAGAGTGAGTCTATCAACATAAAAACCAGTGTATAGCCCAAGTACCTTTCTTTAAAGAAATGAAAGCATTCATCCACAGACCATGTATTTTGCTGAAGAGTCTTTTGATCTCCTTCTACTGTAGTAGTCTGAGAAAGATTGCCCCTTTCTGCTTCTAATACTGCATAATTCAATGGAGTAGGAGGTGTTCTATACTTCCACATCTCTTTCATGGATAACAGTCGCTCAATGTCCGATGTAAACACCTGTAGATAGAGAGACAAACAGAGAGACAAACAGTGTGAGATCCATGTTTGATGACTGTCATTGAATGGCTTGCCTTTGTGAATACTTTTTTTGTATACTCTTCTATGTCTTGAGTCTCTTTGATTTCCTTGAGCTCATTGGCTTCTCGCTTAAGTGCAGCTACTTCTCCAGCTAGCATGGTATAAGACATCTACATCTATGTTACAAAGTCAATAAAACTTACCATTCTCTTTTGAAATATCTTCTTCTAAATGTTCATCTTCTTCCAGATCACCAAACAATTGGCTATAAATGAGTTAGGACAATTTAGGATATGTATGTGTGTGTGTGTGTGTGCATGCTACTTGCCTAAACAGATAACTTTTTGCCCATACAATACAATGAATAGGAGCACTTGGTGTGCTGCGAATGGTACAGACAGGATATGTGGTGGGAATTGGTTTTGGATGACAATCAAAACATTCTGTACTGTCCTATAGGAAGGTCTAAGTACTTTTACCAGTAGTCATACAACTTGCCTTTTTAATGACATAAGCTTGGCCTAGATAGCCTGTTGTGCCGGATTCAATCAAAGGTACACCTGCAGCCAAACACAACTGATTCACATGTCTACGGGCATCTGGGGTGTGTTACATAAAAAGAAAAGTGAGCTCTTGTATATTGTATATTGTATATTGTATATTGTATATTGTATATTGTATATTGTATATTGTATATTGTATTTTGTATTTTGTATATTGTATATTGTATTTTGTATTTTGTATTTTGTATATTGTCTCTACGGGTCAATGTTTCTATAGCAGGACTCTACCTAAATTATCCAATGCATTCAGTACAATTGTGAATTTCTTAAACCATGCAACATTGAATTGGGGCTCTTTAATATTGGCTTGGTAAGAAACAATGCGTGCTGAAGGATTGAATCGCATGGCTGTCTCTTTAGCCACCTATAAAATAAACCCCATTCAAATAGAAGATGTATATACAATCAGTCCTTTTTTTTCTTTTTTTCTTTCTTTTCTCAAGTGTAAAAGATAGTATAGTTTACTTGCATGTGCCTTTGACTTTTTGATATGCTGCTTTTGAAATAAAAATTGTCGGTTCAAGTTGGAGACATCAATGGTGTCGAGATCTACCTATAGTCATACATATAAAGTCAACATTGTGTCTTTCTGTGTCTTTTTATTATTATTATTATTAATATTCAATAGGACGTGTGGACTGTACGTGGAGACTACTTTCTAACAGGGCGTATTACCACTTCAATAGACTGGAATCCTGACATGACTAAGTTTTTAAGCAGTTCACAGCCAATACCACCTGCACCCACAAGGAGAACATGACTGTCTTTTACACTGTTAAAGAGTGGTTCTCCCAAGACTCTTTTGGCGTGGTCTTCTCTTGACATGACGAAACGGTGTGTCATGAAAGAGTGCTTTCCGACATGACTTTCATTCACGTGCTTTGTTGTGACGTAATACATTTTAACAGGTGTTTCCTATCTTCTATTGCTGGAGGAAAAGGGAAACAGGGGAGGGACGGAGATTTCAGTTGAGTTTATATTTTTATTCTCCTTCATCAGTACTGACACTGATGCAGAACAAATCCTTGACATGGGAGAATGTCGGAGGAATATCGGGTCATGTCGGGTGTTGAAATATATTTACTGAAGAGGGGTCCATGTCCACTTGTTCAGCCAGAAGAAAAAGAAGGAATCAATGGATCAAGTAGATAGATGATAGTGTATGGTTTATTAGGATGATAATGATAATAATGATAATGATGATAAAGGTAGACACTAAATAATGATATGGATGGTATAGATATGGTGTTTGTGAATGTGTTTTCTATAGAAATGGAGGCATAGGCAGACACAATGGTATTTCCATGTGAAAGAGAGAGAGAGAGAGAGAAACCCATTGGATTGGATAAGGACTTCTGCTTAGGCTCCTGTATTTGTCACGTCATATTCCACTCTGGAATGATACCGCCCAACACTCATCGGATCAATATCACGGCCAACAATCGATGGACAGTTTGTAGTGCGCATTGGGTCATTGATGTACTTTTGATGCTGAATGGACAACGCCTGAGTGGAGAATGCACTCCATGGAATAGAAGAAAGACTATGTTCAGTATGCTCTGGTGCTTGGACGTGTGCTTGTGTCTGATTTTTATGTGACTCCTGTTTGTGGAATTTATGTAAGAAGGGAGATGTTTTTAGGAAGAAGCCCATGATGGATAACAATAGCACTGATAAGTAATACTACAAATAATAGCACATATAGCAGTGTCTTTTATACTTTTTTTCGGCCTTTAGGATGAATAAGCAGGAGAGACTCTTCTACGACTAAAGGATGAGCCGGCTATCAGTTAAACCGTACCACTATCTAGTAGTAACATAGGGCATCAGCGTACATTTATTTTCTTCCAACAGGGAGATGGTGATAGCAAATAAGAGACCAAAGAAGAGAATAGAGTCCGACGTACGCCTAACCTTTTAGCCGGATGTCCATTGTCTACACACCAAGAGATTTTAGGATATAAAAGGAAATAGTCGAAATACAATTGTTTAAGAAATGACATCGATTTGAAAAGGAGCAAAAATAGAGATGTATTCATGTTAGTTTTTAAACAGATAAAGATTATTATGTAGATTTACCTGTAAATATCTAAATTCTGGAGGAAACCACTTTCGATGTGGCGATATAATAAAATATGAATATGAATAAGAATATCTATTCTTTTCTACAGAATGGAGCTGGTCGATGGAGACCCTTTAAACACTCTTCTGAAATTGTATAGATATTCTTTGATGCATTCACATCTCTGTTCCAAACAATTCCACAACTTTGGCAAGCATGGATACTGTTGAAATTCACTAATACCTCAGTGAGATTATTTGTGTTATAAGTGTGGCAGATCTTGAGAACAAAAATAAAACAAAGTAACTGTTAGAAGAGCCTTTCATATTGGGTGAGAGGTCAATCATGTTTACTCTCGATGTTCGAAATTTATCAACATCAACCACAAAAAGATGGAGATCTTTTTGTCTCTTTTTTCAATGATTGATATAACACTCTTGTCAAACCAACACAATGACCTTTAAACTTGGCAGCATCTTTTACCTTTACTCCTGTGCCATAAGCAACAACTGGCAGTTTGGCAGGATCATACTCCAATCCTTTTAGGTGCCAATACCCCTTTTCAATAATAAAATAATAGTAAAAATAATGAGTTCGAGATGCATTAATATACTCTCTATGTGTGTGTCGTATTACCCTTGCACTGGCACCTTCTTCTTGCCTTTGCCTTTGTAATGGACTCACTGGGCTTATTATAGTAAAAGAACATACAATAGAAACTGACTAACATGTAAGACATAATAAACATACACTCACCAGATCACAACTGATGGTTTATATGCCAGACAAAGGCAAACAAGTTAAAGAGGGTAGAAGTTATGAAGAGCAACAGATAGTGTAATTAGCAGGTATTTATATTCAAGCAGAAGAGAACAAAACTAAATTTCACAAGTCATTTGCTTAATCAGAACTACCAAAGTAATGCAGACTACAACAACATTTTAAAATGAAAAGAATTGCTTAAAGAACAGTTGCCTAGTTACCCGTTGTATTCAAATTGTATGTTGTGTTCCTGTTCATGTACCCTCTTTGATTTCCCTAGACTAGCCTTTGTACTAATACTCTATTTCGTAGTCCCTGCTAGAGGCCAAACAACTACAGATCCATCTCTCTAGGGTCCTATCGATAACCACAGTGCCCTTTATTGCAGAATAAAAGATATATTTTACAAAGTTACATAGTATAGATTTTGGGTCTAGTTATATGCATATCTATTTAAGCTATAAGGATCAAAGCTATACGATAATAACATCTCATTAAATTCATAGTAAAAAAAGAAAGAAACAGCAAACTAGTATAAACATTGACTCAATAGTCATAATCACTTCAACAACTATCTCATTGTAACTGGTATTAACAATAGTACTTAGTGAAAACAAGATATTATTTCTAATACTGGACTTTAGGCTCAAGGCAAATAGAGTGTGAATTGGTTGACTTGTGAATCTTATGAATGGAGGCTAGTGTATACATCACTAAAATAATAGATAAAACGTTATTATTTGTTTTGATAATCCCCTCCTTTTGTTATTTCCCACACTGCACATACAACCTAACACTCAAATACTCGTCAAGATGAGCATATCTGAGCAAGGTAATGTGCTATTATTAACAAAGAGAAACAATAGAAGGAGATGATAGACACTACCAAAGGCTATTCTAGTGATAAAAAGGTAAGCAGTGTCTTCATCTGGGCCTAAGCTCATTGTATTCCACAAGACACTCAATGTATTATTAGACAAGTAAAGACTCCTTTCAAGTCAGTCCCAAGTAGTCTTCTACAAGGTCAATAATGTCTAGGGTATACTCCTGAGCATAGTTATCTATCTCCCAAGGATAAAACACAAAGATTTTAGGGTATAGATTCTATTGCTGAGGGAATGCACTTGGGCAGTAGCTATATAGTATAGCTATACTATTAGCTATACTATTACAATAAACAATTTTATTCATAAACAATATATTTTATTGATAATACAATTTGATATTGATGTATACTACAAAAGGAAATAATAATTTGGATATCTGCGGACCTTTTGATTTTAAACACAGATACATAAAGGGGCAAAATATTTTCGGACGTAAAGGGATGATTGTGTCACTGATTAAGAGCCAGAAAAATCTTTGGGTGTCTAGGATAAGAAGGATCCTCCTTTTGGGATCTTCTGTTATGATTAAAGCTCTGCTATGAAACCCATATCTGTCTATGCGTATGGATTCATCCTACTATATTCACAGCAGCCACAACTAACTGGTAACATCAGAGTCTATTGCCTTCTTTACCAACAGAGGAGTAGCTGGTGTTTAGTACTGGATGTATGTACAGTCACACAACATTAGAAAGGGTACGATTTCTCTTTTTTTGAAATCCTGAAAAAAAAACATGCTTTACGGATATAAATGTTACGACCTCAAAACACATACTAATGACTTCAAATTCAACACAAAGTTAGTTTAACATATTGTTTATAGTAATGTATATTTATAAAAGTTTTTATTTAATATTTTGTTGGGCCACCTTTGGCATCAATAACTGCCTGGCAGCGATCCTTCATTGAGCCAACTAAACGTTCGGCAAGATCAACGTGGATATTTCCCCAATCTTCTTCTAAAGCTGTCTTGAGCTCATCGATATTTTTGATACCGGCCCTCTTGTTATCAATAAGCTTATCAAGACAGCTCTAGAGATGTTCGATGGGGTTGAGATCAGGACTTTGGGCAGGCCAGTAATCAAAGCTCTAAATTTGATGTGTCTCTTTTCCACCATGTTGTATAGCCACCTGTATGGCAGCTAGCCCCATCTTCTTGGAATATAAAGTCCATGTTCTCTTTCTCATTCAATTCAATGAACCATGGCAGAAAGCTTTCTGCCAAAATGTTGACATACACGTCCTAATTTACACTGCCATCAATAAAGACCAAAGGCCCAAAAGACCCAAATCCACCCGCCCAGAAACATCTCCAGATCATTAGGCTACCTTTCTCCTCATTTGGTTGTAGGTACACTATGAACAGCCTTATCTCTCTCTCTGATCTTTAGAATCACTCTGGTTCCTCCCTGGTAACCTTCTACTTCAAACCCTGGCTTGTGTGCTTTAAAATAATAATCAGACCCAATCTGGTGTATATATACGATGAATGTTGCTCTACAGATGATTATCTCATGTGCTTTAAATTCCAAATTCATGTAGTTATAGAAGGCAAATGAGTTGCCTATTAGAATGGCCTCAAGTTGTCTGAGGTCTCTCTCATTGAGTTTCCTTTCTTTCTTTTCTTTTCAGTACACCAGTAGTCTTGTTAATGCCAATAACCTTTGGAATGCTACCCATGGAGTATTCTTCTTTTTAAGCCAATAAACACCCCAGTACTCTCTTTAATATTATTATAAACTCTATAGTTTCTAGCTGATAATTCTGCGTTTTACATTTAAAATTGTTTAATGGAATGTGATTCTGTGGTGAAAAGAAGAATTATGATTAAAATTGTATAAATTAGGGAGTCGTATACTTTCTAATGTTGTGTGGCTGTAATAAAGGAAGAAAAAAGAGATAGCACAGTAGTTCAGTGGATCCTGCTTATTGGACTGGGTGTGACTGTTATTGTTGTTATGGATCGATATCACTTGTATGGAGTGGGATGAATGCATATTATTATAGTGTATTGATCAGCTTAGAATAACAACAGCCTAGTATTTTATTATTATGAATGCTATGACTATGAGTGCTGTTTAAAGGGTCCAACTCAATCTTCTGTCGTAGTGACTTTCTTTATGGGGTGCCTTATCTTTCTGTAGTGGTGGGCTTCCTTCCTTCCTTCCTTCTTATTGGTGTGTCTACCGCACAAGAGAGCCAACACCCTCAACCCATCTACAAGGGGTCACAAGCACACTCCTTTAATGGCATGAAGAATAGTAACAATAACAATAGTAACAATAACAATAGAACTGCTAGGGTTGTTCTACAGAGCCTCCCACCCACACATGACCCTATCTAGTGTGTGGCTCTCCCTGTCTGGTAAAAAGCAACAGCACTCATAACACATACAAGACTATTGAACAATCCCTGTCTGTGCTGTTGATACAATGCCACCCTATAAGACCGTGCTAGGGACATATAGCTCCATGCCTGTCCCATAGCTGCCATAGTAAGCACAAGGAGAGTGGAGCGTTGGGTCGACCGGTGTTGTTCCTGCAGACTCATGGCAGCAAGAGCAGCAAAGGCCAGATGCATAGCCCCCAGGGTGCGCATGTGGGCTGTAGTAAGAGAGGCTCCCAAGACATGGGTGGGTGGTGTGTTCAGGGGCAGAGTGGCCAACAGAGTGCGTGTGTTCCATACATGATGAGCAAGATTAAGCAGTAGAACAAGATTGTTGTGTTTAAGGGCAAAATGAACAAAGGCAGTGCATAGGGATTTGCAGTGGCCCAAGACAAATGCACAGTGAGAAGGAGGCCGTTCATTGTCATGGGACACTGTTCTTATAGGCCGTTCAATGGGTCTTCGTTGTTTCTGCATTGCCGGTGACTGGTTTTGATCTTTAGGAGAGGAAGAGGCTTCTGAAGCCATAGAGTGGCGAGTCATGAACCAACCAATCAGTATGAATCAATCGAACAGAGCAAAGAGAGAGAGTAGCTGTAAAGAGAAAGGGGAGGAAAGTGGGGCGGTTGGTTTATTCATCCACTGATGCATCGATTCATTAATTCAGTAAGTATCTCAGTTGATTCTGCCATTTCCACGTGATTCTCTGCCTACAAAGACAGGGCAGAATAGGATAGAAGAGAAGAGAGCAAACAAAGTGACCAAAAGAGTTTATTTTTATTAGAGTCAACACTAAAGACAGACAGAAAAAAACAAACAAACAGAAAACAAACAGAAAACAAACAGAAAACAAACAGAAAACAAACAAACAAACAAACAGAAAACAAAGCAAGACAAGACAGAAAACAATAAACAAGGCAACAGGGCAACAGGGCAACAGGGGAAAAAAGAATCAAACACGCACAGAATAAATAAAGAAAGACAGACAAAATGACAGACAAAATGACAGGTTACAGGGAAATAGAAAAGAAAGAGGGAAATAGAAAAAAAAAAAAGAGGAAAATTAGGCGGCCGGCGCACTGTGTCCAAGAATAAACCCTGAACAGGTGAGATCTTCTTCACTGGCAGTGGAGGACAGCGCACTCGAATCAGGGGAAAACAGACACACACGTACCAACAGGCGTCGAAGGCGTTCATGAGAACTACGACATCCCGCTAATAAAAAACAGTGAGTGAGTGACGTGCATTGGCAGCAAAGAAAGAACTTACCCATGGCGGCTCTCTCAAACCAAAGAGTTGCTTGGCGTAGATCCATGGTGCAGCCCAGCCCCTTTTCATAGCAGTTGGCAAGATGGAATTGGGCAGCAATGTGGTCCTGTTCTGCTGCCCTCTTAAACATGGCAAAGGCTCCTTCCAAGTCACGGTCCACACCAAGGCCTGCTTGAAGATGAAGACCGAGTTTGTCCTGAGCACGCGCATGGTTCTGGGCAGCGGCCTGTCGATACCAGTACACAGCCTTGGTGCTGTCCTTTTTCACACCAATCCCATTGGCAAAACAGAAGCCAAGATTGCATTGAGCCCAGGGATTGTTCTGGCGTGCTGACTTGTGGTACCAGTACACTGCTCTTGCACTGTCCTTCTTTACTCCCAGTCCCTCCTCAAAGCAGAAGCCAAGCGAGTTCTGTGCCAGTGCATTGCCCTGTTCTGCAGATCGACGGAACCATTTCACAGCCTCTCGCTCCTTCTTCAGCACACCAATGCCGTTTCTGTAGCAGTAGCCAAGAGAGAGTTGGGCGGGTGCGTGGTTTTCTTCTGCACTCAGATAGTACCAGAACACAGCAGCCTGCTCATTGACCGCCACACCAATGCCGTTCTGGTAGCAATACCCAAGAGAATGGTAGGCAAAGATGTTCCCCCGCTCAGCCGATCTTCTGTACCATTTCACAGCCTCCTGTTCGTTCTTTAGCACACCAATGCCGTTCTGATAGCAGAAGCCTAGATTGTGCTGTGCTCGTGCATGGCTTTGGAGAGCAGCCCGACGGTACCAGTGTGCCCCCAACGCATCGTCCTTGTCCACACCAATGCCGTTCTGGTAGCAGTAGCCTAGATTGCACTCTGCCCATGGATAGCCCTGCTCAGCCGACTGCTTATACCACATCGCTGCCTGCTGGAAATCCTGATCCACACCAATGCCATCCTCGTAGCAGTAGCCCAACGAGTTCTGGGCAAATGCATTTCCCTGTTCAGCCGACAGTCGATACCATTTCACGGCCTCCTGCACATTCTTCTCCACACCAATGCCGTCCTCGTAGCAGTAGCCGACATTGTAGATGGCGACTGTCTCGCCTTGGATGGCCGCCAGTCGATACCACTTCATGGCCTCCACCTCATCCTTGTCGACACCAAAGCCCTCGCCATAGCAGTAGCCTAGAATCCCCTGTCCACGGGCATTGCCTTGTTCTGCACTGGCCTTGTACCATCGAAAGGCAGCATGGTCGTCCTTGGGCATGCCTACACCATCATGGTAGCAGACCCCGAGGGCATACTGGGCTGCAGCATCGCCGTCCATGGTGGCTGCCTCCACAATCCATGCCACAGCATTAGGACAGTGTCTGACTCGCTCTGTCCATGCCTCTGCCTCTACCCGGTCTATCTTGACATTGGGACGACCGTATTTGCGGAGAAAGGCGAGTCGTGCCATGGCCAGACCGTCGAGTGATTTGGCGGCTTCCAGGTAGTGGTGTTCGGCGACAAGGAAATCTTTGGTGACGCCAAATCCGAATTCATAGCAGAAGCCGAGGACACTTTCGGCCTGGACGTATCCCAGAGCAGCTGCTTTGTGGTAGTAGACAAGGGCGGTGGAGGGTGATTTTGGGAATCCCTTGCGTCCAAACAGGTGGCAGTTGGCTAGTTTGAACAGATGATGACTCGAGGGGTCGGTGGAGGTGGGTCTGTCCAGGTTCACGGGAAGAGGTAGGCTGGTGGTGGAGGGGTGGTGGGTGAGGAAGGTGGACTGTCTTTTCTGGTGGTTGAGTTTGGAGAGCACCAGTCGTGAGCGTTGTAGAATATGAGAGAAGGGTGGAGTCATTGTTAGTATGGACAAATAAAATAAATAGAATAAAAAGGTAGGCTATAGACAGATAAAGATTGAAAGAGAGAGTCAGAGAGAGCAAAGAGTGAGGATGTGAAGTGGACCAATCAATGGGCTGGAAGAGGAGAGAAAGAGATAAAACAAGAGAAAGAGATTATTTTTTATAATAATAATAAAAAAAGAAAAGGAAAGGAAAGAAAGAGAGGACTTTTTTTTTTCTTCTTGTCTCTTAGTGCAGCTATAAAGGGGAGAAGAAGAAGAAAAAAGAAAAAGAGAGTCCCAAAAGAGAGAAAGAGAGTGAAAAAGAACAGAGAGTGAAAAGGAAAGGAAAGGAAAGGGAGAAGGGAGGAGACAACTGAAATCGTGTCACAAGCTTCAACCCTTTTTCTCTTGATTATTTCTTACCTTTTTATTCTTATCACTATTTCTATCTTTCTCCTCCCTCTTCATCCACGTGCACTGATGCTAGACCATATTAGCTCCACCCTAACGACATGTTTGAAATATCTCAACCTGTCTCCTGTCAGGCTGGACTCCTTAGTGACTGGTAATAAGGCAGTAAGCAAACAAACCTCGGCTGTGTCGCTCACCTTCTCTTTGCTCTCTTTTTATATACTGTGTGCTCTACATGATGGACATTGTATGATGGACATTGTATGATGGACATTGGATGGTGGACATTGTATGGTGGACATTGTATTATTTTACTATCACCGCCTATAATAAATATACACCTCCTATCCCCCTCTTTCTTGGACAGACATTGCTTCAGTAGCAGGGGGACTAAGGTAAGTACACCACACCATGACAGCACCACTAAGTCATCAGAGTGGGTCACCTGATAGACCTCCATCTCCCTCCCAAAGTAGCCTGTCAACTGCTCACTCTGTTGAGAAAGGTAAAGGATAGGGCTTCCAAGTTGACTTTTCTCGGACTGCTTTTAATTCTTTTTTTCTCATCTTTCATCTTCCGCAGCATCCACTCTGTCATGGGCTGGTCATTGTCCAATTCAAGGATCGATTTACGTTTCTATGTCATACAGTACTATTGAGACAACGCATTGAGAAAACCTTGGAAAAAGAGGTGGCTCTCTATATTGAAGTCCAAGGGAAAACACCCGTCAAGGTAAGCATGCTTTAAAGAGAAGAAGTATCTGCCACTGAACCTCACTATGTCTCTGTGCTGGTGTGCATTGTCTCTGTGCATTGTACTTGTGCATTGTCCTTGTGTCCTTGTTGTACTTGTGTCCTTGTTGTCCTTGTGTCCTTGTTGTACTTGTGTCCTTGTTGTACTTGCTGTCCTTGTTGTACTTGTCCTGTAGAGAGATCACCCTCTTCAGCTTACTCATTGGCTTCAAACCCTTCTTCCGCTCCTCTTACTCCGACACCCCGCTCCTCTCATCTTCCCAACACTACCTACATGTATGGTTGCTTTGACAGGATGGGTCCTTGAGTACCCTACCATCTACACAACCCACGAAGCAACAGATACGCTTGATTCTGAACTGGACGAATGGGAAGTTCGTAACAACTGTCTGGGTGGATGTCCTTTAACTGTCATTCGAGTCTGGCTGACAGGTCTTTCCCATGGGCCACTTGCTGGGACCCAGTCTTCTCAAGAGAAAAAGCAAGAGAAAAGGGCCACATTGCAACACCATGAGCACCATCTCATGAGTTTCAGCTGTCCTACGTCTCTTTGGGATGAGGAACAGGCATTGGCAGTATGCAACACTCTCATGGATCGAGTGAGTGGCTCTTCTCATCCATGGATGAAGGGTCTAAGTGTCTATACAACAAAAGAGCATGTCTTATTGGACCGAGTGGCTCTTTAATGCTGTTGGCTGCTGTTAGAGCGGAGGATTAGGTTGGGGCTGGTAGAGTTTAATCCATGGGGAATACACTGTTGCATGAACCTATGAATTTGGATTTGGAAATTGAATTGAATTGAATTGAATCTAAATGGGAAAATAAGAAAGGGGAAAGGGAAAGGGAGTGGATTCAAGGGGGAGGGAAAGGGGAGGAGTCAGGGAAATCAAGGGAGAAGAGAAAGACAATGAGGATAGTGGCATGTTAAAAGCAATGGCTTGGACTAAAGTGTATGGCTTAAGCAAGGTGGTGAATGGGTGTGCATTTCTTGTCGGTGGGTTCTTTTCCTTTTTTCCCTTTTTTTCCTTTTTCTTTCCTTCCTTCTTTCATCATCAAGACAGTGTGTATAAAATGCAAATAATATAAATAAGAACCTAAAGAGATTGGGTACAAAGACATAGTGTGTGCTATCTTTGGAGTAGTCATGTTCTAATGTCTTTAGCGCCCAGGTAACTGTTCTTATTGTGTGGGGGAGACTCTGTTATCTATGACTGGGTTAGTGATATAAGAAATCCAACTAGTCAGTTAGATGTGTATAGAAAGGTCAATCACTGTTGTTACTATTCTTCTCTACTGGGTTCTGCTATCCATCTCCACTGAGAAAAGAATAAGAGAAAGCTAAAGAGGAAGAAAATAGGAAGAAAAACAAGGAGCTCACTTTGTCCTAGAGTGGATGAGCCATTTACCACTATGAACACCTTATACCTGGTAACAAACATCCCGATCACTATTGTTGGCATCCTCCTTGGTCTTATGTATTAACAAACATCAACACTCCAGCTACCATTCCATTCTTATAGGGCAGTGTCTTTAATGTCAGTTGTTTGTTGTATGGTTTATCTTTTAATAAATAATAATAATCCATTGAATGTCTTTAAAATAGAATACTTTGGTCCTCTTCTCTTGCTCTCTATTGAGTAGGGGTGTGGTGTGTTGATGGGCTGAGTTTAGGTTGGTTCCTTTACATATCAAGATCCCATAAGTGGTTTTGCCAAGTCTCATTTATCAAGTCAATAAGACCTTATTGTTTCTAGTAATGGCCATAGTTGTAAATATAGTTGTAACCATAGCTATAGCCACAGCAATAGCAGTAGCAATAGCAGTAACAGCAGTGACCATGACTAAACAAGTACCAAAAAGAAAAAAAAAGAAAAAAACTCCCCTGAATTTTATTCTTTCTGGACATAAATTTGCATAATATTTCTGTTCCTACTATCTTTTTTATATTTATATATCAATGACATTGGAGTCTAAACAACATATCAAAGTCCAACAATTGCTACAGCAGTCAAGTGGACCATGATGAGCAAGTGAAGCCATGGTTATCTAGGGTGAAGAGTTTCTTTTGTCTCCCTCCAGTGTCTCCTTTCTTCTCTTTTGACCACGACAAGAACAAGTAAAACATGTGTTGCAGAAACACTCTTTATGATGAGGGCACATGTACAATAAGAGTTGTTTTCTATCGTTATTCTAACAAAAAGGGTCCCTTGGTGCCAATGAACATATCATTGACTCTATTTATATTCCAATATATGTATCAAGTTAGTAAATTACTGTAGGACCAAATTTATATAATAATTGTATTTACTCTTAATGAAAATGAATAAGGATGATGTATATTATTATATTAAACCTTGTTCTTCCTTCTATTGCTGACTCTGTAAATGCAATGGAGAGGTGTACAATAGACATCTTGAAAGATACATTGGTGAGTGGCATAAACACCTATGGGTGATGGTTGTAAGTTTTTATTTATTTAGAGACTGTTTCCTTTGTGCTGTAGAGACACAACTTGAAAGAATGGACACGCTGTTTTCCTGATCTCTTGTCTACAATGCAAATCCAACCTTATGTAGTCTATATTAAACTCTATCATAATAGTATAACTCAATTTCATGTTGATCCTGAATCTTCAGCACTCTTTTAGACACTAGACATCTCTCTCCCTTGAGATAGCTATAGCTTGTAGGCAATGGATACCCTTTTCTCTCTCTCTCTCTCTCTATTTGTATTATGAATTAATCTCTCCTAGTGGAGGTGGAAGAGTAAAACAAAGAACTGTCCCCATGTCATTTGTACACTGCCAATGATAGAATTTAATATTTAAATTGCAAACTACAAAATAACACCAGCTTTATTTCTACTGTCTTTTAAAACAATGATAAGCCAGCATAATATCTAGTTTACAATAGGCAATGAACGTACGTGGTTTTTGAAAGTGAGTAGATGTGGGTGATGAGTTGCTTTAGATACAGCATCATAATGTGTGTGTATTTTGAGAGAGTACAAATGGAATGCTTTTTATAACATTATTATTATTATTATAATAAAATCAGCCAAAGGAAAACAACAACAGCCTATTATCACCCTAATGTTTATACTCATCTTTATCTAGAGAGTTCATGTGCAAAAGTTGTTTAGGTTTAGGATCGAGAAAATATTAAGGCGTTAGAATAGGAAAAAGGGAAAAAGGGAAAAAAAAGACATGATATTATTTCTCTTTCTGCTACTGGATCATCTATTCTATAGAAATAATGCAGACATGTCTTTCTCCAAGCCTGGATCTATTGATCACCTTTATTTCCAGTGTGTGCGAGTCATTGTGCATAGAGAATAATCATTATAATGACTGCCTAAATTTCTATTTTTATTCATTGAGCGAGTGGACTGAAGTGGTGCAGAATCATGAATTCATTCACTCTGGCTCGATGAGTCTGTGGCATGATGGGTAGCATTACATTCTATATACAGAAAGTCGGATTCATGCTGTGTTGCTTCTTTTAAACACATAACCATGGCTGCAGATGGCTCTATGTGTCAAGTATGCACACAATGATCCTCACATGAGATTCATCAAAGTCAAGTCAATATCTTGTTTCCTCTCATCTCTGTCTATACATACACTTTGGCTTTATTTTACTGTATGTCTTTTTTCTTCTTTTGTAGACGATAACTTGTGGTATTCTCATTATTATGAGCAATGGTATAGTGTCTACACTATCTTCAGTGCCCACCTTATGTAACTCTGCCTTCAATGGTTGCTTTCTGATGTCTTCAACTTCATATAGAGCGTGAATACCTCCCTCTGCCTCTTGCCTTTTTATTCTCTTATAGATCTATATTCTCCTCTCTCTATACAGATAAATAAAAAGGTGGATCTGTAGTGAGGATATACAAATTCACTGTTTGTCTGTTTGGGATACTAAAAGCTGTTTCTGATATTTATTCTATCTTTGTTGACTAATGTAAATGTAAATATATAGACATTATTACTTGTTTAGAAGTAGTCAGCGTCCATGTATCCATGGAGACTGTTATATTAAACCAAACTACTTTTTAATACGACTCATTAAATATATTCTATCTCTCTTTTATTTTCAATCTCGGATGATCTCCTACAACCTTTTGTATTAGGCCATCTACTGAGATCGAAACACTCAATAAAGAACCGAGATGTTAAAGAAATGCAACATGAATATAGAATAAGAATGGATTTAAACTATAGTTTTCTATTTATCTTGTTCATTAAAATATTGAGTGGGTTTTTAAACACAACAGCTACTGTTAAAATACAAAGGATCAGATCAATGATGACTGCAGTAAAAAATAAAAATAAAAAAGGTAGTTCATGACCTTTACATTGTTGATCCAAGTCCTAATATAGGATAAATATCTCATCAACACACACTTAAATTCTATAGATTCTATTCTATTTTCTTTCATAGAGCATCCTCCTTTTTTTTTCTTTTTCTATCAGTTTTTACTTGAAGATTACAAAACCAACGATGACTGATTGTGTTCATATCTGGTATTGTACAGACAGGCTATTGTGTAGATTCAAAGTCAGATATGCTTTTCTATAGTAGAACACAATGAAACAAGACGAACCTGGGTTCTATCTTCAAGGGTAGCAGATCACTGCAGATGAAGCTGTCAAGTTTCCGAAACTAATTCTCGCGTCAATTCATTCGGGTAATATTTCTATAGTGACACATAAAAATGACATATTCTACATGCTCACATAATTCTTTCCTACTTGCCCAACAACTTTGATGGATATCTAGTAGCAGAAACATCTAGCTTATTATTTCTTTGATGTGTAGTAAGGACTAATTGTGTGTTGAGTGAATACAAGAATAGCGTTGTAATTGAATTCCCCAAATAAAGACGGAAATGTAGTGATCGTTTTCTCGGGTAGATCAAATACCGCTTATTGATCAAGTCATAGTACTTTCATTTCAAGTACTGGAGTAGAATAGGGACAGTATACAACACACTAAGAGAAAAGAAGAAGAGAAATCCATTATGAAAATAGAATAGCAAAATATACCTGGCCCATCTTTGTTATTTCTGATACATCAATACATGACTATACTGTGCATAAATATACCGAGATGCTAAGATGCTAAGATGCTAAGATACACTAGTATACACTAATGTACATATTAATACACTCCAATATACACTAATTCACACATTAATATATATGTGTGCCGTTGCTGTCTTACGAATATCAAAGCTTAAACGACACAGGCGTATGACATCTGGTTCGTTATGATTGGACTCTACTTTATTTATAATCACCGCTGTATATAAAGTCTTGCTTTCACAGAGACTCAACCCCACAGCAAGAATGAAGCCTGTCGTCCAACTATCAAGGCTGGTTCTACTACAGCTTGGCCTACTGCTCTTCACATGTCTATCATGTGTCTCTGCTCTCTCAAAAGCACAGTCCGGTGTGGTAGACTGGTAAGTAGATCTTACTTACTCATGAAGTACTCCAAAAAACAAAACAAAACAAAACAATATACATTTCTCAACTGCCAATAACGCCTTTTGTTTTGTCTAGGCACCAAACATGGATTGGAAAGACACGTTGGATTGCTCAATTAAGCCCTGAATATATCGTAGCTGCTACTGAACGAAATGTCTTGGCTTCTATCAACTACTTAACGGGTGAACTATGTAAGTGAGGAGAGAGGCCATGGGCACTATTGAGAGCACCACCTTACTAAGACGATAAATTCTAGCCTGGCGTCATTTGCTTGATGGTCCTATTGACTTTGCATCTAACACTATTCAAGGTAAGGAGACCTAGAGATGGATCTGTTCTCTTGTGAAGTCTTGTTTTAATGTGCATGAGGATTCTTTCTCTCTCTCTCTCTCTCTTTTGTTTGTTTTTATTATTATTATTATTATCATTATAAGGTGTCTTTACTGTGACTTCAAAAGATACACATATCCAATACTGGCATCCTGTCAATGGAAAACTCTTATGGGAAAGATATGTTGGTCCTACTGAGAAACATCCAAAACAGAAAGCAATGACATGGGGAGATGGTGATGTAGGCATTGTTTATAATAACAAATTCTCCAAGATATCACCCACGGGAACTGATGTTTGGACATGGTCATTGCCAGAAGAGTAAGCTTTTCTTTTCTTTCAACTATGGATTGGGCACTGGGATAGACAATAGAATAAAAAAATAAGGTGTGTTCTTCTTTTCTGTTCTAACCCCAATGTTCATGCATTAGTGTAGGCCTTTTTCATGATGTTCAGAAACTGTCCGATGACATCTTTGTGATCTCCTATGATCAGACTTCAACTCTTTATGTTTTCTCTATTGATTCTCATACAGGAAAGACACTGAAAAAATCACAGTTTCCCTGTCATGTTAAGGCCGAGGAAATTGAGACATTTGGCAATCTTCTTGTATGGAGAGAGAAGGATATCTTGAAGTGGAATAAAATAGGCACTTCGATTGTGAACACTGTCGACATAAAAGTAAGAAATGCTCTGCTATGTTGATACGAGTACAGGTCTAAATCATTTCTTTTCTCTATGGACATGTATGTCTTTCTAGGAGTTGATCAGTACTCTTCCCTTGTTTAAATCTGTCTCTTCTGATGCTGTTCAAATGATTCCTTACAATGTCCAGGCAGGATTAGAAGTCTTTGTTTTCAAGGCAAATATCCTTGTGAATGGTGCTACCAAGACTGTAGCTGCCACTTTCACCGTGGATCCAAAAGGCAATGGCTTGAAATTAGTCAAAGAATTGGATGTTCATGTAAGGCTTTATAGGCATAAAGAGGGGAAAATGGATATAGATAGAATGTGTGTTCTGATATTGACTCTCTCTCTCTCTCTATATATATATATAGGAATCTCTTGTCACTATTGACATGTTCAACTTCTACTCCACACCCTTCTTGAAAAACAACGCCACTACATACACCCTTGAATTTATCAGTTCTGTCCCATCCTTTGAATCAGAACAACGCACACTTGAGCATAATTCTGATCTGCTTGGTGACATTGTCTTTGCTGTAACTCTACGTTTCAGACCCGCCTCTGTATTTGTTGTGACAGCCAGTGGCTCCACTCTCTATTACACAGATGGAAAAGTACAATGGTCTCGTGAAGAAGCCATTGGACATACAGTGGCTTCAGAATTCATAGATTTGCCTGAAAAGAAACTATGGACACAAATGGCAGATGAGCTGTCTGAAGGCGTGGAAGAACAAGCAACCATCACCCCATGGGCACGCTATGTTCGTCGTCTTGCTGTCCACAGTGCTGAATTAAGCCAGTGGCCTACATGGGCTTCTGAACGTTTTGCTGAATTCACTGCATCAAGTGCTATAGATACTCTGAACACCCTGAATGTATTCAATGTGTCCAAAGTAATGCATCTGCTCAACCTCTCTGTACCTACAACTGTAGTGCCCGAGTCTGAACCTGAGGTGATTGAGGATCCTGCAGAAGCTCTTGCTGCTCAAGCATGTTTCTTGAACACAACCCATTCAGCAGACAATCTTTACCGTGATGCCTTTGGCTTCCGTAAACTTCTCGTGTCTGTTACTGATACTGGCAAAGTAATTGCCCAAGACACTGCTGCCAAGGGGGCGATTGTCTGGAGCAGATATTTCGAAAATGTTGTGTTTGACCAGGTTTTTGTGGTTCGTACTTCTGCAGTCAAACTACCCTCTCTTATTGTAGCCATTGGTCATGAAGACGATGGAGGCTACCTCGTCCAACACCTCTATCGTCTAAACGCACTCACAGGCGAAGACTATATTTCTCATATCCCAGAAGCCACAGAGTTCTTTGAACCTCGTATAATGACTGAAATCCAAATAGACAAAGTCATGCGTCTTCCCATTGAAGATCCCGAAGAAAAGACACGCATTTTGGTGCTTTATGAAGCAGGCACAAGTCGTGTCTATATTTATCCTGATACAGCTGGCTCGCGTGAGGCCTTTAAGCAGTTTTCTCCTACCTTCTACTTTACCCATCGTAATAAGCAGGGTGTCTTCCGTGGCTATCAAGTCACTGAAGGCTACCGAGGCAGTTTGACGGCATCTCCTGTTTGGTCATTGGAATTACCCGAGAGTGAGACTGTTGTTGCTTTGAGTAGCACTCAGCCTGATGAGAAGGTGGCTTCTTTGGGTCGTGTGCTTGGCAACCGTAATGTGCTCTACAAGTACTTGAACCCCCATGTATTTGCTGTACTTTCTGCTAATAAGGATCGCCAGACATTGAAAGTTCGTCTTGTGGATGCTGTCAAGGGAGCTATTCTTCATCAGACAGAACATGAGAATGTTGATACTGTTCATAATGATGTTCGTGTGATTCAGAGTGAGAATTGGTTTGTTTATCACTACTGGAGCAATGGACCCACAACCAAGGGCTATGTAGCCGCTATTATGGAGCTTTTTGAAGGAAAGGATGAGAATGAACGTGTCAAAAGGTAAGAAAGAAAGACGAAATGGCTCTGGTCATTACAAAAGAAAAAGTGTTTTCTGACTTTTTATGATAGTAAAACCTTCTCTTCTTATGATGATATCAAGCCTCGTGTTATCTCCAGTGCCTTTGCTTTTCCTTATGCTGTTCGTACAATGGGTGTTACTAACACGCGCATTGGTGTTTCTACTCGCGAAGTATTGTGTAAGTGGATGGTTTCTATTGTTTTATTTATATTTATTTATTTATTATTATCATCATCATCACATATGTGTGTGTGTGCTGATACTTTACGGTTTATCTCTTTAGTTGCTATCTCTTCAAACCAAATCCTAGGTATTACTCGAAGAATCTTGGATGGACGTCGACCTGTGGATAAACCCAGCAAGGATGACATTGAAGAAGGCTTAATTCCTTACACTGCCATTCCTGATGAACGTCGTGTCTTCTTGACTCATAAGAGAGAGGTAAAGAGACCATACCAATATAGAAATCTAATAGCCCAACCCTATGAATAGGTGTCTGGCATTCAACACATTATCGCTTCTCCTGCTTTACTCGAATCCACTTCGCTTGTATTTGCCTATGGTTTAGACACTTTCTACAGTCGATCTTCACCTAGCAGACAGTTTGATGTCTTGAGTGAAGATTTCTCCAAGTCTCAGTTGCTACTTACTATTGCTGGTCTTATCATTGCTCTTTTGGTGACTGCACCCATGGTACGAAGAAAGCGTCTCAATACGTTGTGGAAATAGAGAAGAAGGATATCTTAATAGTTATATATAATATTAGCCACAAATAAAACTATTTTTATCTATCTATAGTGTTCATAATATGTAGTATAGTATTTCTTTCTTTTTAAAGTGGGAAGTCCATCCTATGAATCACTCATCTGCTCAAAATGGGTTTTATTATTAACAAGAACACACAGAGATAATAGAGATGTATCTTTATAAACATAATTTCTTTTTGTTATCTAATGTAGTGTTTATTTTGTATTCTATATTTCATCAATAAGCCTGACTCTACATAATGCATAGAATCAACACATGTGTAGGTGTTTGATAATTTAGTCATAAAAGAGAATAAATGCCTCAATAAGTTATGCATTGATTTTTGTCTAGGGTCAAATTCTTATTATTCTCATTCTACCTTGTAGAGAAAGAAATGTGATACATTGCAAGAATCCGAATGATGATCCATAGCAATATATTTCACAATGTTCTTTTTATATATAGTGATCAATTTCTTTAGTTTATAATAAAAGTAGAAGTGTACTGTACATATTGTCTGTTTATTAATAATAAAGAAGAAACACAAAATAATAAATATATAAACGCAAAATGAAACGGCAAAATAACATTATTAGTTAACACATTTAGTGTCATGAATGTTTTTCTGCTGTAATATTGGAAGACCCAATGTTATCCATGCCCCAATACTTTCAGTGGCTTCAGGAGACTTTGAAAGAGGGAACACCTGAAATACATGAATCATGTCCTATCATTGCATTAGTCACTCGCATGGATTGGTTGCAAGTTACCTTGTATTCTTCATGATGTACTTGTGTAGTTTTAGACAGCTTGATACGTCTAACAATTTCTCTTATTTCATCTCGAAGTGTTTCACAGCTTCCAGACTGAATAAGTATTGGAGGGAGGTTTTCAAAGTTTTCCGCAAATATGGGTGAGACATAAGGATGGTTTCTCATTGAAGTGTATTGTTCTGGTCCAAGATAGATGGCGGCAGGATTGATTGTGTTCAAAATACCAGGTCTTGATGGAAGAACATCAAAGGTTGAGCTTGTTCCCCAGCTTGGGTGTGAGTAAGTCATGTCAACCCAGGGCTAGAATCATCATTATGTAAATAAAAAAATAAAAATAAAAAAATAAAAAAATAAAAATAAAAATAAAAAAACAACAATTAGACATGGTGTTATAAGAAATAAAGTTGGTTATTTTTGAATTTACCGAAAGAAGAGTACAGCCGCCTACTTGTGGTAGGTAATGGTCGCGCAGATAAAGCATGGTAGAAAGACAGAGTCCTCCACCAGCAGAGTCACCCATAATGATAATATTCTCGGGACTCAGACTGTAGCCATCCACTGGATCGATGAGATGAAGAAATGCCTGTATCGTATCATAGAGGGCTCCTGGAAAGCGTGTTTCTGGTGCAAGTCTGTAATTAATTGCTAAATAAACAATGATAGGAAGAAGGATTCAGTTAGTATTTTATAATGGCAAAACATCAACGCATTACCAAATACTCTTCTTCCTGTTTTTTTACTCAATTTATGTAGAAAGAATCTATACAGTTTTGCACTCAGAAAACAAAGACCACCACCATGAATGTACAGTATTACTTTTTCATTAGACTTGGGGCGCATATGGACTCTTTGAACAGAACTGTGTTTTCTGAAACTTATTAAATTCAATAATCTTCGGAAGTTAGTAGAGCTTATCCAACTGCTATGCTGAGACTGGCATGCTATCCATTCACCATAAATATGTCTGTTGTTGGTTTCTTCTTCATCTGCCTTCTTTAGAATACCATGCAACTGATATTGCTTGACAGGAAAACTGCTTTCTTCAATATGACAGCTCAATGGAAAAAACAGCAAGGGAAACGCAAACAGAATTCGCCAGTAAGCAATGTTATGGTAGAGACCAATGTCTCTCATTATCTGAGACATACTAATGATGACAGTGGCTGCCAGATTCCATGTGGGTCTCTTTGGCCGACCTGCTAGGTGAGACCATACATCAGACACAAATCTGTAGACACCTTTTGGAAAAGATAAGAATGTTTGACACATCTCGTGGGGCACAAGGCTTGGAGTTATATTGCCAAAATGAAGAGGAGTTGAGACTTTTTCAAGGAGGCTAGGCTGTCTTGTCATTATCTGACAGCAGCCTTCCACTGAGCAGACACGAGAGATATTCATGAATTTCATGAGAGAAGATTATGAGGTACACTGGCCAGAGGAAAGAATAAGGAAAGAACAGCAATAGAAAAGAAGGATAAAAAAAAGAAGAATGCTTCCAAACAAGACACTCTATTATATACATTTGGATGTCTTGAGCATGTTGCACACTTTATGTAGTGTCTCTGTATTGATCTATTCTAACTAATGGTTTGGTAGCTACCCTGAAGAATTGGGTGTGTTTTATTAAGAAAATAGCATTCAACTTGATCAACATAATTTAAAATTGCATTCCTAGTTTTATTATATAAAAAAAAAGATTAAGTTAAGGGGAACATTGACACAAGAAATAAAGAGGCATAAAGAATTCCATAGTTTATGAGGGAGTTCCCCATAGATTCTTAGCAAATGTTGCTATCAAGGTAAAGTAGAACAATTAGATACTTTCTGCCAGGTAACTTTCAACTTGAGAATGGTGCCACATGGAGGCTATGCAACAGAATCCAAACATGTGTATAGGTTAAGCTCACGGATGATTTAAAGCCAAGACAAAACAACAAACCATTTAAGAACATCTTACCAATAGTAGTGGCCATTCTTCCCTGTCTATCAGTTCTGGTCTTGTCTGATCTTTGAGTAAGGAATTTAACTGTCTCTAAATGGCCTTGTCTTGCCGCGTGCATAAGTGGAGTCCAATGATCCCATTCATCGGGTACATCCCATGGTAAGCAATCTGAACATGTATCTAATAGAACCATTGTGTCTGTGTGGCCCAACATGGCAGCATGGTGTATGACTGTACGTCCAAGGAGATCGGAATCATTAGGATTAGCGCCTATTGCTAGCAGGAATTTCACTAGAGAAAGGTTATGAGAGACAACGGCATCTTGAAGAAGATGTCCACCAGACTTATCACGATGAGAGAGGATGTCTTGGTGAGATAAAAGTGCCTGAGAAAGGAGGAGTGCTGTTATTTCATAGGCACTGTCTGATGCTTGAAGACTGGCTGCTACTTGGAGAGGCCATCGACCCGAGGTAGTGCTCATAGTAATTGCGGCTGGATAGTGCATTGATAAGTATTTTGAGATTTCAATATGTCTTGTCCATAAAATCTTGATCAATAAACAAATCAACCGACGAACATGTCAATTAATAAACATATAGTTGTGTAAACATTGAAATATCCACAGTTCTATACTGCCATTGAATTGAAGAGAACAATTCACCTTGCTGAACAGCTATATGCAGTGCTGTTTGTCCACTTTTGGTTACGGTATGCAATAATGCGTTGGCTTTTACCAATAGTTGAATACTGTCCAAGTGGCCTTTCATGGCTAGATGTACATTGTATTAAGCCATCCATGCTAAGAACATGGGCAAACCACCTGCTTACCCAGAATCATGATAGGTGTCCAATCACCCCTTTTTAATGCATTGACATTTACTTTGCATGTATTTACGAGATAATCAAGACACTCAAAGCTATCAATAGCTTCGTGGATAGGCCTTCTTCCTACATAGATGGCATAAAGATACACAAAACTGTGCTAATAAACACTATAGAACACTATGAAAAACTACCATTCCCATTGACGGCTTCCATATCCGCCCCATAGTGATACAGTGTCTTCAAGACTGCTAGGCTATGTGCTCTAGCAGCATAATGAACTATAGTATCTCCATGAAGGTCTCTTTTATTGATATCATTCTTTAGAGTTCTTTCTCTCTCTGACTCATTCAACAAAGCCTCAATATTCTCAGGGTGTTTGAGCTGTTTGGTGAATAGCTGAAGAAGACCTTGGGCTGTCATTGGAACAAAAGGGGGAGGAAGAAGTGTGACTCAAAGAAAAGAAGAGAGAAAGAGAGAAAGAGATGCTCACTTGATCACGTGTATTTTCTGTTCTACACACCAGGAGATTTTCTGGCCTTTAAGCGAGGATATCTCCTTCCTTTTATGTCCATCCCAAATTTTGCCCTTTTATGGAACTGTGTTTAAAATCAAAGGTTTGCAAGTATCTGTAATAAAGGACACTAGGGTTATCGATAGGACCCTAGAGAGATGGATCTGTAGTTGTTTGGCCTCTAGCAGGGACTACGAAATAGAGTATTAGTACAAAGGCTAGTCTAGGGAAATCAAAGAGGGTACATGAACAGGAACAGAACACACGATTTGAATACAACGGGTAACTAGGCAACTGTTCTTTAAGCAATTCTTTTTCTTTCTAGAATGTTGCTGTAGTCTGCATTACTTTAGCAGTTCTGATTAAGCAAATGACTTGTGAAATTTAGTTTTGTTCTCTTCTGATTGAATATAAATACCTGCTAATTACACTGTCTGTTGCTCTTCATAACTTCTACCCTCTTTAACTTGTTTGCCTTTGTCTGGCATATAAACCAACAGTTGTGATCTGGTGAGTGTTTGTGTATGTCTGTTATGTCTGACGTGTTAGTCAGTTTCTATTGTATGTTCTTTTACTATAATAAGCCCAGTGAGTCCATTACAAAGGCAAAGGCAAGAAGAAGGTGCCAGTGCAAGGGTAATACGACACACACATAGAGAGTATATTAATGCATCTCGAACTCATTATTTTTACTATTATTTTATTATTGAAAAGGGGTATTGGCACCTAAAAGAATTGGAGTATGATCCTGCCAAACTGCCAGTTGTTGCTTATGGCACAGGAGTAAAGGTAAAAGATGCTGCCAAGTTTAAAGGTCATTGTGTTGGTTTGACAAGAGTGTTATATCAATCATTGAAAAAAGAGACAAAAAGATCTCCATCTTTTTGTGGTTGATGTTGATAAATTTCGAACATCGAGAGTAAACATGATTGACCTCTCACCCAATATGAAAGGCTCTTCTAACAGTTACTTTGTTTTATTTTTGTTCTCAAGATCTGCCACACTTATAACACAAATAATCTTACTGAGGTATTAGTGAATTTCAACGGTATCCACGCTTGCCAAGGTTGTGGAATTGTTTGGAACAGAGATGTGAATGCATCAAAGAATATCTATACAATTGCAGAAGAATAGATATTTGTATTCATATTATATATCGCCACATCAAAAGTGGTTTCCTTTTAATTTATTTTTGCTCCTTTTCAAATCGACTTATCATTTTTAAACAATTGTAGTTCGACTATTTCCTTTTATATCCTAAAGACCTCCTGGTGTATATTTCAAAGCAGAGGCAGAGTCCAAAGTTTTTTATTTTTTCAAGACAAGTGATTGATATTCCGCTTTATGAAGAATAAATAATACTCCAAGCAACTTTACACTTGCCACTAATGGAAAACCTAGCAGAGTCTGTAGAAAATCCTCTTTCATTTTGTGTAGAGTGCAAAGACCAAGAGGTGGGTTGGTTTATTTGAATGTTTCCTTTATTAGAAGGAGTTTGGAAGGGTATCTATATGTCTTTCTTGGCTCTGTTTGTTCTTTCTCCTCCTATTCTCTCTCTCTCTCTTTAGGGCACTCTTCTTCAGAGTCTCATTGTTATTCATCAAGAATGTATGAGAGAGAAGAAGAAGAGATACGTTCTATGGCTTATAGATAGGGTGGACTGTATCTAATGAAGAGAGGAAGAAAGACTGCACAGCTAATGGTTGTTTCTGTCTGTGCCTATTCATATATGTGTATCAATGTCAATGCATTTTAGGCTGCCATATTTTGTGAACAATGCGACGAAGATTTTTGTGAAGTATGTCACGGTGCGTACCCAAGAAAAGAATAGGTCCATGAGAAGAAAGTCTAATAAACGTATGTCCTTTTCTCTTCTCTGTCCTTGTCCCTCCTTTTTCTTTTCTTTCCATGACTAGGCATGCTTCATCGCACTGGCAACCGTCGTAAACACACACCCAAGAGTTTGAGAGTTAAACCACCTACTGAAAGTGCAAGTGTGGCTGCTGAAGAAAGCCATGGACAGGAAAATTCTCAATTAAAGAATCAAGTGAGTCAGGTTGTATTGACAGCAGTAACATCAATGACAGTAACTCATTCTCTCGCAGACAGAGAAGGAGAAAGAAAACAGCCAGTCATCGATGGAACTGGATGGAACTGTCATAAGTGGAGGAGGATATACTTATGGTGAATGGCTGACAGCAAGGTAAGGTGTTTTATGGGTAGGGAGTAAGGTGCTGAGTTATCAAAGAGCAAAGACAGTGCCTTTAAGACTAGATAGCCAAGAGAGAAATATGCTACGACTGTAAGTGGATCCATCAAAAGAGAGAGAGAGGGAGGGAGAGAGGGAGGGAGAGAGGGAGAAAATGAGAAAACAAGCAGTGTCTATGAAACAAGTCGATGTAATGCAGTGTATAGGTTGGATGCTGCTCTCAATGTATCTGAATATACTGGTAAGTCGTCTTCTACTGTTCTTGAGTTGTTTATGGTGAAGATAATCATAGCCCATGTGAATGTATAAAGATAAAATCGACATCATTTCCTACACCAACAAGGCCAAGCGTATATTTCAGCAGATCAAGGAGTTGTGTGCTATTATCTCTGGTCTCTTGGTGGCTGGTGATTACAAACTAGGCAATCAGCTGTTTGCAAAGGGCAATGCTCGAGATAACGAAGACTTGTTCCAACGTGTGTTTGAAGTAGGAAGACGGTAAGCTAAAGTGTAGTGTCCTATGCACTGATATTTGTGGATACAGCTTCAAAATTATGAATCCAGAGAAGATGCGCTCCACCTATGGAAAGTTAATGCACATGTTAATGGTAAGAAAAGATAGATGAGTTTGGATCGACATGGCTTAAACTCTTTTATAGGACTCTGTAATACCTGAAGTAGAGGAATTGCTTGGTTTCTCCTGTGTTATTCCTATAAAGACTGTCTATGACTTTTTAAAACAGAGAGACAGCATTGATGTTCTGCATGATGATAAGGTGGCATTGGCAATAAGAGAGACACCCTATGATTTGACAAGAGAGCAAGTGAACGCACAGATTCAACGCAAGAGAAAGTCAATCGAGTATCTATGCACCAAGTACGCTAATGATCAGATATCTGCAACAGATATTGAACGGTGTTTGGCTTCATTGTCTGATAACCATGCTTACTTGAAGATGAATCGGTAATAGGAATATAAATCAGTAACCATGCTATGGCCAATATGACTTATATGAGCATACACATACACATCTAGAGATCCTTGTGAACGAATGATCAAATACTTGTCAAAGTACTTTAATCCAGCAAAACCTGAAAACAACTATTCACTGGCTATTATTGCTGGCCGACATGGACATAGACTGACACACACACACTCAAACCAGTATGCCTATGTACATCAGTCACTTACTCTATGGTGTGAAATGTTGAATGAGATGTTTATGCTTTGGAGTTTAGCAGATAGCGATTTGCTCTCTAGCAGCCCCTACCGACTTACAAACACAGGACAAGGATTGCAGCGTATTCAGACCTGTCCAGGTGTTTCGCGCACAATGCAAAAAATCCTTGGACGTGCACAGAAGAAGGGCGGGTCGTGGATTGGTAGCTGTGCTGTTCATTTAGGCGATAAGAATGTACCCAACTCTTTCACGTTTATTGACAAGGTAAAGACAGTGTATTTTTGTCTATTGATCTAAATATGTATCAATTGAAAGTATAATCAAGTTTCTCGAATCTTGACACCTATTGTCAGTATGCTTGACAAACTAGATGCATTGGAACAAGATGAAGAATTATCAGCCTATATGGAAGAGTCATTTGGAGGAATAGACAAGTGCAAAAAAGATATTCTCTGTATGTGTGCTGTTATAAGCAGTAGCATCTACTGTGATCAATGCAAAGAAGTACTAACAAATGAGTATCTATGCATTACACAAAAGATGACTTTTTTCGATTTGGATTTAATGGATCAGGAGCAGACAACTACTTTGACGCAGGAAGTTGTATTGATGGCCGGCTAACATCAGCCTGGAACTGTATGTAAAGGACTAATGATAGCATATATATCTAATCTATTTCTATTTCTATTTCTATAAAGGGTGTTCGATGATCGAGAAGAAGGATTATTTCCCTGTGTTTTTGTTAACGGTAAGACGACACATTAAATAGACGATAAGGGACTAATGGCTTATAATGATGCTAGGGATTTATTGGATTTGACGGAGGCGGGTGGAATTAGCTAATTGACACTTGCTTATGCTTTGCTATGAAAATGGATAAGAAACATAATAAAATCGGGTTGAGCAATGACATACAATGTGTACACTTGATCACCGAGAAATGCCACTTTTTGTCCAACTTTTTTTAAAAAAAAATAGAAAGTATATACTCATGAGTGACTATATAGATATAGATATAGATATAGATATAGATATAGATATAGATATAGATATAGATATATTTATATTTATATTCAGGTGTGTGTGTGTGTGTGTGTGTGTGTGTGTGGATCAAGCCTTTATTTTGAACTTTAACATATTCAGAGTGTAAGTGTATATAGATAATAATGATAATAATATCTGTAAATATAGGAAATAATACATAAATAGATTGTGTGAATAGACTTGTCTTATTAGAGTGTCTACTTTTCTGTAAAAATAAGCCTATTCAAATAGCTACACCACTGGGGCTCTATGAATCTATTCCTCAAACAGTAGGTCGTCCTAGAGAGATGGTTGTGGATCTAGACTCTTCTATGTTTTCTAATTAGGAATCTAGTATTATAAGGATTTCTTCCCATAGTAGTATTTTGCTATGGTAGGCTGGTGTGTCTAACACTAGACATTAGTGTTTCTAAACAGTCAATTTACTATTCTATGAAATATACGGAACGAATTAGTCATATCTAAAAACTCCCCTGGAAACTATTCTTTTTCAAGATTTCTGCGAACAGCTCGCATTATTAGACCGACACAACGGATCATATCTTTTGTAGGATAGAAACTCGCGAAAGAAAGTGTCACGACACGAGATCATAGATCAATCGACAAGAAATATCTACACAATCTCCGCTCATCGATGAAAGACCTGACTCTCTATGTGGAGCTACAAGAAAATAGACAAAGTGTACCTTTGAGTAATTATTTGCTTCAAAAAAGATAATTTTTTTATATAAAAGACTTTATTTTGTTAGCATCATCTTTTTGTTATGAAAGGCGATGGATTTACTACAATAAGATCAGTTTCTTTTAGGTCGGACTCTACATCTAATAAGATATAAAAAATAACGCTTTATAGTTAAACGTGTCAATATAAACGTTCACTCACGAAGCATGACAAAGATATCTGGCTGTGATTGGCATGGTAATCGGATACTGATTCCGAAATAAAGTAGATATCATGCTTCACTTACGGGTTCTCTGTTCCTGTTAATCATTACTAGGCTGACTTGAATTTCCTCTGCTTAATTATCTTGCTATTATTATTGCTCGATACAAATACAAACAAAAGTATAAATGCAAATAGGCGCTATGTGCATATGTTTATTCCTTGATTTTTCTTTTTTTTCTTTTTTTTTCTTTTTTTTCTATATTTTTTCATACATTCTATTTCTCAACAATAAACATAGACAAAACAATAAACAGTTTAAACCATGAACTCAACTCATCCTAACTATTTGCCTCATGGAAATATAAGTCAAGATTTGAAAGGCACGGTTTTTAAATGAAGAACGATGTGTGACAGTTCCAGCCCTTGTGGTATTTACAACACATCTGTCCAAAGTAGGAAATGTAATATTTGGATAAGGAGGAAGTGCTGATAGTATACACAAGGAGGAAAAATATGGGATCCATACTTTATAAGTCATGTCTTTTTGAATGGATATACCCACTGCACTGTCAAAAATAAGAGTGAACGAGAACAAGGCATTGTGTAAGTGACATGGTCTTAATCAGGACAGGAGGGGGAGTTGTATTACTTGATAATAATAGATTTGTACAGTGTAAATCACTTGATAGTAAGGTATGGACTACTAATCCAAGTGTGAGTCTACCCCAGCATTAAAACAGCAAGAAAGGCGGTCTAGTTGAGTTAAAAGGAATAAATTTCGATAGATTATTTAAGGTCGTTGACATTTATACACTGTAAATACAAGTTTTCACCTGTCATCGGACAAGAAAGTTTTCTAATTCAAAAAAGAAAAAGGCTATTATTTTACGCTTTTTGACTTATTCTGGCCTCAGCTTCATAAAGAGATTAACATGGAATGATCGTCTTTGGAGGTATTTGGATGATTCAAAAGCAAAGGTTTATTTATTATTTAAATAAAGAGGCTGATTATAACATCATAAAAAGTATAAGATTATCATTTGATACTTTCTATATAAAAATAAACTATGCTTTACATTGAAATAGCATTTATGCTGATGATGATTTACTGCCTGAGTATAAATTATTATAAAGGGAAAATATTTCTATCGCATTATTGTATTTACTGCTAAATTACTAGTTTGTTTATCAGCTATTAACATATCTAAAGACATTTTTTATTTTACTCAATAGCTTCGAGTCATTAGGTTTTTATCTCATTCTATGAAATGTACTCGATATATACAACATATACAACATACATACATACATACATACATACATACATACATACATACATACATCCATATATATATATATTCTGGCAATATTGTTATATAATTATTTTTTGATATTATTATTTAATTAGCAATCTGTTGTTAAATATGAACACCATAAAAAGTGTGCTCCTTATCACAGATAGAGAACTCTACGACTCCCTTTTATTAGCCTTCATTTAGTATTTGACAAGTGACTCTTTTTTATTAGGCCATACTCCCTGGTGCATATCATTAAAACCTTAATACATAGAGCAAACTTCGTTTTGTTAGTTATTTTTTTATAGATACAGCTTTATAACATTTTGTAGATCAATGAACAAGAAAACAGCACGAGAAATCATCAATAATTGGGCTCATATTATCTTGCTTAAAATAGTATAGCCTATGCTTTATTTATGTGGAAAGTTAATATATTACACTCAACATGATATGTTTCAGAAGTTTCAAAAATGCGTGTAACAAATGCTTTGACAAATAAATATTATCTTTTCCATTTATATACATGCCATTACTTAGGTTTCATTGACTTCCTACGTCTAGACATGTGTATCACTTGCACTCTACCAGCTTGTTTATAGTCCTATTTTTCAACTATATTGGAGATAAATTAGGCATAAGAAACACATGTATAAGTGTGTCTATGTTTGTATAACTACATTGACAAATAGGAAGAGAGGCATATACACATCTACTTCTCTCTCTCTGTCAATGTATCAATGTATCAATTGTTAAATATATTTGTGTTGAAATCATGCTAGTATTGCAAGTGAATGTGTTTGATTATCATTATTATACAATCACTGTTTTTCTTTTTTCACATTTTAACTGTAAATACTTAATTTTATTATTTATAACTATGACTCAATCACTACACTTAAAGTTTCAATTTATTCTTTTTATCTTAATCTTTTTCCTATACTCTATGTAGGTATAGGTATATTCTTTGAATGACAATAATATTGCCATTAATGACATCTACTAAAGTCTTCATAACATTTATACTCTTTTGCTATTAGGTTTTTTCGATAGTTTAATTATCAGCCATTTATCTTTTCCCATTTATAATCACTTGAACTCTCATTGGATTTTGTATATTGATAATTTTGTTGGCCGTGCACTTGAAATAACTAAGTTTTTATATAAGGTAGGCTAGTTATTTATATTTTCTAATTCCCGTGTATGGCATTTCATATTCCAATGATTTATTTATGTTTTTTTTTACTCTTTGCTTGACACTATTATAGAGTGATTTTTCCTTGATTTATTAACAAAACGTGTGATATAAATATTCTATGGAATTGTATTATTTATTTATTTAGCATGCCAGTCTGAATTCTTACTTTGCTATCAAAACATATCATACGATTCTCCATTAACTTCCACTATCTTTACTATTCACGTGCCAAATCCCCGAGAATGGAACAGTTAGTATTAAAAACACTCAGTTATTTTACTTCATATTTGTCTTTAAATCAACCTTTCAAACTATTGCTATCTCTGGAAGTAGCAAAAGGGAGAAGAGCAAGGGATATCTTTGAGAAAGATATTAGTTCAAGGGCTTATTTTCCCTAAAATTATTTGTAGACCATCGACCCCTGATACTTCAACATATAAGCACATCAAGCTATGTAATACATCATCATCCTTGTCTTGGTTGCATTCAATTTCTAGATTTGAAATGATACCAACACCTTTATCTACCGAACTCTCTTCATATATTGCTATCTCACCTCATGTATCGCCAACTCCTGCTGTACCATCTAGTCCTGACAATCTAAAACACGCACAAAATCTTCATTCAATTGCCTCACCAATAGTCACTGTTTCCAGTATTGGCTCTTCATCTCATTTGTATTCAAATCATCAGACATTGGCGGAACTTATAGATATTGGGTTTGAAGAGATTTTCTTAGAACCTCAGACATCCTACTTACCTGTTTCTTCAATCCAATCCACTAACTCTTCTCTTACCTTATCACCCACCATTCATTCAACTATGCCTCTCTTCGATTCCTTTAACCCACCCCACTCCATGCCATTCAGTCAAAACTCTTCTACCTCGTATTTACATGGAAAGCGGTCCCACTCAACATCTCCCGATCTTTCCTCGGCTGGCTTTCCTACAAATATGCATTCTATACGACACCATCCTCGACACCAAAGTGCAAATAACTCTCTTTCTCGCCACAATTTGTCCTCTATGTATTTGTCCCCAACCAGCACTTTTTTCATGAAAAACGATACAGGAACACCATCCTCTTCTTTATATCCATTTCAAAACAGTATGCCAGATGGTAGAGATGAAGAATTACCAAAAATGTAAGTTTCTCTCTTTCTTTTCTTTTTTTTTCTTTTTCTCTTTCTTTTTCTTCTCAAATCACTTGGTCCCATTGACATGGGATCTGAATACATGGTTGTATGTATAAATATGTTATCATAGAAAACAGTATTCTAAAGCAGTATACACACACTATATATTATATAAACAATATATTGTATTGTATTCTATTAAAGGATATTGTATTCTATGATAACATATTTAATACTATTATATAGTGTGTGTGTATGGAAAACACAAGACAGAAAATATCGGAGAAAATCACTAAAGAAAAAAAAGTTAAAAAAAAGGAGTAGGAGAAAAGGGAGAACAAAAAAAGAAAGCATGGATCCTCCATTTAGGATTGATCTTCCGAAATAGTATAGGTTGTGGCAAATCTTTTTGTATTATTAGAGTGAAATAGTAGTACATGGACATGGCATGAAAGTGGCAAAGAATGGAAAATGTGTATGATTACAAAAGAGCCAAGAGAGAGAGAGAGAAGAAGAAGAAAAAAAGAAAAAAAAGGAGTATTCAATGGGCCCAAGTGTGAATATATTTCATCATTATTTCTATCTCATTATATTTTTAGTAGCTTAGACAATGTATATTTTTCATAACTATAGAATAGCCTTTACTCTTTTACACGTGCTGATGTTTTATTATTATTATCTCTTTGACTTTTAATCTAGGCACTTACGGTTCAAGATGGCACTTCAAGGTAGGTCGCCTTTATGGGCTTAGACTATTTTTGTGTAAATGTAGGCTAATAGCATGCTTTCCAATAACTACTTTACTTAAGCCAATACTGCTGTTACTCAAAAGACAGAAGAAGCACCGGTCACCTATCTTAATCGTGGACAAGTGTATACCCTTCAATTATCTGACAGGCAAAAACATGATGGCGTCATTACTAGTACATTAGTTATCATGTTTCACGACCCCTCTCATCGTAAAGTGGCTCTTAATTATTGGAAGTTCTGGATGGGCCAACAAAAAGACTCGGATACAGTAAGAGCCGTCGATATAGGTAACTTTAAAATCTTTATTTGACATTCAATCTCATCCGAGAATAACCCTTTTATCCAACAGATGAGAAGCAGTCGAGTGGCATTCAAAATATCAGATATCCAAATTTTGATCGCATCACTTTTGACTGGAAAGGATCTGAAGGAGCCAAGATAGCCACCCGATTCAATTGCCTTTCTACAGATTTTTCGCGTATTAAGGGTGTCAAAGGAATTCCATTGAGGGTCTATGTGGAAAGCCAAACGGTATATTCTAGCACTGATTTAGACAATGCTTTGATTCCGCAATGGGCCGGCACCTTGACCCCTCTCAACTCCGAAGTAAAGCAAGAAACAAACCAGGTGTCCTTATACAGCTATTTGGAGCGCTGCTTTTGCAAAGTCAAATTATTTAGAGACAAGGTAAGTCTATTGTTTACATTAGACACCCTTTTTTAGGTGCATCTCTTTTTCTTGGGATCAACTAAAAATAACCTGTTGTTATAGGGTGCTGAAAGAAAGAATAAAGATGATGCTAAACAGATCAGAAAGCAATTTGACAAGATATTGTGTAAGCATTGAAAATGAAAAGACAAAGACTAATTCATGCTTATAAATTATCAAGTCAATCGTCAAGACAACCCTATATGGCTTATGTACAATCGACCAGTGCCTGTGAGCATTCTTAATGAGGTACCCATAGCGCCTAGTCTGGATACATTCTATCATGCCACCGATAGTGAACAAACGGAGATACTCAAGTCTCAACCCTATGTTAAACATCACCATCGAATAATGACTGCTCCTTCAGCTCTCATTAGCAAACCATCTCAGTCCTCCTACTCATCTCACTCCTCACATTCCTCACATTCTTCTACGTTGCCTTTACCGCCTTTCTCTACTCCGTTTGATGTAAAGACATCATATACCTCCAACCCTTTGATACCCTACTGGAGTGCCTTTTCTATACCTACAAAGACTGACTCAACCCTGCATTCTTCCTTTTCTTATGGAGGCACTCCTGCTCATATTTCAAGACTCCCATATTCTTTTCAGAAATCAACCTCTTTCCTGCAAAACAGTCCTGATTCAACAAGTCAGACTTATTTTAATGGAACAAAACGCTCTTACACTCCCACATTTGGAGAGAATGATACAAGTGATCGCATGCCCTACTTTCTCATGTAAATTTACCCTCAGTAGACGATACTTGTCTTGAGCCAGTAAAACGTAGAAAAACCCCTGGTAAGCCTCATTTTCTTTCTAAAGGAAACAATGAAAATGATACTTACTTACTCTACCTATTGGTATTAGCCCTTTCCTTCTATGTTAATGCTACAATGTCCTGTCATAGTCAAAGCACTTCGCCCTCTATAGATAAAGCCTCTATCTCATCACGATGTGACAACCTTCATAGGGTATACCTCGAAGAACTTACTGTTCAAGAGTTAGTGCTTAGGCTTTCTACCCTTTTTTCTCTTCACCCAAATCAAGTCTCGGATGTTTTATGGAGACGCACAGCATCATCAACAGGCACCGGTCTATCATCAGACTCATTAGACAATTGTAAAATAGATACCATCTTGGTGCTAGTGGAAGATGCTGTCATAAATCAGCACATTCTAGAGAACTCCATTGTTACTATTGAATGGGAAATTAAAGCTGATGGTACTGTAAGAATTGTACTTCAATTTTAATAAACACATCCATTCCAAACAACCCTTTTATTCCTGTTACTTTTGTTACTCTTGTATATGATAGGGTTTCTCTCAAAGTGTTATTGAATAAGAGAATTCTATTTGATGTTTTATATGGGATTCTCCTTGTGTGTGTTATTATTTCTTCTTCCATCGAACTTGTCAATCATTTAAGTTATAAGAGACTATGTATGGTGTAGTAAAGAATTGTCCTTATTTTTAGTCTTATTTTCATACATAATTTCAATAATAATTAAGAATAAAACTTGAATCAGTAGGAAATTCTTTTATTATTATTACCATTATTTTACAAGTAAAGGACCATACTACCTTGGTATAATGATATGTTTACATTGAGACAGTTGTCTTTTCTTTATATATAAAACAAATAATACTAAATAGAGACCTTTATCTCTTTAGCAGTGTTCATTTCCCTTTCTCTATTGCTTAATTTATACACATCACCTGCAGAAGATATTGTAGCATTAAAGTATTTATCAATGAAGATGGAAAGGATTTTCATTGCAAATTAAACATTAAGTAGTAGAGTAAGCTACATAATAGCCATAATAAATTCATGGCATATATAATATCTTGTCTTTATCTCTTACATAAAAATAGTGATAAATCTAAATCTAAATATAATACTTCTTTATTTGTTTGTCTTTTATTATATTTGGATAAACACTGAGACAACACTAAATCTATTCATTGCTGTCATTATCACTGCTGTTTGAATTATAGTATATTCCTTGCCTCTTATTATTATTTTCATTGGCATAGAAGAGGTGGCTACACACCCAAAGATTTTTGGGATATATAAGGAAATATCCTGAGAATAAAATCGCAATATTCTTATGATTAGCTAATGTGTTTTAAAATGCCTTTTCGCTGTCTAAATGGGCCATTTCAAACTCTACCTGCCTGTTTTAGTAATGGTTATTGACTTTGCAATTAAAAAGTATAGAATTGGCTGTAAAGATAAGATACACACCAGGAGATTATTCTGGCCTTTAAGCGATGATATCTCCTTCCTTTTATGTCTAAAAATATTTTGCCCTTTTATGGAGCTGTATTTAAAATCAAAAGGTTTGCGTATCCAAATTATTTCTTTTTGTGGAATATCTCAATATCAAATTGTATTATCTGTCGTGATATTACTTTCCTTTTATGGATAGCGGCATCTCTAGTGGAAAAGCCAGCTAAAAGAAGAAAGAAATGAAGAGACACATTCCATTACATTTCAATAATATCATAGTTGGAAGTATTGGCATATAAAATATAGTATAAAAGAAGTATTGAATTGAATGAATAAAGACCAGAGTTCTACTAAAAGTTTGACTGTCCGTATTTTCTTTGATACCTAAGATCAAAGACGACATATCAGTAAAATATATTGTTTATGAATAAAATTGTTTATTGTAATAGTATAGCTAATACTATAGTATAGCTATAGCTACTGCCCAAGTGCATTCCCTCATAGCAATAGAATCTATACCCTAAAAGCCTTGTGATTTATCCTTGGGAGATAGATAACTATGCTCAGGAGTATACCCTAGACACCCTAGACAGTATAGAAGACTACTTGGGACTGACTTGAAAGGAGTCTTTACTTGCCTAATAGCAATACATTGAGTGTCTTGTGGAATACAATGAACTCAAGCCCAGATGAAGACACTGCTTACCCTTTTTATCAGTAGAACAGTCTTTGGTGCTGTCTATCACCTCCTTCTATTGTTTCTCTTTGTTAATAATGGCACATTACCTTGCTCAGTTATGCTCATCTTGACGAGTACTTGATTGTTATACTTTGGGCTTAAGGATAGCACATGTTAAACAATAAATTCAGTGATTGAGTTGCAATGTCAGGTTTATTTCTTCCTTTTATCCAACTTTATAGTGTTTAATTGGACAGTCAATAGTCAATGCTAAAACAGACAGACAGTGAAAATGTTCTTTTCAAACACATTAGCCAACCAAAGAAAACAAGTCGAGAATAAGAAACAGTCAGCTACTCAAGTCCCTAAAGATTATCTTGTTTATACTCTAGGAAGCTGTTTGGATCAAAGTCTATTTTATTAAAGATATAGACAACTAAACTTTTATATTAGTTTTCTATTTCTTCTTTGACTATGAATTTGTCTAATTTGCTATTCTCAAGCAATAGCTATCGATTTCATAGAACATTCAGGCAGACTGGGAAGGGTAACTGTCCTGTCCTATAGTGTGTATAATCTTGGTCATTTATTTCAAGGCCACAGAATTCCAGAAAGTGATTTTGTTGTAAATAAGGTTTCTCTCTTCCCTGAAACATACATAGGACAAGAAAAAGAAATCCATCTCTGAATTCACTGAGATGTTATTATCGTATAGCTTTGATCCTTATAGCTTAAAAAGATATGCATATAACTAGACCCAAAATCTATACTATGTAACTTTGTAAAATATATCTTTTATTTTGCAATAAAGGGCACTGTGGTTATCAACAGGACCACTAGAGAGATAAATGTATAGATATTTGGTCTCTAGCAGGGACTACAAAATAGAGTATTGGATACAAAGACTGGTCTAGGGAAATCAAAGAGGGTATATGAACAGGAACAGAACACACGATTTGAATACAACGGGTAACTAGGCAACTGTTCTTTAAGCAATTCTTTTTCTTTCTAGAATGTTGTTGTAGTCTGCATTACTTTAGTAGTTCTGATTAAGCAAATGACTTGTGAAAATTCGTTTTGCTCTCTTCTGTTCGGATATAAATACCTGCTAATTACACTGTCTATTGCTCTTCATAACTTCTACCCTCTTTAACTTGTTTGCCTTTGTCTGGCATATAAACCAACAGTTGTGATCTGGTGAGTGTTTGTGTATGTCTGTTATGTCTGACGTGTTAGTCAGTTTCTATTGTATGTTCTTTTACTATAATAAGCCCAGTGAGTCCATTACAAAGGCAAAGGCAAGAAGAAGGTGCCAGTGCAAGGGTAATACGACACACACATAGAGAGTATATTAATGCATCTCGAACTCATTATTTTTACTATTATTTTATTATTGAAAAGGGGTATTGGCACCTAAAAGGATTGGAGTATGATCCTGCCAAACTGCCAGTTGTTGCTTATGGCACAGGAGTAAAGGTAAAAGATGCTGCCAAGTTTAAAGGTCATTGTGTTGGTTTGACAAGAGTGTTATATCAATCATTGAAAAAAGAGACAAAAAGATGGAGATCTTTTTGTGGTTGATGTTGATAAATTTCGAACATCGAGAGTAAACATGATTGACCTCTCACCCAATATGAAAGGCTCTTCTAACAGTTACTTTGTTTTATTTTTGTTCTCAAGATCTGCCACACTTATAACACAAATAATCTCACTGAGGTATTAGTGAATTTCAACAGTATCCATGCTTGCCAAAGTTGTGGAATTGTTTGGAACAGAGATGTGAATGCATCAAAGAATATCTATACAATTTCAGAAGAGTGTTTAAAGGGTCTCCATCGACCAGCTCCATTCTGTAGAAAAGAATAGATATTCTTATTCATATTCATATTTTATTATATCGCCACATCGAAAGTGGTTTCCTCCAGAATTTAGATATTTACAGGTAAATCTACATAATAATCTTTATCTGTTTAAAAACTAACATGAATACATCTTAATTTATTTTTGCTCCTCAAATCGACTTGTCATTTCTTTAACAATTGTAGTTTGACTATTTCCTTTTATATCCTAAAGATCTCCTGGTGTGTATGAAATTTGATGACAGTACCAAATGATGACGTGATACCATTGATTGGCCCCTGCTTCAACAATTCACTGCAAATTTTAGTGCCTACGTTTCCTTTTTTTTTCTCTCCTCTTTGTACTTCTTTTTTTTAAGCTACAAAAAAAAACAATATGTTCGGTTTACGCAAGTGGTCCACTCCTGTCCTCCGTCCTGCTGGTCCCTTCATTGTTGGTGGTGCCGTTGTCTTTTACTTGGTTGCTAAGATGCAGAGTGCTATGATTGACTGTAAGTAGACCTGACTCTAGAGTAAACGAGTCTGTTATTTTCTTTCTTTCTATTTCTGTTGTATGGAAGAAACAAGAATGTATCAAAGACAACTGTATTTATACTCACTGGTATAATAGCTGAAGAATATAGAAATGACCCCAGAAACCCTGCTGCTGGTAAGTAGAAATAATGATAATAAGTGTGTGTATGTCAAGGTGTTTTTATTGCTTGGGATGTTGTTTGAGTGTTGAGACTATATACTGATTGTTATTGTTATTATGAATAGTTGCTGCTGGAAAGAACGCTCATTAAATACGAGTAAAAACAAAACCAATGTTATTTCACTGTAAAGTATTCAATAAATCCATGTTTTGAGGATCACTGTGCTATAGCATAAAGGTACAGAATGAATAGTACGTGTATTGCCTATCTGTGATAGTTACTTAGTGGTATTGGTAGGGAGGCTATGCTATAGATACATAGAGAGTAGACTACATAAAGAGTATTATTGGGTGAGGTGTATCTCTTTCTTTCTCTTTTTCATCTATATAATAAAGAGTAGAATGTGTGTTTCTATTATTTTCAATGTGTATAAGAAGACCTGTAGCTTTACTGATCTACTTTCTACTTTAAAGTCATGATATTGGTTGGTAGCGGCTACTTTTCTTATAAAGATAAGAAACATAGTAATAGTAATAGTAATAGTAATAACAATAATACCCTCTCCTTTTTTTTAAAAAAAAATTTCTAAATCCATCGTATGCTGTTGTTTCTTGCTGCTTGTATGTGCACCATTCTAACCTTCTCCTTTCTTAACTTTCACTTTGCTACAGTTCAATGTCCATGCGAAGAAAACTTGTCAAGATACCCTAATAAAGGAGATACATATTATATCCTTTGCGGAAGTCCAATGCATATTTTAGTCTTTCTCTCCTGTCTTTATAGAAGGGGAGGTAGGTTACCTATAGGTTTCTCTAGATGAAAAGGTAATAAAACGGTAATAAAAAGTCGTAGTTATAATAAATAAATATAAATCAACCCATCAAGGTGGTTGTGGAATCCCCAGTAAAGATATTCTAGGATGTCTATTCAAATACGCTGAACTCTTCCTCCATAAGGTCAACCTCTTGACGTACGGCAGTTGTCTTTTGGTGTGGTGTGTGACTCATCTGGTGACGGCGTGCTCGTTGAATGTTTACCAAAGGAGGTAACCGCCTTGAATGACACCCAGAACATATGGGGACACACATCCAACATTGCTTGAAGGGGGTGCGACACGCCCAACATCGTGCTGTCGTAGAGATAATACGTTGACAGACGGGAGCTGAGCTTATACTTATATCACTATTACCTTGATGGTCCTGGTTCTGTAAATTAGCTGCTGGTGCTGCTGTATCTGGGGATGAGATAAGGAGTCGCTGTAAGGCCACTGTTCCATCAACATCCACACTGTCTTCCTCGGGTAAGTCTCCGCACTTCCGAATGTCAACATCCACCCAGGAATGGCGGGACAATCTCTGAAGAGTCTTTTGAAATACTTCTAGCTGGGGCTCATGGGTCATATAAGGATGATAGATTTCAATACTCTCCAATTCAAAGGTTCCTGGTTGAAGGGTTCCCTGTCTCAACATCTCTTGGAGTACTTTAGTGTCTGCTTCAAGTCTAGTATTGAAACGACGGTATTTTGCACTCAAACGACGTAAAGAAGGGAACTTGACAAGCATAATAAGAGGAGAAAACATGGAATCGTCTGTACCATCCATAACAACCTAAATCATAAGAGAAAATAGTGACATTTCTTCTGTTAATCTGCTGTTCCATATAACTATGGACACAGTGATAGACTTATCCACTCTATTGAGAGCTATGAAATAGGATTACTTCTTGTACGAGGACCCTTAGTCTGTTGGAGTCACGAAAGCGGCGAAGAGTAGCATAAATAGTCGAAAGATCGGCATATTCGAAATTAAACACAACTCTTCTCCACATACAAGTAGAAGCAAGGAACTGGTAGCGAAGTTGTTTACATGTGTCCATAAGGCTCATATGAGAACAAATGTCGAGGTATTCAACAATATCTTCTAGAATCTCCAGGGGCATCTCTAGTAATGGTGTATTTGTCATCGTGTCCATTGAGAATGAAAGAAAAGATGAAATTAGCCTTATAATATGGGCTGCACAGTCTTATGGTAGACGCACTTTGAAATATTAATTTATTGGTAGGGTGTCTTCTTGCCAGTCTACCCATAGTTTGGGTTCTTGGAGTGAATCAATTCACTTGTGAAGCAACGTAAGTATAGGGTGGATGAGATCTGAGTCTATTATGGATGGAGTGAGTTTTCTCTGTTGTCTATTTACCTAGTAATTTGTTAATTTGTTAATCTATTGACTTACCTGCTTACTTGCCTATTTATCCATCCATGCCTGTGTCTGAATGTGTTTATAAATGTGTTTGTCCGTATAGGTGGCCATGTAGGCAGCCATTTAAATGCATGTACATGTATCAAAATCAGCAGAGTATAGAACTGGTAAATGAGTCAATGATGCAATGAACAGATTAGGCAGACAGGCTTGTATAAAATATATAAGATATAAATATATAAGATATAAGATAGATATATAAGATATACAAGATATAATCACAATAATAATCTATCTATGTTCAGATATATTTACACCCTAGAAAACCTGTCTTTCTTGATTCAAGGTGTGATATCTACCTGCCAGCCAAAATAACAACAACAGAGTGTACAAACCAACCTCCAAAACAGTCTGAAAAAGGTGATGACAGATTTCATAGGGGGTGTGGGGAGAGGAGGTGGAGAGAATAAAAAACACCCTGCATGCTATTCTATATGTGTCTTATAGATTGTGTAGAGGCACAAGTTGTATAACACCTTCTAAAAGTGTAATATGGATTATCCTTAAGGCAATTCTCCTCTCCCTCCCTCCCTTGTGAGTGTGTCCCTCTCATCATATTTGTACTAAGAAAACAGATGTTACTTTACACATTGTTTCTTTTTAAAATAAAATATATAATAAAATACCATAGAATTAAGGATGCCTATTTCCTTAATAAGCAGAACACAGTGCATCTCAGTCATCATTACAACAAGGCAATGGCAATTTGAGATGAACTATAAGCCTGGATTTTATGGATATTTATCCTTTAAAACTTCTTCTTTTCTCACTACACACGTTTGCATGTGCATCAGTAGCTTGTGGGTATATCCTTAACTTGTGGGTACATCTTTAACTTGTGGGTACATCCTTAACTTGTGGGTATATCCTTAACTTGTGGGTATATCTTTCACTTGGTCATCACTTGGTCATACTGTTAGTTAAAGATTAGCCATAACTTGTGGATACATCAACACACACACACACATAGAACCCCTTATTTTTATTTATTTATTTGAGATCTACTTTGGCAAATCCAACTGAACTTCCTGTGTTCCCCTTCTTCCTTCTCCTTCTCACCCTTTTTTATACTTTTCACTACACATCCATCTATTTCTCTTATTGTGGCCATTAGAGTTGCCCCCCATTTTGTTATTTTTATCATCAGTCAAATAAGACACACTCTTTTAACCATTCTTTTTTGACTTTGATCCCTTTTCCTTCTTCTTTCTTTTCAAAGCTTTCATTTTTTATCTCTCCGATTTGTGCTTTCTCTTTCTCATATTATAAAGTATCGATTACTTGTGCACTTACCATTGAGGAATCAAACACCGACAGCAATCCACAATAGAAGAAGCACTTGTTTTATTGATTACACACATTGAACTTTGTGTGCACCTTATCTACAGCACCTTATCCCCAGTTATATTCTATTTTTAGTGTGGATCTTTCTTGTTCTTTTTATATGTGTGTGCACCATTGATCGCTTCTCACCTTTTCACTACTTAACATGGCAGCTATCAATTCAAATCCCGAAACTATCCCAAAGCCAAATAGCAGACAGGATTCAAACATAGTGGACACGTCAGCTCTTCTACACTCTTTACCTCCACCTTCTGCAAAAGACACTCCTCAGCGTTTAGCACAGATAGATGAACTGAAATACTTCCTAGCCACAGCCACCAATGACTGGGATGAAAATGTATCTGTAAAGGCATTTGCTTTGCCAGCAGGTGAAAACATCTCCTGTGTGTTGTGGAACAACCTATTCCACATCACTGGTACAGATATTGTTCGGTCTCTCATTTACCGTTTTCATGCTTTTGGTCGGCCTGTATCCAATTTAAAGAAATTTGAAGAAGGCATTTTTAGCGACTTGAGAAATCTAAGACCTGGAGTGGATGCCTGCCTTGAAGAACCAAAGTCTGATTTCTTGGATATGCTATATAAAAACAGCTGTATTCGTACACAGAAGAAACAAAAAGTGTTTTATTGGTTCTCCGTGCCGCATGATCGCCTCTTTCTGGACGCCCTTGAACGCGATTTGAAGCGTGAAAAGATGGGCATAGAAGTAACAAGTATAGCTATCACTGAGCCAGCCATCTCGTTGTCCCTTGATGCCACCCAGGAACTCTTTGATCAGCTAAGAAAATCAATGTCGCTTTCAGCTGCAGCCAATGTTCAAGCATTAAATCAACAATCGACACAACCTCAGTCTTATGTCATTGATACATTGGGTAAGTTTCTTCATCCACATAGCAAAATGGATTTTGGCTAACCTTCATTAAAAGAGATGTCCTCAGAGGCTACGTATCTACAGAGCCCAGTATCCACAGAGGCAAACACATGGACGTCCTTATGGAGATCTGGAGAAGAGCAAGAATCACACATAGACTACTGTTCAATGGATCTGAATGGACCATTGCACCAGAACAATCTATCAGTTAAACCAGATTCTTGTGGCCCTTACCTTTGCTTTGATTATCCTCGTCATGAACAATCTCATCAGAGCGAGTCAAGTACAACTTCTGTAGCTGATGATGTTCTTACCATGTTGGATGGCACACACAGTAAACTAAATCCAGAGAGATCCTCTTGCTCTAATTCAACCAAGGATATTCGACAAACCAATATGAATTTAATGTCTAGAGACATTGAAAAAATGGATGTAAACAACTCTCACAGTATCAGCCTCTGTAATACGACTGGATCAAGTGCTTTCACAAAGACAAAGCAACTGTTTGGTATGTTTTCTCTTTTTGAGGGATCTTCTTCCTATAAGCAGCGTAGACGTCGAGCTACTTCTTTCTCGTCTACTGTCGGCCACAAACTAGGAATGCTCTCCCCAGTGAGTGGACTAGAGTATGTTGGCTTTGGTAGATACGATCGCATTCGTCGGCATACAAGCTGTCACTACCTCTCGCCCTCTGATCCCGCGCTGTCTTACATAGGAAGTGATTTAAACTATACTATGAGTGGTGTAGACATGAATAATCCAGGAGAAAATCTCTCGGATGAATTTTCACATAAGCCAAATTCAATTCCTTGTGAACAATCTTTGACCTGGGAAAAACAGACAATGTCTGTGCTTCATTCTGGATCTCAGTTGTTATCTCGTTCAGCTTACAGGGAAGGTAGAGCAGACAGTGAGCGTGTTTTTACCTGTCCTCTTGGAAGTTGTAGTCGTCTATTTAAGCGTTTGGAGCATTTGAAACGACATATGCGCACACATACTATGGAACGACCTTATATCTGTCATCTGTGTGGAAAACGATTCTCACGATCCGATAATCTATCTCAACACAGAAAAACTCATCAGAAAATTCACCAAAAGAAAACCAATGAAACGAGTGATAAAGTGAAAGATAACATTGGATCAAAGCATCATGAAGAGACATACCATCACTCAGACACATCTGTATACTCTACAAAAACAAATGTTGATGATGCATCTTCCTCTTGTAATGGGTTTAAAAGTGTACACAGGCTGGATACTCTTCAGACACGCACAAAGAATAGTCATTGTAGCAGTGGTCTGTCCAGTTCAGAAATTATCATAGACTCTGGTGTTCAACCTGTTTCAATGAATCACAGACAAGCGTCAGAGTTCTCACTAAAAGAATATTATGAGCGCCCAATTCATATTCTGCCTACAACTAAAGAAGGTGATCAACAAGCATTTTCAGACGTATCATTGTATAATATCGAGCCTATAAAACAAGAATCAATTGAAGAGAGAAATATGATGTACGACACTACACATTCCTATAGTACGTATAGACCTTCAAAAAACACATTGTCTCCTCAAGAAGATGGATTTGATTCTTCAGTTTCTTCACCGTCTTCATTCATTTTTCCTTACCAGCAATCTTTACCTCAATACACCTATGAACAACCCATGAATCAGATTATGGCTCTACCAATGCCTACTATGTCCTATCTTTCTGATAGTACACCCGTTTATGAAGACAGACTACACCCTCCTTTTGAGTATGATCATTGTTATGATTACATGGATACAGAGGAAGTTGACTCAAACAGTGTATCGCCTTTGCCTCAAAACTGTGATCAGCCCAACCTAGTTTATTCTCCCCACACCTCTTATTCTCCCCATATTTATTCTCCTCATCTTCATTCATCACTCCACAACTCTGTAGAGGTATCCTTATCTCACCTTTGAGCATCTCATGACTATTGCTGAAAGTGTATCTTTCTACATTACACTATCTTTCTTATTTCTTTCCTTTTTCTCTATCAACAAACGTACAGTATATTTGAATTGCTTTTTTATTATTATTATTATCTTAACTCTTCTTTCTCTTGAGTATTTACTATATATGACAGTTTTTATTTGTTTGTTTATTTATTTATTTACTTGCTTATTTGCTTGCCTGTTTATTTGTTTATTTTATTATTTGTTTGATATTTGCTTTATGGTGTTTATTCTATGATATTCAAAAATTATCTCTCTCTCTCTCTCTATACCAAACCTTTTTATTGGATCCAATCATTCTATGGAAAAGTATATATTGATTTTTTTTTATTTCATTCTTAATAATGTTTTGCTGTGCCATTATGCCTACTTTTTTATTTTTATTTTTATTATCTTTTTATAAATAGATCTATTAATTTCAAATAAAAAAAATCAAATAATATTTAAATATCACTCTATAGCTTAAAACAATTTTATTTTGTGAGTGATAAATAGCTTGCAAAACAAGAATCAAAGCATGATTTATAACCAACCAGTACAATAGATACAAACAGCCCAGCCGCTCATAAATCAACTAGAATTTATAGTAATAGTAATAGTAATAATATCATTAATTTAGAAAGCTTCTATTGAAAAACTATTCTTATCCTTAATATGCTATTCACATAGCCGTTTAAAAGATAAAGGAACCCAACAAATGTAATCGATGGTTTCAAATATAGATTTCCTTTTTTGGATTCATACTTTATCTTAAGTGTTATAACTTCATGAATTCATTAGCTAAAGACGTGAAATATTCAATACATAAAGATAGTAGTGTTGGTAATACATAAAAGAAGATTTATATATAGGCCACCTAATAGCCACTGTGACCACCCTTGGCATCTATCATAGCCTGGCATCTCCGTCCCATACTAGCAATGAGGGTGTCTGTCACCTTTTTAGATATTTATCCCCATGCCAGCATCAGAGCAACCTCTAACCTTTCTTTGATAGAATATACTCTCCTGTTTTTCCCAATAATCTTCTTGAGGTGGGCCCACAGATACCTCATTGGATTGAGATCATTATTGCAGGGGCCAGTAAAAAGTCAATACTTATGCCATTTACTGCCTTCCATTCTCAAGTTGTCTTACTCGCATGGGGTCTATCATTATCTTTCAATATGCAGTAGCTGACTCCAGGGTTTATGAGAGAGATCTTTGAATCCATGGCAATAGATATCTTCCAAGACATTGATATACTTGTTGAAGTATATTCTACCCTCCACTACGACCAGTCTCACAACATCCTCTCCACTGAAACAATATATAACATCGCTCCACCACCTCTAAACTTCTTCTCAAAGACATTCTCAGGCTTAAAGGCCGTGCAATACAGTCTGATGGATTTTATGCCCCTACCATAGCTCATAAACCCCACCCTGGACTGATTAGATCAGACGACTTCTTGCCACTGCCCATGAGTCTAACCAATGGGCTCACAGGCCCGCTGGGATCTTGCCTCCATATTTCTCTTTGTCAAAAAAAAAGGCTTGACTACTGGAATTCACAAGTAGAAGCCTATTTTATCAAATTTATCTTTTCAGGATCTTCCTTGATGCCTTGATAGCCAGGTCTGCTATGATGGTCTTTCTTTTCTATTTGGGAGTTGCTTATTATTGTTCTTCTCAATCATTGAAAGACCTTGTCATCCCGCTTTCTCTTTCAGCCACTCTTGGGAGAAGGTATCAGCAAGCCTGTCTTCTGGAACTGCTTCACTATACTTCTCACAGTGGAAGCAGGCACGCTGAACATATAAGATGCCTCGGCCATGGCGGTGTTCATACTCAGCACCTCATGCAATATGGCTGTACGAGTTTCAAAGATGGCCTATTTCTCATACATCTCAGGGTTCTGGTGAAGATGCTCATAGTGTTGGATGAAGTTAAATAGTGTGAGAAAAGAAAAAGAATAGTGTTTATTATTTTTGGTATAAAATTAGTCCAGAACTTTTATTTTTATTTTTATTTTATTTAAAAAGAAAAAAGACTTTTACTCCAAAGGAAATCTGGTTAGTTAATATATAGTTAAACTCTCTTTTTTATTATTTCATAGTCTTTTATACCTTTATACTGCTAGTGTTTTAGCTTTAGGTGTGTGCTATTAAATACTATGAATTATCATCCCTTATTATTCGATAGCATCTACTGCTTGTTTCTACTTCAGGCAGTGACTCAAATTAATGTCTTTTATATTTATAAATATATTTAATGATAAATTCAAGATGTTGAAAAACCACCTTTTTATACTAATTGCTATTTCTTTCCTATAATGTTGGGTCTTTGCTAATTGTCATTGCTAACAGTGTCTATACTAAACATCAAAGAAGATAGAGTGGTCACACTACACTATCTCACAATGTCTTTACGACAACTAGTGGTAACAGGCTCCCTAATGTCAACCTCCAGACACAATGTATACTTATGGGAATAGATTGAAAGGACGACACTACACGCCGACGGATTCCTTTTCTCCTTAGTGACTCGTTTTTTCGATCCCAAAGCCACACATAATGCATTTACCATGCTATTTTTTAGTAGTCATCTGTCTGACCCTACATTATGACTGAAGCGAGCCCTCCTCTCGTTCCCATGGAAGCCACTGTACCTTCTGAAGACCTAGAAGATGAACTTCCTCATATCCAGCCTATGCAGTTTGTGCTTATCCACATGCCAAGTGGTAATGTGAAGATAGTGGCTATGAAGCCTGACAGGTACTTGTCTTTATGCACCCACTAGCACTGACATGTGGATCCTAGCACAGTGGCATTAGGAAAGTTTGGTTCTTTCCAGTGCAATAACCTGATAGGACAGCCATTTGGTCTTTCCTATGAGATCTATGACAGAGAAGGCAATATTCGTCCTGTCCCCAACATGGCTCTTAGTATTGTATGTAAGTAACTCTACTCTTCTTTCCTAGCCATGCCTGTGTACACCTATATACATACATGCATACATACATGCATACATACATATAAATATGCATACATATAAATATACATACCCACCGTCTATTCTATCATAGCAGAGACAGAGGCCAATAACCAGACCATCATCGACGACAAGTCAGTTCAACTCCTGTCCCAGGCACAAGTTGAGAAACTTAAGCAAGAAGGACTCGATGGCAATATTGCTACAGAAGAGATCATTCGTAAAATGATTGAATCCCATACAGAATTCAACAAGAAAACGGAATTCTCAAAGGCTAAATATATTCAGCGTAAAATGATGAAGTTTCTCAAAGTGTTTACACCTGTTCGCCCTACGCTGTTTTCCATTACACAGTATTTTCTTAACAAGAATCCAGAAAAGATCAGACATTTGCGTATTGATACTCTCTCACAAATATTGAGTTTTGCCAATGTCCGTGCTTACAGCAAACTACTGGTAGTGGATGACACTCAGGGACTGATCATCTCGGCTGTAGCTGAGCGTATGGGAGGCTATGGTGCTTTAGTAGGTCTTCATGATGGCAAAGACTCCAATTACGATGTGGTGCGCTACATGAATTTCTCCAAGGCTATTCTTGATACGATCCACACAGTGCCATTCTCAATGATAAACTCTGAAAAGGGCTATGGTAAGAAGATGCCCTGTGAACGAGTGTTGGTTGAATAACGTGTGGACTAGATAAGGTGGATGAAAAGACACCCGAGGAATTGGCAGAGATGTCTGAAGAATTGGTGCGTGCCTATAACCGAAGAAGGCGGTCGTATGAGACCCGTACGCGTGCAAGAGATCTTTTACTTGAGGGTGAATTTGATGGGTAAGTCTCTTTCTCTCTATGGGATATAATCTTTCTTCCCGCCCCATCTGTACTGTACTAATGTAGGCTGCAGTCTCATTATCTCTTCCCAGTATAATCCAGAGATGGTGCTGCGTGAACTGTCCAAGTATCTGTTGGGATCTCGGCCTGTTGTTGTTTATAGCTTCTATAAGGAGATGCTGGTGGATGCCGCTTACATGATGCGCAAGTCAGGTGACTATCTTCACTCGGATATCACTGAGAGCAGTCTGCGTGAATACCAAGTAAGTTCCACTTGACTGTTGGTCATTTCTTTCTTATTCTTTCTTATTCTTTCTTGTTTTTTCTTGTTCTTTAGGTGCTTCCTGGACGTACACATCCTCACATGACAACCAATGGCGGTGGTGGATTTATACTGAGTGGTCTTCGTGTCATTAATTGTACATTTGATCCTTCGTTAGTTGTTAGAGGCGAAGGATCCAGTAAAAGAGGAAAAGCACGAAAGACAGCTGCTTAATTTTCCATGTCTATTTTTGTACACCCTTTCTTTCTTTCTTTTTCTTTTTCTTTTTCTTTCTTCTCTCTTTTATAGATAGGCATCAGCACTTGCTTGTTTTTATATAGGCATCAACACTCGTTTTCTTGTGAATTGGGCTGTGGGGAAGGAAACATATTGATAGACTTGGACGGAGGTGCATCTTTTCCTGCTGAGATGGAAATAAAGGCATGGTGCCTCAAAAGGGAAACCCTCCTCTCTCTGTCTGTCTCTTTTTTGAGTCACCGCACAAGTGACGTGCACGCAGAGCCTTTCTCCTTGCGTAGGTGGCAAATAAAATTTTCGAAACTTTCTTTTCACATATTGTCAAAAGGTTCTCAATGTCGCGCTCCATGATGGTAAGCTCATCTCGCCTTCTATACCTCTTCAAGCCCATGATACGCCTATCCAAAGGGTAGAGGGAGAAACACGTAGACAACCCATACGCGTATTTTTAGTCTATCTATCTATCTACCTTTTTCTTTCTTTCTTTCTTTCTTTCTTTCTTTCTTTCTTCCCCTGCGCGTCCTTACCAAAAAAAAAACAAAAGCAAAAAAAAAGAGAGCAAAAGATCTCACTCTTAATATCTTATTAGCAACCCCAAATTATCCTTCTCAAGGAAGGCACCGATACCTCTCAGGGTACTGGACAGCTTCTTTCCAACATCAATGCCTGTATTGCCGTAGTAGACACAGTAAAGACTACTCTCGGTCCCAGAGGCATGGACAAACTTATGGTCGATGGAAGAGGTAGGTGACTATACCAAGAGCCGAGAAATAAGAAATAAGAAATAAGAAATAAGAAATAAGAGAAAGAGAGAGAGTGTGTGTTACTGACTTGCTTATGTCTTGTTAGGTCAGGTCACCATCTCCAATGACGGTGCTACTATTATGAAGTTGCTTGATATTGTCCACCCTGCTGCCAAGACATTGGTGGATATTGCCCGTTCTCAGGATGCAGAGGTACTTTATCCAACGACATATAGATATATCAATCCTTACTATATTGACCTTTTCTTTCTTGTGAATTTAGGTGGGTGATGGTACCACCAGTGTTGTATTGCTTGCTGGTGAACTCTTGAAGGAGGTCAAGGGTTACATTGAAGAAGGCGTCAGTCCTCATGCCATTATCAAGGGCTACCGTAATGCTGCTCGTCTGGTAAGAAACTTCTTGTTGTTGTTTTGTGACTTAACTAAGCTTCTTTTCTTAGGCTATTGAGAAGATCAAGGAGCTGTCTGTGAAAGTAGATAGAGACAATGAAGTGTAGGTTGCAAAAAAGAGACAGTAATAGTGGGGGTTGGCTTACTGATACTTTGTACAGTGACTTCAGAAACCTGCTCTCAAAGTGTGCTGCTACTGCCATGTCCTCCAAGCTCATCTACTCCCAGACTGAATTCTTCACCAAGATGGTAGTGGATGCTGTTCTCTCTCTTGACCAGGACAGTCTGAATGAGCGTCTGATTGGTATTAAGCGTGTGCCTGGTGGTGCTATGCAGGAGTCTGTTTTGATCAATGGTGTTGCCTTCAAAAAGACTTTCTCCTATGCTGGTTTTGAGCAGCAGCCAAAGTCCTTCAAGAACCCTAAAGTGATCTGTCTTAATGTTGAGCTTGAACTCAAGGCTGAAAAGGACAATGCCGAAGTACGTGTGGAGCAGGTGTCTGAGTACCAGGCCATTGTCGATGCAGAATGGCAGATTATCTTCCAGAAGCTCGATGCTATTGTCGCCAGTGGTGCCAAGGTGGTTCTCTCCAAACTGCCCATTGGTGATCTTGCTACACAGTACTTTGCTGACCGTGATATCTTCTGTGCTGGTCGTGTAGCTAAGGATGACATTGACCGTGTTCTCCAGGCAGTGGGTGGTTCTATCCAGTCCACCTGCTCTGATCTCCGTTCTGACCATCTTGGTGAGTGTGCCACCTTTGAAGAGAAGCAAGTGGGTGGTGAACGCTTCAATCTGTTTGAGGGATGTCCTCAGGCAAAGACATGCACATTGATTCTCCGTGGTGGTGCTGAGCAGTTCATTGCTGAGGTGGAACGCTCTTTGCATGATGCCATTATGATTGTTCGACGTGCTATCAAGAACAACAGAGTCGTGGCTGGTGGTGGTGCCGCTGAAATGGAGATCTCGAGATACTTGCGCGATCATTCACGCACTATTGAGGGTAAACAGCAACTTATTATTGGTGCCTTTGCAAAGGCCCTTGAGGTGATTCCTAGACAGCTGTGTGATAATGCTGGCTTTGATGCCACCGACATCCTTAACCGATTGAGAATGAAGCACGCCCAAGGTAACACTTTCAGGCTGTCTCATTAGAGTGCTTATCATGGTGGTATAGGTGGTGTCTGGTATGGTGTGGACATCAACAATGAGACCATTACAGATAACTTTGAGGCATTTGTGTGGGAGCCTGCATTAGTAAAGACGAATGCCATTGCTGCTGCTGCTGAGGCTGCCTGTTTGATTCTGTCAGTGGATGAGACAGTGAAGAATGCCCAGAGTGACAAGCCAGGATCCCAACCTGCTCCTCGTGGTGGCATGGGCCGTGGCCGTGGTATGCCTAGACGCTAATGATAAGCCTGTACATATATATATATAACACTATATATATATATATATAAAAGAGCACACGTACACCCGCATCCCTACAGGCATCTCTTATACGTAGGCAGACTAAAGTAGATACACTTCCATTCCTCCATGTTTAATTCCTTCATGTTCACATTTGGCCCTTATTCCAACAGACAGACAGAAACACACCTACCCAAAAAATAAAACAAAAAAAAATAAAAAATAAAACAAAAAAGTAAATGTAGAACCCATGTGTAGCTGTAGAATGGGTTACCATTGTAGGGAAATACATAGGTCAATGTAGGCTATAGATGATAGATGAGTAGAGGCATGTCTATGATCTACACACTCATCAATGCACTCATCAATGCACTCATCTACACGCGTCTCCTTTGTGCTCGTAATAATAAAAGCAACTCAAGGGGAACGCGACACAATTCCCCCTTTTTTTCTTTTTCTTTTTCTCTTTACAACTTGCCCCCTTCTCTCTCTCTCTCTCTGCGCTCTCTCTGCGCTCTCTCTGCTCTCTTTATTTCACACTCTACAAGCCAAACTTCTTTCTTCATGAACCACGCTACAGTCTATCAGCTATTTGTTGCTACGTACCAGTCTGACCCTAATGTCCACAAACAGGCAGAACTGAATATCAGAAGTGTAAGCAGTCTTTATCTACAGACAGGACTCACCAGTGTAGATGGAAGCCCAGAATGGGTTTTTGCCTATTGTACTTCAGATACTAGCCTCAGAAGAATTGGAGTTGGGTGCACGACAAGCAGGTACACTTGTAAAAAACATAAGCTCATGTTGACATGGTAGCCGCTATCTACTTTAAGAACCGAATGAACAAGGCATGCGATAAGAACAAAGGCACTCCTCATCCCATCAGTGAAGAAGACAGAGCCATGGTCAAGCAGTCTATTCTACAGGCACTTGTGACTGCACCTAATGCTGTTCAGTAAGTCCATCCATCACTCCACTCCACTCCACCCCACTCACTCCAAGGACAGAGTACAATTGACGTCTTCATTGAATGTTATTCTTGCTAATGATTTCCCTGATCATTGGCCCAACTTTGTGAATGAACTGCAAAATGCCCTTACCTCTTCTGATCCTCGGTTTGTGTTTGTGGGGCTGCTTGCTCTTCGTGAAGTGGTGAAGGTGTACCAGTAAGTAGGGCCACAGTATAGATCCATCTACAGCGTATCTCTACCATGGTTTCTTATCTAACCCCCTTCCCACCTCTTAGATGGAAATCCATGGAGAGAAGAGAACCTCTACAGCAGATCATTCGACTGACATTTCCAGCTATCCAGACCATTGCTACGAATCTGCTTGGATCCGACAGTCAGGAAGCAGCGGACATGCTGAAACTGACTTTGAAGATTTACCATGCAAGTATTCTAGTAAGTCCGTCTCCTCCAATGCAGTGGCTCTTCTTTACCTACTTTATACACTCACCTCTTACCCATCTTATTCCAAAAAAACAAAAAAACAAAAAAACAAAAACCTCTCATCCTAGGCGGATCTACCAAAGTGTCTGCAAGATCCCAATTCTCTTGTGCCCTGGGGAACTCTGTTTCTTCAGTTGGTAGACAAACCCATCTCACTGGAAGTGCTGCCTACAGACAGCGAAGAGCGTGAAAAATATCCTTGGTGGAAAACAAAGAAATGGGCCTACCACTGTCTGAATCAGCTCTTCAGCAAGTATGGCAATCCTGCCCTATTACCTCCCAGTTCTTCTAAATACACAGGGTTTGCCAAGAACTTTATCACCAACTTTGCTCCCAATATTCTCCAAATGTACATGAAGCAGATTGATGGGTGGATCAAAAAAGAAACATGGATTTCTAGTAAATGTCTGGCTCTTTCTGCTGCCTTTTTTGATGATAGGTAAATAGATAGATAGATAATATAGATATTGTAGTAGAAAGAAAGAAAGAAAGGAAGACTGTGGTGGATGTCTACTCACCATGCTATAGTGTCAAACACAAGATCACTTGGCAGATATTAAAGCCTCATGTTGATATATTAGTGGCACAGTTCATCTATCCACAATTGTGCTTCTCAGTAGAGGATGAGGAGCTCTGGGAAGAAGATCCTGTTGAATATGTGCACAAAAAGATTGGTAAGAACATCACCTAGAAAAGGATCTATTGAATCCAACCTTCTTTTCTCTCTCTCTCTCTCTCTGTTCTGTGGACTTGGTATAGATCCCCTTGAAGACTTCCATTCTCCACAAATGACAGTAACCAATCTGCTGATTGGACTTGCCCATGACCGTAAAAAACATGCTTTTATGAGTATATTGGGATTCACCAACAATGTGCTCCACAAGTACCTGGAAACACCCACAGAACAAAAGAATGGACGCGACAAAGATGGTGCCTTGGGGATGATTGCCACCCTTTCTCAAGAGATAATGCAGAAGAAATCTCATGTGGCAGGAATGATGGAGCCCTTCTTTGTCACCCATGTCTTCCCAGAATTCAAGAGTCCATTTCCTTATCTAAGAGCAAGAGTAAGTCATCATGGCGGTATAGGCTAATGACTAGGCGTGTGATATTGCACGGTGCTTTAGTGATCTGGACTTTGAGAACAAACAGGTAAGCTGCTAGCATAAAAGGACCCACTGCTTATACTTTGACTAGAATCTGGACACTCTTTATCAAAATGTATTAGAGTGTCTTCGGGATGAGGAGCTCCCCGTTAAAGTTCAGGCAGCACTTGCACTTCAGCCCATGATCCGCCATGAGAGTGGTAAGTAACTGGACGAATGCAGGCTAATGAAGAATACCAGTAAGAGAGGCAATAGTGCCTCAACTGCCCTTTATTATGCAGGAGTTTCTCCGTCTCACCAATGAGATTGATATCGACACACTTGCTAGTGTTATGGAGGAGTTTGTCGAGATATTTGCAGAACAACTCACCCCCTTTGCTGTCCAGCTCTGTTCCCAGCTAAGAGACACTTTTCTGAGGATTATGGAGGACATTGCACAGGTCAATACAATGACAGCGGACGATCCAGTAGACTATGATGGAGTGAATGATAAAACAATGGCTGCCATGGGTGTATTAAAGACCATTGGTACACTCATATTGAGTCTAGAGAGTACACCAGAAGTATTGCAACAATTAGAAGAAGCCCTATTGCCTGTGATTACCTATACACTTAAAAACACAATTGTAGATTTGTACAGTGAGATATTTGAGATCATCGACTCGTGCACTTTCTCATCGAAAAGAGTGACTAGTACCATGTGGAATGTATTTGATCTGATCTACGAGGCGTTTCCTTCTGGCATTGATTTTATTGATGAAATGCTGGCCCCTCTTGATAACTATATTTCCTATGGTAAAAATGTATTTGTAGCCAATGAAGTTGTACAGTATAGAATGATGGAAATCATTGATACTGTAATGAAGAGTGATCGTGTGGGTGAGCCAGGGAAAGTGTGTGGATGCAAGTTAATGGAGTCTATGCTGTTGAACTGTCGTGGGTCTGTTGATGCCTATGTGCCATCATTTCTCAATCTTGCCTTTCAATACATCTTTACTGGGTTTATCAAGTCCACTGAATTCAGAGTGTACTGCATTGAAGTGGTTGTAAATTGTCTCTATTACAATCCACAGTTGACTCTTGAACTTCTGGAGAAGAACCAATGGACACATGGATTCTTTAGTCTGTGGTTTACAACTCTTGATAGATTCTCAAGGTAAGAAATAGTGCTGTGGCTATATCTGACCAAGGGATAAGAGTCCATGACAAGAAGCTGGTTATTGTTTCTCTTTGTGCATTGCTTGAGGTGCCAACAGAGCACATTCCGCCATCATTGCAGACAGGATGGCCCCAGATATTACAAAGTATAATTAGTGTATTCAAGACCCTCCCCAAAGCCATTGAGAGTAAGCCATTGTTGTTGTTGTTCTAGTCGTAGAGATACTTATGCTATGATAGATCGTGAAGCCATGGAGAGTTTCTATGGACAGGACTATGATGAAGAAAGAGAAGGAGAAGGAGAAGAGGAGTCTTTGAATACATTTGAATCGGCCAGTACTGATGATAAAGACGTGGACAATGGAGGTAAGTTGCCTTTAGAGAACAGCATGGAGAATATCTATCAATCTATACACAGGCTGACTTGAATCCTTTGTCTTTGTCTTTTTTCTTTATGTATGTATGTATCTTTATCCACAGACGAAGACATACAAGACAATAACAGTGAATACCTCAAGTACTTAGCACAGCAGGAGGAGGGTTCTTTTAGTGAGCCTGAGGATGAGATGGAAGAAGAGATTCTATTTGAGTCTCCTTTGGATGAGATTAATCCATATGTTCGCTTTGAACATGTTTTTAGAGGTAAATAGAAATGTGTATCATGTCCTGTATTTACTGGATTAGGTCTTCAACATGCCAATCCCACATCCTATGCACTTCTTACCCAGGGCCTAAATTCTGAACAGCAAGAATTAATCATTGGGTTTCTCTCTATAGCTGAACAGAGTCGTCATACAATGACTACTACAGTGGATGGATAGAAGACTTCACTCATTCTTATGTGTATATACAATTCTATGTTTTTATCTGCTTATTGTTCTATTGTTCTACCGTTTTCATAATTATTTATTGATGTTTACAAGTGTGTCCAGGTGCATATTGAGATATAGCCAACTAAAGAAGCTTTCCTTACAATTACTATTAATATTACTATTATAGAAACCAGGTTATACATACAATCCTATTCTCTTTTCTCAAGCAATGTGGTATTTGTAAACATGTTCTATTTGAAATATATCCCTATACTACCCCACCCTGACCTGCTCTTATACTTTATAAAGAACATAAACACATAGATCAATTTTAATAATAATAATAAATAAATAAATAGATAAATAAATAAATAAACTCATCTTTATAGTGTCCACCTATATCTACCTATGGATCCCTTAGGTACATTGGTATATCAACACCCATCCACTATTTGAACACAGCAAGGAAATACAGTGTTATAATCTATAGATATATAGACAGACCATGCACGTGACATGATGAGAGAGTCACAGGTAATCAGGAATAGGCATTAAAATAAAATACAAGTCGTATGGGATAATTTGATTGTTTTCTTACTTTCTTTTGCTTTCTTTTTTTCTTTTCTTTTTTGTTGCTGCTGTTGTTGTTGCTTTTCTTCCATTTTCCCTTTTTTCTTTTGCTTTGTTTTCAGGAGTAAGAGAAAAACAAAAAAAATAAAGTATGAACAAGTTCAACACAGAAATGTATGAGAATGATGAGTTATGGATATTTCCAGTCGATACACACGTCCCAAAATTCCTCAGTCTGCCGAATAAGGTGATGGAGCAGATATGTCAGTGGCTGCCTACCACCAAGGACAAGTACACAGCCTGCTTGTTGAATTCGACATGGTTGACAGCAGCACGATCTGCCTTATGGCAAACTCCCGTGTTCTCTAGTCCAGAGTCATTTAAAGCCTTTCTTACTGCAGTTCGCCAATCAAGAAGCTGTGCTCTTGCAGTATTGCACCTCAATCTGTGCGTACCTGAACCCGGTGAAGCCACTCTATTTAAGCCCATGGATGTATCTAACCTCAATTGTCATGCCATGCAAAATACAGTGCTCGCCAACCCAGAAGTCATCAAGACGATTGTTAGTAAATGTGAAAGACTACAGTGTTTGACAGTCTATGGACATCAACTAGAGCCATCTCATATTGACTACTTCTCTGCTGCTTTAAATGAGTTGGTGGAGATTCACCTTATTGGAAGCAAAAAGAATCCAAGTCATGACACGATTGCTGGTGAAGTGCCCTTTAACGAGAAATGCACACTGTTTGGAAGAGTACGCAAATTGCATCTCAATGGATTGTTCTTTATCAGCCGTAGTTTTGCTGCAGCCATCAACAGCAAATGTCAATATTTACAGTCGCTCCATCTCTCTATCTCAGGCATGAGTGCTGATAGATTAACAGATCTCTGTGAAAAGAGTACTTTAGAATTGAAGGAACTTGTTTTTACACATGCAAAGCCTATCAAAGATGCCCACATGAAGATTGTATTGAGCAGATTCACCCATTTGACTTCTTTATCCATAGAAGGATCAAGTTATTTGACATCAAACACCATTCGAGTAGCATTATCCCACTGTGCTTCACTCAACTCATTGGACATTCGAGGAGACATTAGCCTGCCATTACCAAAGGCATCTCAAGAAGAGGATCTATTAGACATCAACTCCTGGCCTATGGCTGTCAGCATGCGCAGACTCCTCATTTCCTATCTGCCTATAGATGATGATTTTATTGTCAATATTGTAAACACTTGTCCTTATATTCAAACACTCGGTATAGCCTATTGTGATACTATTTCAGATGATGCATTGGAAAGATCATTTGAGTTCCTGGAAGACCTTGAGACACTGCACGTTGTTCACTGTAATGCCATTGGAGATGCAACCTTGTCTGCCATGACTCAGAGACCACTGCACAAAACGATAAAAAACATATGCATCAAATCCTCAGGACAACTGTCAGCGAATACTATCTACCAACTCTGTTCAAGTTGCCAGCTGTACTCTCTCTCATCAGTACAGCTGTTGGGATATCCTGAACTTGACACATCCACCATCAAGGAGTTTTCTATTAGTTCTGATAATGAAGATGGAAACATAATTCTTGATAAAAGGGGCATTGTAGCCTTTGGAGAAACAGAAGCTCATCTTCATCCAGATCTTGAACACTTGGTACAAGAACGCTATTTAACAGGAGAACATATCATAGCACTTGCTAAAGAAGTGGGTCTAAGCTTGTCCGCATTGATTCATATTCTTGACACTATCCAGGTAACAAGAGACTATTCCTGGCTTGATGATTAACAGTTAGTCTACTTCCAATGTTTCTAGCGAGGAGTCCGATACATGGACAAATTCAGAACAGCCCTTGGATTCCTTTTCTTCTTACTTGACAGGTGAGGAACTACTCTGTTTGTGTCAATACGTCTATTCATAAATAACATTATACCTTTTCTTTTACATCAATGTAGTAGTAGATGATGGGGTAGAAGATCAACCGGATTCAATGGATGAAAAGACAATGCCAGTACTGCCAACCCACACTACACCGTTGTATACTCCAAGTGCCCCCACTATAACTGAACCAACGCCTATTATTACTGCAGAAGAAGCATACTATTCTGAAGAAGTATTTGAGACCACTGTAGAAAGAGAGCCAACAGAAGAAAAATCAAACAGTCAATTCCTTTTCACTCCAGTACTTACCAATAGCATACCTGATAGACCCACGGTTGAGAAGCCATCTTCTGTGAGCAAGAACCTTGGTGGTTGGGGAACAGCCCCTATCAGCATCGAATGGACGCATGATTCACCACCTCAGAACACTAAACCAGAGAATGTTGAGGAACAGACCTTGGTACAGAAGAGACTTCTCTGGACATCTCTTGGTAACAGCCAAAAGAGTAAACCTCCTGTGTCTAAACCTCTACCGACAAGAGGTCAGGAGAATGGCTGGGGAGTGGCAGGCACCTATATTCCTTGGCAGCAGACCAATGGATTTGTACACGATGTTATTACTGCTCAAACCACAACTGATTTCTGGGACCAAGATGACAAGGGCAACTGGCATAAACTAAAAAAGACACCACTTCCATCTGAAGCTCCCTCTTCTGTATTACCTCTTTCTTCTGTTACCCGCCGTTCTCCTGTCAATGGAAAACTACGCAGAGGAGACCACCGACCTACCTCTGACAGCAGCAGTGACGATGAAAGATCCAATATTCGTACAGTAACCTATTACAATGGCAATGGCAATGGCAATGGCAATAACACCAACACCAATAGTAATGGCACCAATGACAATTCTTCTTCTCTAGGTAAATGGACAGTGTCTTTTCTCTTGTACTAATACTAGGATTGGCCATATCAGCTGTGAGATCCTCCCAAAACAATTATAATAAACCTGTGGCTATAGGTAGAAATGGATCCCATCCCACCTATAATATGAAAGGACCACGCACGTTCCAATCTGCAGGCAATGGCATCAACAAGAGCCTACAGTCTAGAACCAACTCTTCACGTGAAAATACACCAAAACAGTGGAGTAATTATGCAAAAGAATTACAGAATACAGTCTCTATGGAAGATAGAAAGAAGGAGACTCATGTTGCTAAGCTCATCGATTTTGATGATAGTAAATCCACTATCATTGGAGCAACGACGACGACAACGACGACGACGACAACGACCACCATCATCCCAGGAAAAGACATTTGGAAGGATCTCAGTGGTGTTGATCTTGAGATTCGATCAACATTAGTGAATAATACTTCACCATTGACTACAGATTTGTATGTATGGAAAGATGCATCCAATGGGCATGAGCATCAATCTGCCAATGGACATCAAGAACAGAATCATTGGGGTGGTCTTACTGTTGAGAATGCTATGGTTGAGAATTTAACCGCAGAGCCTACACCAGCAACAGTACCAGCAACAGTACCAGCAACAGTACCAGCATCAGTATCAGCATCAGTACCAGCATCAGTACCAACAAGGCCAGCAACAATAACACCAGTAGTAGCTACACCCTCCTCTTCTACGCCCTCCACGGCACCCACTACACCCCTTTTTATCCCACCTTCTTCTCCCAATCTTTCTTTAAAAACAAAAAAGGCAAAAAAGAAGTTGGGCTTCAAAATATCTACACCAAGCCATAGCACCCAAATTTTAGCTTTATATGAAGTAAGTCATCATTGCTTTTACTAATACAATGACTAATACTCTTTATTAGGATGTAGACAGATCAAAAAGCATTGAGGATTTCTGCCAACAATATGGAATTGAGTCATTATTTGAAGAGATTATGGTACAGACAGAAGCACCTTACACGAAATGGAAAACAACCAGAGTAATGATGAGGGCAGCAAAGATTGCCGCTAAACAAAAAACCAGCATCCGTTGAAGCCAATACACGAATAAAGCACTATATATATATCATAGAAGTATATTATTTTATTGCACTTATACCTACACCACTAGTGTTTATTGTTAATGTTAGAGTATGTAAAGACTTATTCAAAGGTAGATGCTTGTAAGCTCTGTTGAATGAGTCTATCAATGTCTCTTGCAAGTCCAATCACTTTAGCAGATGCTATACTCTTTTTGTTTTCTAATGCTTCTTTCACATTCAGTACATCCAACAGACTAGGAAGAGAAGCCTCAGAAGGTGCCAGGAACAACAAATGAGTAATTGCAGCCAAGGATCGGTGAACTAGAAAAAGAGTTGAGTTACTCACCACCACCACCATAATAATAATAAAAATAAATAAAAATAAAAACCAACCTATTTCTTCATCTGTTTCCTTTGCAAGAGAATCCACCAATGCACTGACTATTTCCACTTGCCACTCATCATCTTCCTGTTCTGCTGTTCCTGTAGGTAAATCCCTGCTTTCCTTATGAAGACGTTCTTTTGCCACAACAGTAGAGCAGTTAAAGGCAAGAGAAGCAGCTGTTTGGCGTACTTGGGTGTCTTGAGAAAGCAGTGCAGCAACAAGGAGTTGAGTGAGAGAAGAACGATGGGAAGATGGAAGATGAGAGGTGAAATAGGTAGTGACAAAGTTATGATTGGAAAACAGATTGCATGCCTAAGATCCCATAGGGTATTTTTAGTGAGTGAGGAAAAGTCCTTGAGGGCATTCACTTCTTACCAATCGTAAAATCATGAGGAGAGTTGCCTTGTTCAGATTTTCATGCTGATATCCAATGGTAAAAATACGTATTAATTGTGAGCCTATAAGATAAAGTAGTGAGTATTCAATATAAATATAAATATAACACTGCCTTACAATCAGTTTCGTAATGATCCACCATGGGCTGTGTAGTAATAAGACAGCGAAGAATATCAAGGATAGGGAAGAGTTGGTCCACAGGTAATCCCTCCAATAGTACATCTATATAGGAATGAATAAGTGAATAAAAACAATAAAAATAATAAAAATAATAAAAATAATAAAAATAAAAGAAGAAGCAAAATAGCACTAATTTCTTTCTCTTATACACAGATGCACATGGAAAGGGCCTTACCTAGTGTAGAACACCACTGAGCAATGTCTACTGTGGTTTGGTCAGGCTTCTCTAAATACAACTTGGCCTGTTCCAAGCCCTTCTTTTGTTCTTCTTTGAGTATTATATTAGTAGCCTCTGCAAGCACACTATCGAGTTTCTTAATGACAAGACTTGCATTGTTTGTCTGTGTATACAGAATAGGGTTTCTGGGAATATCAAGAGCTGCTGTCAACTGGATCTTGCGGTGAGGATGGGCTATAGCAACATAGCAACATAGCAACATAAACAAAGGCAACTGAGTCTTCCTACTCTCCACGTTCCCTTTTGAATACTTACGAGGATAGGCAGTGAACAATAACAAATCCACTGAACTCTTGAGTTCTGCATAATCCGCTCCTTTGAATTCAGAATACTAAATCCCATAAGACTCCATAAGACTCCTACACTCATTGTCTGCTCATTTACCTTTTGTGCCTTGTGGAAGAATATAAAAGTAGGAGTGGATCGAATCCCATACACTGCACTCACATCCATAGCTTTGGAAGTATCCACAACCACACCCACAACCCTCAACAAATGTCCAGCAGGATTCTTTTCTTCCATCAAGTGTTCAAAATCAGGCTTTATCACTCGGCAGGGAGGACATGTGTCTGAAGTAAAAAAGACAACTACAGCATCATAGGCATGAATCCATTTATCGAGTTCTGCCAAGTTATTAGCGACTTGGACAGGTGTAGGACGAGAGGCAGCAGCTGAGAACGCAGCGGAGGCCACTCCCTGCAGAAGGGCAAGAGAGTCTGCTGAAGGCGTAGGGCCTGAGAGTGTAGTGGAGGGGGCAGGTGCTGTTCGAGAAATGCCAAACATGCTTTCAATCATAGGCAGGAAAGACTGTCCAAAGGGTCTGTTTTTTTGTTTTTTGTTTTGTTTTTTGTTTTGATGGTGAGTACATAAAAGAGGATAGACTGTATACATTCGCTTACGTGTTCATGATTTCATTTGGCAGATCAGTAATATGCTTAGGAATGGTCTTTCCTGTCAAGAATTGGCAAAGATCATTGGAGAAGGTGTTGCAATTAAAGTCAAGCAGGTGGTATTTCTCAGCCCTACAGTTAGAGTGAGTTCATAGACAAGCAGGTAAGGGTCCAATGGCCTACGTATAAACAGAGTGCTGGCTGTTGATATAGTCTGTCAACACCTCCACTGGTAAGTGAGTTTCTCCCATATCAAATATTTGCAGAGGTTGTCCATGTTGGGTGGTGCCTAATGAGTAGTACATGCTACAGGTTGAGTGATGGTTCTACATGATAGACTCCATGGTAGGGCTATTGTTATAATTATTGCAGAAAGGAAATGTGTCTTAATACCAGGAACAGCATAACTTATGCCTTGACCGTAGTATATCTCTTGACCATAGAGAACAACGGATGTATGCCAAATGCCATCTGTAGAATGAGAATAAGGATGGCACAGAATAAGAACACTTTTTCTCTCTTCTTGTCATGGTAAAAGATGGACAAAACAATACAAGACTACGCTACACTCCTTGCTACACTCTCTGCTACACTCTGAAAAGGATTACCAATTTGTTTCCCTGTCAATGCCAAGGACATTTGACGTGCCATGCCATTGGATAAGTCATACAAATACAATTTCACTGTTTCACCCATGCGAATACTGATGTTATTACTACGAATGTCTTGCTAAAGAAAACCTTTCTGGGAATCCCATTGAACACCTGTCAGAAACTTCATTTTATACAAGAACATCTTAGTGGTGACGTAAACACACGTGTGGACTTATTGTCAAGTCATCTTTTCCTTCTCTCTCTTTTATTTTATTTATTTATTATTAGAGAATAGCAAATGAACTTAAGCAGAGAGACGAGTCTTGCGTGCCAACTGACGGGCATTCAAGCGGACGACCTGTTTATCATTGGCCTTGGGGACAGCCTCTTCCTTCTCAGTGAGGATGACCTCAATGTGGGATGGAGAAGTCATGTAAGGGTTGATTCTACCGTGAGCACGGAAGGTTCTGCGACGGTGCTTGGGAGCTTGGTTGACAATGACGCTGGAGATGTACAGTTCCTCAACGTTTAATCCCTTGGACTCGGCATTGGACTCGGCATTCTTCAAGAGGTCAGTGACGAACTTGACAGACTTGACGGGCCAGCGTCCTTGAGTGGTACCGAACTCCTTGGCCTGAGCAGTGCGACCCACACCACCGTTGAAACGACGGAAGGGAATGGCCTGCTTGTGCTCAGTGACGTTGTTCAGGTAGCTGTAGGCCTTGGAGAGCTTGAGACCCTGGATAGCCACGGCAACTTCATGAGTGTTCTTGAAGTGAACGCGCAAGTAGGAGCCTCTGGACTTGGCAGCCTTGGTAGGGTTGACGGGTGTAGCAGCGTATCTGACCATTGTCGATCAAAGTCTGGTGTTGAAATGAGTGATGAGCAAGAGAAGCGTCAAGGAAGAAATAAAGGCAAAGACAGCACCAGCAACATCATCAGCAACATCATCAGCAACAATAACATGAAAAAAGAAAGAAAAAGAGAGATCATAAAGAGGTTAGTGCGGATTCCATAAAGAAGATTGGTCTATTCATCCATTTCTGCATTCTTCTGATATAAGCAATGGATGTAGGGGAGGATGCTTCCAAGCAAGCGGATGGCGTTACCTTGAGATATTGGCTACTCGAAGAAGGAAGGAATCAGCCTTCCGTCTGAGGGACCTTTTCTGCTCAGAATGCCAAATGAAGTAAGCGCCCGTACAAATCATCCGGACTCAAGAACAGTCCGGTGGACAAGGATCATGACAGTTGAAATATTTTATGGTGGGTGTCTGTAGAGGACTGAATTGAAGCAGCGACGGTTCTAGAGAAGAGAGAAAAGAGAATCTATAGGCTGATTCCTTGTGGATACCAGTGCTATTCACTGTTACTGTTACTGATACTGATATTGATATTGATACTGATACTGATACTGATACTGATACTGATACTGATACTGACACTGTAGTGTGTATCAGCACCAAGGTATCTTTTGTTTATTGATGATTGTTCAGTGCAAGGACGTCTATGATCAGTGCAGTCACAGTCTCTACCTACACAACCAAACAGCTTCCCTACATTTGTGGGTGTATTGGTGTTAGTCTATAGATCTCCTCTCTATAGATCTCTCATTTATTTTTTATCTCAGACTCAAATGGCATTGTCTTTTTCATTGATCTTCTTCTCTAGTGTCTTTTAATATATATATATAAATATATATATTTTAAAAATATAAAAAAAAAGGAAAAAAAAGGGGAGGGGCTGGTTTCTAGGGTGTGAGGTGAGGTGAGGTGAGGTAAGGCAAGGCAAGGTGAGGTGAGGTGGGAAGGTCTCAAAGTAAAAGACAGTGGTTCCATTGTCCTTTTCTACAAATGCTTGCTTAAACGTGCCAAATGGTAATTGATGGTATTCTGGCGGTTGGATTTGGTCACCTAACAAAGACACTGGGTGTTATTTCTTGTCTTTTGTCTTTTGTCTTTTGCACTTACAGGCTTTGTCATACACTCTGACAGTGCCTTTGATGCCACTACGCATCGCTTGTCATCAACACCTGAAGTGGCCCAGCACTCAAACAACGAGCCCATTTCCACTAGACAAGGACTCGAGTCAAGGAGCTTCTTGGGTCTGACCTTGAGTTGCTTTAATTTCATAGTCGAATCCTCGAACAGTAGACACAACAAGTGGAAGACGAGTAAACAATGAACAAGTCACGTCGTGACAAGTTTAGATTCAAAGTACGCCTTGCAGGATCAAATCAAATAGAAAGAAGAAAAGGGAGGGTATCAGCCATAACTACAGTGGCGTGCCCAGTACAAATACACACAGGCACACCTTTTCAGAGGTGTCCATTGCGTGCAGTGTCCATTGCGTGTGCTATTCCATTGTCTTTAATAATAGACTGCAGTCCATAGAAACCCTCCTACTCGTATCCACCAAGATCAGAAAGAATCACCCCCTTGCTAGAAGTGGGACATTGTGAAAATACACTTGGCACAGTAGCACACACAGGACACATTACATTTACACACTTATCCGTCCTATTTCCCTCTTCTTTTATAGATAGATAAACAAAACAAGTAATAGACTCACTTTACCTACGTCAGTCATAAATAAATAAATAAAAAGGGCTCTGTGCACTGTGGCTGTACTTGGGAAGATAGCCCCTGCTCTCTCTTTCTCCTTCCGTCCGAGGGCATTCTTCCATAAACTCACCTACACCCTATCTATAGAGCAGTCACTTTCAACCCCCTCGGGAATACTTATTGGCTTCAATAACCGCTTAATTCAAGGACAAAGAATGCACATTGGATGCCATGTCTCAAGTGCATAGCCTTGGTAGTCTTGGCAAAAAGAGAGAAGAAAAAAGAAAAAAAAATACATCTTTATCAGTTGTAGTCTACAAAACACTCTATCAGTGACAGCAGACTCTATTATGAGGGTAGCTATGCCTTGATGATTCTACTATTTTCTATTGTTTGTCATTTGATGTTGGTATACACAACAGCACACAATAGCACATTTGTAGGTGTCGTTTTCATACTCACTTTGACTCGAGTATTTCTACCTGGGCATTTCTACCTGGGCATTTCTACTTTCTCTTGTTCCCTCCCCCACCTTGCTGTGTATTCAGAATCTAGTGCTCAAGTAGCGGAGAATAAAGAGTGTCTGTGTGGCAATAAGTCTACTCAAATCATAGACAAAGAACCTGTCCTGTTATGGTGATTGTGTTCAGGGGTTATTTATAGTCACCTTCGGCTTGTAACAACCGCCAGAATGACAGTGGTTAATTTTAATGGATCCAAAAAGAATGAAGATGAAATATAAAAATATACAAAAACGTAAAAATGTAAAAATGTAAATATACAAAAATATACAAAAATATACAAAACTATTTAAAACTATTTAAAACTATATAAAAATATATAAAAATATATAAAAATATACAAAAATATACAAAAATACAAAAATATAAAAATATAAAAATAAAAATAGTTCCGATAACAAATAGACGACACAACATTGGCTCTTTTTATTTTTAAATAGACAAAAAAATAAATAACAAAAAATAAAAATAAAAATAAAAATAAAAATAAAATGGAAACAGGATTTCTTATAGGTGGGGGGGAGTAGGGTGGGTTTATGTCTCCAAAGATCCAAATGGTAATAGCTCATTAAGATCGACACCGGAGTCTCAATCTATTATTATGGTGAGCAAAGGACACGGTACGCACTTGTACGGTTCTTTTTCAGGGCAGACCCCATGTGTAGAGAGTAGTCAATACAGTCTAGTAACATTTCTTAAAATGGGAATGTGGTCATAAATAAGTCAATACATTCTGTCTAGCAACAAAAGAGTGACTGGCAACAGCAACAAAAGAATAGAAAGGAGCACTGATGAGAGACAGTCCACTGCCAGAATTTAAAATTGGAATATTATTTATTGCCTCTTGGTGGGGCTTGGAAAGGGAAGAATACTCAGCCAAGAATGATTTGGTGTGGTGTTGTTAGTGGACAGCCACTCTGAGTGATCTGTGTTACATTGGAGCTACTATATAAGAGAAGAACCCTTCCCCATTACTTTAATTCTGCTATCTTTCCCTTTCCACATTCGATTCACTATGAAGTTCTCTCTTGCCGCCACCTCAGCCCTTCTCCTTAGCATTGCTGCCCTTACCAATGCCGACCAATATGCTGATGCCAGAAAGCAGTGGTGTTCTGGTAAAGTAGTTCAATGTTCAATGTTCAATGTTCAATGTTCAATGTTCAATGTTCAATGTTCAATGTTCAATGTTCAATGTTCAATGCTCTACTGTAGCAGTGTAACTCATCTTTGTTGCTTAGGTCTTGAGGTCCCTTACCCTACCTCCAGTGTTGCTGTGGTTGCTGGCTCCCAGACAAAGGTCACCGTCTGTAAGTAGACACATTTTTCAATCTATTCAAAATGACAGAATATCCTCCATCTTACCTTTTTCTTTCTTCTGCTCTCTCTAGCCAGAGTGCCCGATGCTCACGATAAGGTTGTCTCTGGTCTTGACGTAAGTGTAGTCCCTCTACAACAGTAACATAAAAGAACCCATCCCACTCACTCCTTCTATTCCTATCTTAGCTCTATGCTGTGGAAAAGAACGGTAAAGCCAAATACATCAAGAACATCTGGAGTGGCAAATACAAATTGGACAAACAAGCCTCTCTCCCCGACACTCTCCCCAAGACCTTGACTGCCGGTCTTTACTACTACCGTGTATGGGTATCCAACATGGTCGGCGGTATGCTCGGACCCGACTGTATCCAGACCTCCCACACCTTCAAGGTCACCTCCAGCTCCCACACCAACGCCGACGGCTCTATTGGTTACGCTGAGAGCCTCGATGATTCTTCTTACTACCACCCTGAGCACTTCAGAGGTTGCTACGGTCTCACTGTAGACTACCCTCAGGAGGGTGCTACCTACAAGGAGAACGACCACCTGCGCCTGAGTGCTAGCCGTGACACTTCTTCCCAGACAGACAGTCTCCTCAAGGTCACCTTGTACAAGGGCAGTGATGAGGCCACTGCTGTGTTGGTGGACACTGTCTGGCAAGGCAAGGAATCCTTCGTAGATGTCTTCACTCTCAAGGATCACCTCAAATTGCCCAAGGACAAGTTGGACTACACCTCCAACTACTTCTACACGTAAGTCCATTCCCTCCATAAGTCAGCCTAGCAACACACTCTCCCCAAGAGATAATACACACACACACTTACACACATGCTAACTCTATTATTATTCACTATAGTCTTGAGGTGGAATCCAGCAAGGACACAACCAAGAGCTGTACTTTCCGCTCCAACAGCTTCAAGATCGAGAAGAGTGCTTAAACATGATCTGTTGAGCTCCTTGTATTCACATTCTGTTTTATTATTAAATACATATATCCTCCTCCTTCTTACGAAACCACTCCTAACAATCCAACAACTATCCCATTTTAAAATACTCTCTAATAAAGACTATTTGTTTGTAACTTTTTAAACAACATCAGTGAATGTATTGCTGTCCTACAAGTGCATAAAATGTACCACTTTGAAGCAGAGTCAGTAGTATCTAAGCTCATGGGGGAGGGTGTCTTTAGATATAAAAAGAGACAGTGCACGACAAGCAGCATATAAAACAGCAGGTGGCAAAAAAAAAATGAAGTTTGTTAATGACTAAAGAAGAACAAGAGAATAGGACCTCGAGAACCCCGCCACATCTGCACCCACCACATGACTCTACTAGCGGCTATTGTAACCAATAACATAAAGTAGCCGTAGTGTAGTCATCATAGCAACATAAAGTAGTAGCCATAGCAACATAAAGTAGTAGCCATAGCAACAAATAATACCACTACCACTACTACGATCAATAATGAATAATGAGTGCATAATGAATAATGAATAAATAAATAAATCACTTCATTCCTACCACTCACTGCCCCCCTTTGAATGAACCTGAACTTTAATCTTTTTAGCTTATTATATGTAACTCCTATGTATGCATCAGAAACATTGACAATTAATTTTAATTTCTAGAACTGTCACCTTATTGATGAGATGGAGACAAACAGGTAGGAATTCACCGAAACACAGTAAGATATACATATTTTGTCTCCTTTAGTTTATTAGTGTTGTTGTTGTTATTAGTGTTGTTATTGTTATTATTATTAGTATTGTTATTATTATTACTACTACTACCATTACTATTATTACTATTAGAAAATAAAATAAAAATAAAAAGAAGAAAAATAAAATAAAATAAAAATAAGACAAATAGAGGTCTTGTTTTTCTTTTCCTATCCTTTTCCTTCCATCGGAGCGTACCTGAAAATAACTCGGCTCGTGTTATTTAGTTTGTACACCTTTCAAATATTAAAAATTAATAGTTAAATAACATCATGACAGTAAATGTAAGATGCTCTTCTTCAAGAAAAGAATAAAAGAAAGAAAGAAAGAAAAAAGAAAGGGGAGAACATCAGAACCATAAATAAACAAAACACTCTCAATCATACTCTTCTTCAGATACACTCTATGGGTTTGGTGTTCTATAGAGGTAGCAATAAGAAAGAGAAACAAAAAGGCAAAAATAACTACCGAGTATTATTATCTGTATTTGGAATATACTCTGTTTTATCTTTACACCAAGACAATAAAAGAAAGACTCTAATAAGCAACAACAAAGGTCAAGAAAAGAAAAAGAAACAAAGAGAGAGAGGGTCTAATTTATTCTTTTCTTCTTCTTCTATTGAATCAAAGTGTACTTTCTCTTGTTTCTCTGATGGAATGTGTGAAATAGTTCTCTGCAGTGAAGAATAAGTATACAGATAGACTACTATTATAAGAATAGTATTAAAAATGTATATTTATAAACTTAAACTCACAAAAGACAGTTGAGTGGGATGACATCAAATAATATACTTGTCATGAAAGCGAAAGAGGTAACTTTCTCTGTGAGTATGGCATTACTACAAATCCATATGAATATAGATTTCTACCACCAAAAAAGGGTTTAATCTTATTCAATTTCATTCCATCTTATGTTATTTATATCTTTAATATATTATTTATGTTATTTCCGTCTTCGGTCTTCATTCCATTGTCCCGAGATCATAAGAAAGGTAATATAAGATTGGATTGCTTACTATTCATCATTGATCAACACATACAGCTAGATAAGAGATTCATTGGTATGAACAAAAATAGAATAGTCTCTCGAAGAAATACATTTGATAGGTATCCATTACATCTCCCACTTATTATTGTGGATGAGCTGACACTGGGCTTGAGTAAAACACACTCACAGGCAACACAAAGGAACTGAGGATTAAGATGAATAAATAGTGATATGAATAGATGAATATTTGTATATGTATCTGTATATCAATATAAATGGGGTGGGACATCGTATCTTTCCCAGTCATTGGTAAATACGACCAGTGGTCTTGTATATTAAAAATGCATCTATTTGAACTGATTAAAATGACTTGTTTCACTAGCAATGAGTGGAGAATCAAGGGGGTGTTACTATGAACGCCACACTTTTTACGCCCAAATGCATATCAGGACAAACTCAAGGTTGAGGCTGTATTAGAGTTTTACTTTTATTGGCTGACATTGGTTATGTTTTCTGTCTGTCACTGGAGAAGGGAATCTTATATTCATATAAGGGGAAGAGAGGGAGATGATTATTATCTCTTTTGACTGTTGATTGGGCTGTCTTTCTTTTCTAGTCTCTTTTCTTATTGTTTGGCTGAATTTCTCCACATTTGTATTTGAGGAGAAAATAGGTTTAACAGAGGATCGTTTGCTTGGCTTTGTCACCAACAGAGTGGGACAGAGGGGCTATTCCTTGAGTGGCTAGGGTGTGTTCTTGGAGTCCAATAGGAAAGAGAGCAAACCACCATTGTTCAATGGACAATAAGACATCAGTCTACAAATGACCATGTTACTGCCAATTATGCAAGTTGAAGAGATGAGCACTTTTTAGCTAACTATTTAACTATTTATTTATCTATTTAACTATTTGTCTATCTATTTAACTATCTATTTAACTATTTAACTATTTATCTATCTATTTATCTATCTATTTATCTATTTAACTATCTATTTATCCACTTATTTATCTATTTATCCACTTATTTATCTATTTATCCACTTATCTATCTACAACATTAACATTCAATGAGTTGGTCTGAGTTGTCTACTTCGTTATTCACAAATTAACAGTGACTTATTCTTGGTATGATAGCTCTGACTTATTCTTGGCAGCTATAGTGTGATATTCTGTACACTATCTTTGTGTAATACTCTACCTACAGACACATCTCCCTATAAAAAGGTTCTTATGTGAGTCATTGTGGCAGGTGGATAGACAGACGCTTCTCCTTCACCAACGACTGCCTTTTCTTTCCTAACTGTGAGATGAAGCAGCATGTCTAATTTATATTCCAAAGTGATCTGTGAGCCACCCCCCCTTCTAAGCTAAGATGACCACCTCCTCCCCAAGGATGAAGCTAGTGTCATTTCTCTCTTCTCTCTCACTCTCTGTTGCTTTCATCGCTAGACCAACAGCCCCACCAAGAGGACACATCAATCAATAAATAAACAGTCTCTCCCAATGAAAAAAGGAAAGACCAAAGACGCAATACACAAATTCATAGCATTCTTTCGTATCGTTCTTTCGTTGTTCTCCATGCTTTTGTCTTTGGTGATTCATACACAGTCTGCTTGCTCTGAGAACCAAGGCCTGTCTTTGCTGTCATCCCCACAGGACAAATAGGCTCTAAAATACCTCCAGTCCCTGTCTTCCCCAGGCTCTGTCCTTCTCGCCACCCCATCTTACGCAGCATACGATCCCCTACGCCCTGGACAGGTGTTTCTGTCGTGACTGCATCGACCTTTATAAACACTTGCTCTTGCTCCCTCCCATGCGATGTGTTTATCCCTTCCTCACTCTCATCTCTGGCTTTTCTCTTGAGCCGCTGTGTTTGCATATAGGTAAAGGAGAGTTTGGCCTCATGTCGACGCCTTGTCTCTGCTCTATCCACATACACTGTCTTTTCCTTCTTGGGAGCCAGACTATTCTTTAGACGCAGCAGTTCTTTTCTTCTACTCAACTCAAGATCCTCCTTGGGCTGGTGGTGGTGGTGGTGCTGCTGCTGCTGCTGTTGGTGGTGGTGCTGCTGCTGCTGCTGTTTATTGTTTTCTTCCACAACAGTGGCTATAATCTGTGTGCCAGCTGCTTGACACTGAGGACAAGGCCATTCTGTTGGATCATGCCAATGCACTTTCAATACTGTAGACCCAATGGAAAGAGTGTCCTGGTGCTGAAGACGTCTAGGAAGACTACTCATTTTTGCATTGGATAATCTCTCTCCGTTGATGAATGTACCATGGCGTGATCCCACGTCGATGATTTGGAAGAAATCCTTCTTATTCTTATCTGTCTCGCAGTAGAGTTGACAATGCACTTTGCTCACTGCCATTTCTGCTAGACGGAGACATGTGTCCCAGGCAGCTCTATCTCTGCCAATCGTAAGTCCGTTGGCGTCTACAAGAATAACATGGCCTGGTGTTAATAGACCAGAAGATATCACTACTAGGCGAAGGACTGCATCGCTCTTTGGTTCTTTGGAGTCTTCGTCGTCGTCGTCCTGATGAATTATCTTGACTGGGATGTACATTTGGCTTGTGTAGTCATAGACTGAGTATTCTCCTGTCATGGTGTCGTACCATAGTCCAGTGTCGTTGTTATAGAGATACCGTGGTGCAGGTGGTTCTGGGGGTTCTGGCGTGTTGTTGTACGTCTTGTCTGTTGCAGTGACGGGGAATTCTCTGTCTGCAGTGGGTGTTCTTTGGTTGTGACGTGCTTGTAGATAAGCGTCCAGTGCTTGGCTCATATCATCGGCCACTGACATGGTAACAAGAAGAAGGAAAAGAAGAAGGAAAAGGAAACTGTGTGTATAGGAAAATGCCCCTTTGAGACGGAATTGTCTCTTTCTCATTTTCTCATTTTCTCTCTCTCTTTTTTTTTGCTTTTCTATTTCCACCCCAAAAGGATAGAATGTGACTGTGACAAGAAGAGTCGCCCATTTTCTCGTCTCATAGAAACAAGTACAACGTGTAAGAAGGTTCTTGTTTCAAGTCATTGTTGGTCATGAGTAGTAAGAACACAGATAGCACTACAGATAGCGCTACAGACACCACTACAGACACCACTACAGTTATTCACCTGCTTCATAGTCACTACCGAACCTATCGTACGTGTGGGCATTGGCTGTTTTGTCACGTATCAAAAAGACAATGTCACCCGAATACTGGTAGGAAAGCGCGATGGTTCCCATGGTGCAGGTACTTGGCAACTACCAGGTGGCCACCTTGAATACAACGAGTCCTTTGAAGACTGCATTATCCGTGAGGTATTTGAGGAAACCAACCTCAGCATAAAGGACCCTCGGCTTATTGCCACCATCAACACTCCTATGCCTGCTGATAACAAGCACTACGTCACTCTGTTTATGCATAGCCAGGTGGGTTATGAAGAGAGCCAACATGCCAGAGTCATGGAGCCTGAGAAATTACAAGGCGAGTGGCATTGGATGACGTGGGAAGAGGTGTGCCATCAAAAGCCACTGTTTTATCCCTTCCAGCTGTTTGTAGAGACGGCCACCCCTCATCAGCTCCAAGCCATAGGTCTAGAATGCACGTGATGTAGAAAGAGACGTCACTATAATAAATGCCTATGATTGGACAGATACTTTTTTTATGTTCAACAGAGGCAGGCTTTTTTTTTTTCTCCTACCAAGCAATCCCACCCAAAGGAATCTTTTCTCTTGATTTTATTATTTTATTATTTTATTATTATTATTATTATTCACTCTATTATCTCTCCAAGCAAGTCCATCCAAGCTAAACAAGCCTAATAATAGTCATAGTAATAATAATAATAAAATGGGCTCTCAAGAAAAGACCACGCCAGACAATAGCACGTCCAGCGCTACCCCCGCCCCCGCCGACCCACTCTCTGCTGTGACTAGTAGTAGTCCCATACCACCGTCCTCGGCATTCCAGCCCTATCAGCAATTACACGAAGCTATGCTGGCTGCTGTCAACAGTCACGGCGTTACTTCTCTTTCTCATGAAGGACTGCTAGCTGCGGCGGCTCAGGCTCATGCTCATGCTCAGGCTCAGGCCCAAGGCACCCACAATGAAGGACCAATAGACTATGTCAAAAAGGACAGCATTCGTATGGCTAACCGTGAAAGAAAGAAAAAGTGGCGTCTCCACAATGAAGAGAGAAGTAAGAGGGACTTGACCAAGGACACACCAACTAACAGTTAGACAAGGACAATGATCTGCGCTGTCGTGTCAATAAGCGTGCTAATAAGCTATTTGGTCTTCTTGAGCACGACGCCAAGACAGGTTGGGTGAATGAAGAGTTCGAAAAGCGGCGACAGAAGCGTATGGAAAAAGAAAGACGCAGGAACATTGTTGATAATGTATTGAGTGTGCCAGGCCAGTCCCTTGCTATAGGCCTGCCTACCTCACCTGCCTTTTATCCGCCTGTATCAATGGATGCAGATTCTGCTGCCAAAATACTAGGATTCCCTACTGATTTACAGCGGCAGTTACTAGAACAGTTGAATAATAGTATGATGGTGAGTGTTGATATTAACCCAAGCCCAAGAAACTCATCCATGTCCAGGCACTGACCAGTACAAAACTACCTACACCGCCTATGGACTATGCCTCTGATACAGGCAAAGACATCAAGTCTGATATGGTAACAGCTGAACATGCACTGTCTTCTTTGGCAGCAGAAATCTCTTCCTCTTCTTCTACCACATCTTCCTCTTCTTCCTCTTCTACCACGTCTTCCTCCTCCTCTTCTTCTCTCTCTGCTGCTGCTGCTGCTGGACTTGAAGAAGACAAAGACACTGTCCATGAAAAAAAGACAGAATATCCTATGGATGCTGTCCTTACACTTATGCAGTTGAATGCTGGATGGCGACAATAACTGTCTTTTATTATTCTTTCTTTGTCTTATTTTCCCTTTGTCTTTCTTAGTTTTTATTTTCCCTTTGTCCAATGTCCCTTTTCCTCCTTTTTAGTCTCTATTTCTCTATTTCCTTATTTCCTTATTTCTCTATTTCTCTATTTCCCTTGTCTGAACACCACGAATAAAATCAGCCTGTCTTTTCTTCTTTCTCTTCCTTTTCTTCTTTTTTTATGACGTTGACTCGGGAGAGTGATGTCAGCAAAATATATAAAAAAGACCGTCTTGTCTTTCTTGTTGCTCTTTCTCACTGCACGGCGTCACTCATGAGAACCACCCTCTTTGTTGCTGGCTTTGGTTCTAGGACACGCGCAAGAGATCTTGCCTACGAGTTTGAAAGGTACACCACACGAGAAGATATATAAAAAAAACCCTTCCACGCACGCACACACGCTACCGTCGAACCCTTGTTTAAGCACACGCAGACGAGAGGGATACGGTAGACAGAACGTGGGTTGAACGGAACGGCCTACGCACGAACGCACCCACTTTGCTCCTGTTCCTGACGACTAATGCTTCCTCCCCTCTCCTCCTTTTACGTCTACCGTGAAGATATGGCAGACTGGTTCGCTGTGATATTCCTGCTCCCAAGAGCTTCTCCTCCAAGCCGTAAGTGACAACACCCTCATGGAGAAGGAGGCTCATTGTTGTAGATATGCCTTTGTAGAATTCGAAGACCCTCGTGATGCAGAAGACGCCTTTAATGAAATGCACGGCCGTCGTCTTGATGGCTACACTATCAGTGTCCAGGTAAAAGTTTTTCAAAAAAAAAAAAAGAAAAAATCCCCTTCTTTTCTTGCTCTTTTTTTTTCTTTTTTGACGCGTGAAGGGGGGGTTTGGGGTGGATTTCTTAATAGTGGGCACGTAATGCCCCCAGTGCATCCTGGCGTTATGACCGATCGCCTCGTCGTAGAAGATCCATGTCGCCTCGTCCAGAAAGACGCGTCTCCTATCACCGCAGTCGTAGTCGATCACGCAGTCCTTTCCGTCCACCCGGCATGGGTCGTTCACCTTCACCTCCACGGGGCCGTTCGCCTCCTTATGGCTGTCGCTACGACTCGCGCTCTCGTTCGCCCCGTTTGAAAGAAGCCTATCCAGTGCCTGAGGGAGATGGGTCGCCTTCTCCTGGACAACCTCCTTCACGCTCTCCTTCACCAAAGCTCAAGACGTCACCCCAGTCTCACTCGGGCAGTCCTGAACATTAGAAAAAGAATATAAAAAAGAAAGAAAAAGAAAGAGGAGGAGGAAACAAGACAAGGTATTCTTCTTATGAAATCCTCTTCCATTTGTTTTTTTTATTTTTTTATTTTATTTTTTTATATATATTTATGTTTTTATGTTTTTCTTTCTTTCTGTCTTGGGTGAACACTCTCCATAGGCATTTATATCTGCACATCTATAAAGCATTTGGCAAACAACAAACAACAGGCGACACATTGAACAAGGGGGAGCACGCCTGTCTTGTGTGTGTTTCTCTCTCTCTCTCTTATATATATATATATATCTTTTTCTTTTCTTTAAAAATATTCTATTCTATATTCTATATTCTATATTCTGTTCTACTCTACTCTTCTATCCTACTCTGTTCTATCCTACTCTATTCTCCTCTGTTCTTTATTAAACACAGCCACCTCTCCCTTTTCATCTCTTTCTCTTTCTACAAATACACTGCTTTGATGTCTTATTCTTCACAAGAGCGTCCATGGCGTTGTAATACATGTTGCAGCCGTTGTACAAAGGGTCGTGTGCGTGCAATGGCATGGACAGGTGTGTGGAGAAGGGCCTTGACAAGAACGTGGAGACCCTCCAGTGCCTGCTGCTGGAAGGAGGTGTCCATGTGGAAGAGGAGGATTTCACTGGCCTGTTTGAGTTCATGGACACAGGGTCTAAAGTAGCAGTCTGTGATGGGGGCCCATGTCTTGAACAGATGAACAATAGCAAAGGCTGCTTCTGTGCATTTCTCGACTGAGCGTGGGGTGGGCATGTAGGTGTGGTGGAGTAGAATCCACAGGCCATGGTATTTGATGGTCTGCATGGATTGGCAGCGATGGTGCCATAGACACTGGTCTGTGGTGGTGGTGGTGGTGGTGGTGGGCAGGAGTTGCTCACGATAGGCAAGGAGCTGCTGTTCAATGCTGGTAATGGATGAATAGGGAATCTCTTCTACTGTGCTGTCATAACAGGCTGCTCGGATCCTACGCATGATCTTAAAGGATTGGTACTCTAGCCACCGGAAGCGGGAGGGATCGTGGCTATGAGGAGGGGAAGAGGGGAATCTGAGGAGGGCTGACTGCAGATAGGATTCGTATGGCTTCCCGTGAAAATGAGAAACAGCTGTGTCGAGTGAGTAAAGAAAAGAAACAAGGCAGGCCGCATAAGAATCTGTAGGAAGATGAGATGGTGTGGGGCCATGGCTGTGGCTGTCTGTGGAGGAAGAAGAGGAAGAAGGAGGAGTAAAGAGATAGAGGGAGGCTGCCATTCGCATCGCCATACCAGAATACATGTAGAGAACAGACGTATTGCCACTCTCCATATGATAAAGAATGATATTACAAATAGCATGACATGTAGCCAGGGAGGGCTGTTCAAAATAGAGACTAGAGAGAAGGTGGGTGGCATATCTCTGGTACTGTTTAGCAAAATGCATATACCTTTCTGGAGGAACATGAGGATCAAAGAGGTAGGTGTGCCATGTAGAAGCATGAATAAGCATGTAGCTCATGATAGAGGCCAGTAGGAGTTCATAAGACGGAGGGAGTGCAGGAGAAGTCAAGTCCACCCATGATGCAAGGGAGTGTGGACAGGACTGAAGACCACCATGCAAAAGACAGGTTGAGTACATCTCCAATAAAGAAGTCACAATGTGGGTGGGAAGAGAGGGCAGTGCCAAGCCGTCGTCCTTGTCGTAGGCTGGGTGTGTGAGGGACAGCAGACTAGTAAAGTGGCCCAGGCGAATGGTAGGAAAGATTGTATTGTTGCGTACCAGACACTTGGAGGCAACACAATCCAATGGGGTTCTGAGTGGTGTTGGTGTTGGTGTTGGTGTTGGTGTTGGTGTTAGTGTTGGTGTTGGTGGCAGGGTATTATCGAGTGCAAACTTAAGAATGGCAGAATAAACAGACTCCACTCGGTTGACATGTGTATCAATCGACAGCCCTTGTCGTGTCAGTGTTATGGTCCAAGATTGGAGTGCATCATGGCTCATCTTTGGTGAATAACTAACAAGGCTTTCTATCTCTTGGAATTCTGCCATGAGAGAGTGGATCTGGTCTTCTAAGCCTGAGAAGCGGGTTCGAAGAGCAGTGCTTTCGAGATCTCCCGGTGCATTAAGGTAAACACACTCAACACCGGCATGACAGCACTCATCACAAGAAGGTCGTGTCCTAGAACACCTGGACCGCTGTTTACGACATCTGTTGTGCGTGAGACAAAAGAGCCCTGTTGCCTTAGTAACTGCCAGCTTGCCTTCGACAGGAGAGAGTGAGGCGAGCCCGCCGTTTAACAGGCTTTTTTATTGTCACTGAGCTCATCAGCAGTCGTTAGAGGGTGGGCACCAGAGTAGAAATAGAGAAAACTCCCTGCTCTTGACTCGAATACTGTCGATGGTAGACTGCTTATATATATATATATATATTATTATGAAAAAAAAATAAAGGATGAAGAAGAGAAAGAAAGACAAAAATATTAAAAACAATAATATTAAAAACAATAATATTAAAAACAATAATATTAAAAACAATAATATTAAAAACAATAATATTAAAAACAATAATATTAAAAACAATAATATTAAAAAATATTAAAATATGTGCCTGGAAATAGGTCCAAGAGGAGATAAGTGACAGCAACTCACGTGCACACACTGGGCCTATTGTTAGACAGAGTGCTATGTTTCCTAATAGGTGTATTCTACACACCAGGAGATATTTCTGGCCTTTAAGCGATGATATCTTCGCCTTTTAAAACTGAAATTTTCTTACCTTTTATGGAATACCTCAATATCAAATTGTATTATCAATAAAAATATTGTTTATGAATAAAATTGTTAATAGATAAAATTGTTTATTATAATAATATAGCTAATAATACTGTAGCTAATAATATACTATTACTATAGCTACTGCTGTTCTAGGTATATTCCTTCATAGCAATAGAATCTATACTCTAGAAGCCTTATACCTTAATATTGGAAGATAGATAACTATGCTCAAGAGTATACCCTAGACAGCCTAGACACCTTAGACAGTATAGAAGGAAGAATAGACCACCTTGGACTGACTTGAGAAAGAGTCTTTACTTGCCTAATAACAGAAGAGTGTATTAGTAATAATTCAATCTTGAGAGATAGTATGCTTACCTTGTACTTCATACTTGTCTTGAGAATAATGAGTCATATATCATCTATTAGAAGAAGAGTCAGTACTATGCCTTATGGATTACAATGAGCTCAAGCCCAGATGAAAGGCTCTTCTAACAGTTATTCTTATTTTTATTCTCAAGATCTGCCACACTTATAACACAAATATCCTCACTGAGGTATTAGTGAATCTCAACACTACCCACGCTTGCCAAAGTTGCGGAATTGTTTAGAAGAGATGTGAATGCATCAAAGGGTATCAATACAGTCACATAAGAATAGATATTCTTATTTATATTATATTATATTATATATCGCCACATCGAAAGTGGTTTCCTTCGGGATTCAGATATCTACAGGTAAATCTACATAATAATCTTTATTTAAGAACTAACATGAATATATTTCACTTTTTTTGCTCCTTTTCAAATCCATGTCATTTTTAAACAATTGTATTTCGACTATTTCCTTCTATATCCTAAAGACCTCCTGGTGTGTACACTGGACAAAGAACCACCAGACAAATCTTCCCCTGCCCCTTGTGTGTAAAATAGTGTGTGTAAAATAGTGTGTGTGCGTGTGTGTGCGTGTGCGTGTAAGCAGTGAGAAATATAAAATATAAAAATAAAACAGGGTGAATGGGTTGAACGGACTTTTTTCTTTGTGTTTTGTGTTTTTGTTTGTTTATCTTTCTTGTTCTTTTCTCTCTCCTTTGTATAACTATCTGTGGGTCTTTTGTCTGCCAACACACGTGCTATGCTTGAAGAGAACCTTAGTACCTACTATCAGAGTCAGGACTCAAGCATTGTTGTAGGTGTGTCTTTAGGTGCACGGCTATTGACACAGTTTTGTATGTGTTAGACTTCGGATGCTGAGGAGTCAGATGAAGAAGACCAGCTGGTCATGAACAAGATCAACGCTCTATGGAAGCGCTGTGGTGAGGAATTCCATGGGACAGCCACTTTGAAGCAGTGGATACAGTTTATTGGAGAACATGAACAGAAGAACAAGTGTGTGGTACTGACAAGAGAACAAAAAAAGGCATTGGAGCCATTTTGTCGGTACAATATGGAGTTGGAAATGGAGCCCAAGGACTTTGGCAATCTGTTGCGGGTGATTAACAAGCGTGCAAGGGTAACGACAGATAGGTCCTCTATGGACCACACCACAGACAAGCCTTCTTCTCCTTCTTCTCCTTCTTCTTCTTCTCTTCCTCCGATTCCTCCTCCTCCGGTTCCTCCTGTTGTGTCTACCAATGCTGCCTCTTTTGCGTCTCGTCCACGTTCATCTGATCTACTGGGTTATCCTTCAAGAAGACCTCACATCTCCACTGCTACTCATAAGAGATCCACCACAGACACAGAGACCGACACAGAGAGTTTGGATGAAAGAAGTAAAAGAAGAGAAGAAGAGGAGGATGATTATTATGAAGACGATGGAAGTGAAGACCATCCCTCAGTGCATTCAAAGATCTACCAAGTAAGAGGATAGCTTCTATAGTGTATAAAAGATCAATGACCTGATGCCATGTAGAATACATCAAATTCAAGGCAAATGTACTCTCCAGACTCCTCCCCAGAACTACAAAAAAACAGCCTATATGGTTTGGCTGAGCAGAGCAACCGGCCCATTGACACTCATCCTAAGCAATCCACCTACGCCAATAAAACAAACAGCCATTCTAAAGAAACATCTACACTAAGGCACAGCCAGGGTGTAAGCAGCCAACACTGCTTGTTTTGTTTCTAATCCATTGTCACTCTAGAATGATTCTCGCATGTCACGACTCTATGTTGCAGAATGTGAAAGGGAAAATAAGGATCTAAAGAAGTGTCTTGAGAAGAAATTAAAGGAGGTCGAACAGATTGCACGGTCCAGTGATGAACAGATTGCTCAACTCCAAAGTGAATTAGACAAGGCGCGACAAAAGATAACTACCTATGAAACTATCATGGTAGAAAATAAACAGACAGAACAATACCAATTAGAACAAATGTCTACAGTAAGTCCATGATAAAGCAAGAATATAGATGTGTGTGTGTGTGTATAGATAGATAGGTGTATAGATAGATGTGTAGATATACTATGTAGATACACTATGTAGATACACTATGTAGATACACTATGGGTGGAATAGGTGGAAATATGAGAAAACATAAACTCACTCATTATGATAAGCTTGAGAATCGTCTTTCTTCTTCTACCAATGTCCAAGCCCAACAGAAGCAGATGTTATCACAGGCAAAAACACAGTTTGAGGATAAATGTGGTAGGTTAGAATGGGTGAATAGGACACTTCTGATAAATGGCAATGATAGTGGAATTGGCCAAAACAAAACAGGAAATGATAGAAATACATGAGCAGTTGATGCGTATTGAACTCAGATGGAAGAATGGACAGGAAGAATTAAAGCTACTGCTACAACAACGGGAAGATATACTTGTCAATCAGGCTCAATTAGAAGCTGCATTGGCAGAGGAGGGCGTTGTACGAAAGGACTATGAGAACCTTCAGTCTGTCAATCACTCTCTTCAGGAGATTATCGATCGTCTAAAGTTGGAATTGGAGGATGCCAAAAATAAAAAGCACATGTTTGCCTTTACCCATGGCCAGGTAAATGTAAATGCAGAGCGAAATGTGTAGTAATGGCAGGATAGACATTAAAGACCGAAATGAGTCAAGACACAGAATACATACATGTGAAGAGTACTGCTGCTAAGGAAGCTATGACTGTGGAGGAGGAAGACCATGTATGCATTACTTGAATAGCATGGCATATTCAACTAACTCTTATTTCTATTGGGTGGGGTTAGTTGAGAGAGGAGCTTCAGATAGCAGAAGGAAAATGGACTGCATGTCAACAAGAACTAGCTACAGGTACAGAGCAAAATTAGATCCACTGTAACTATAGTCTAAATCCAGCAGTTCAAAATCTGCTTAAGAAAGCTTATGAAGAAAAGCGTGGCTTAAAGGAGAGACTGGCGGCATTGGAGATTCTCCATGCAACACAGCATGAGGCATTAGAAGCCCTGTCCAAAAAGACAGTAGATCCTATCACACTTGAGAAATCCTTTTCATTGTGCCCACAGTGCATGGAGAATCCTGGTTCACAGAGCAAGGCAATACAATTGCCTGAGGAATCTAGTAAACAGGGCACTGGCATTCTAAGTCTACTATCAAATGCCATGACACAATCAAGCCTATTGGGTCGCAAATACAGCCATGGATGGAGCCGTCTGTTTGTCCATAGTACAGTAAACTGGGTTATGTACGCTCTGGCTTTGTATGGTGTGGGGCAGTTTGCAGTTTCTTTTTGGAGTTTCACTTCTTCCCTACCTTCTAATTACTATACTGGTTATTACCCTGGAGGATTACCACCACTGGCATCTCACTTTTGGTTCTCAGGATGGGTCTCTGGATGGAAACAATGGATGCTGTTGATATTAGATGAACCTTCATCACGCTTCTGATCTTTCATATCTACTTCATATGGTAATCTTCATTCTGTTTCTGCTTCCTTTTTCTTCATTCTACCTAATAGCCTATATGTAATCATGCTCTTTTCAAGAAGGAATAGAACTATATAATATTGTAAATAGCATAGATACACTTCTTTATTCCTTATTCTTTGCTAATGCTGTTCTTTGATTGGATTTGTAAAGGTCTTAATGTCTTTATTCCTGCTGAGTAAGCATCCCAAGTTGTGATTATATTTAAACTGTACTCTTCATGGCATCAATAATAACACAAGACTCTGGAGTTTCTATTGTGATTATCAACATGTGTAGTATAAGGCACTGTGATAATAGAAGGAGCTACTAGTAAGATGAAAGTGTTGTAAAGTCAATCAATGAGGACTGTCTACTCCCTCGAGACGTGACTGTCAGGAGAAGAGCCTTCAACTCTAACCAAGAACACCCCAACACCCCCTTGTACCATAGTAGAAAAGCTATAAAACTAGACAGTTAAGTCTTCAATAAAGAACATTGGATTTGGTTTCTTTGATTTGGTTGTGTCTGTTTGTCATATACTTACAGAATCTATACATTAAGTCAAGGAAATAATCCTACCACTCAATTGATCAGTATCTATCTGGATTCCCTTTTGTCATTGGTTTGCAAGCTGTCTACAAGATCTGTTATCACTCTGCATTAACTGTACCAATTGTTCCTGTTAAGTACCCCCTTTTGTTCTGTTCCTATCCCAAGCACTAGTGTCATAGACAACTCCCTCATGAGCTCTACTAGTCTCATTTGATCACAATGTACCAATATTACACACAAGGAGATTTTTGGGATATATAAGGAAATATTCTGAGGATAAAATCAAAATCTTCTTATGATTGGCTAATGTGTTTGAAAATGCCTTTTTGTTGTCCAGAGGGTCGATTTCAAACTCTGCCTGCCTATCAGAACAAAGATAATTGACTTTGCAATTATAAAGTAGAAAATTGGCTGTAAAGACATTTTTTTTATAAAGGAACCTGAGCTCAATTTTATTATGAAAATCTATGCAAAGTAGCTGTAGAGAGTCACTAGTTTTTTTTTTCCTAAATTATTGGATTTTGAGATTTTGAATTTTTTTTTCTGTTTTATGATGTTAGGGCTTGGGGGGAGAGCAGAGCCTTTGCTGAAGGAAGATCAATGTGCATTTCAGCTGTGAATTGCTGTAAGAGTCTATTGGCAGAGGAAAGAACAAGAGAAGAGGTGAAGGATTGGTTCTGAAAAACATTGAGCCAATGATGGCGCCAGATAGAGAGCAAGAAACTGCTGAAGATGGTGACAGAGGGAGAGTGAGAGCAGGAACTTGGCAGGGAAAGTGAGAAGAAGGCCTTTCAAAGGCTGGGCAGTTTCAAGGTAGTGTTGAAATGTGTGAGCCAGCACAAAGACCAGACTGAGAACTTGATGGGACATAGAAAGAGGAAATGTTCCAATGTATCCTCTTCAATATTGCATATAGGACATATTGGTGTAGGGAAAAGAAGAGGCATAATGGTATGGAGAAGAGAGTGGAATGGGAGCTTCTTGTGGATGATATGGAACCATAGGGTGCAGACTTGTGGTGAATTGGGAAGGCCCAGAAGGAACCCACTGCTTGGTGTTTAGTGGGGGGTCATAGGTGGGAAGAGGGTGGGTTTTGGTGGAGCATAGGCAGAGGAAGGAGCAAGAAGACAGACAAGACCATGAGAGAGGGGGACAAGACTTGACAGGAAAGGAAGTGGATCCATGCTGTCACCCAAGATGGGGGGAAGATCTGGATGAAGGTGGTATATTTGCTCGGAGGGAAAGTGGTGCAAAGAAGGAAAGGGTGTAGGAAACAAGAGTGTGTGTCGAGTTGCCAGAAAAACTTGTGTATGATGTATGGCAATCTTAGTATCTCTGTCGGAGCGTCTGTGCAGTAACCCTGATGCTGTATCAGTGATAAAGGCATTGGATACCAGAAGGTGGCACCATGAACAAGGGAAGAGGGTGGAGGATGGGACTGGGGTGCATGTAAAGGACAGCAGAAGGGTGAGACATGTTGGAATATCTGGAATGGCAGAAAGAAAGCTGTGGGGCATAGTGTCAATGGCAGCAAAGATATTGTAGAAGGCGCTGTCCATATGGCAATAGGTGGTGGGTCAAAGGTTGGGGCATAGGAGGATGAGGTGAGGTTGGTGTTGGGGGCTGCTTGCTGAAGAGAGAAAGACACCAAGGAGGAACCAAACTGGATGGCAAGGAAGAGGACATCATAGGTGCTAGCCACCAAAGCTGCAGGGCTGCTTGCTGAAGGCCAGGATCCAGGATACCTAGACCACCTTGCAGAGAGGGACACACATGGTGGCAAGCTTGACCAGAGGAAACATCCTATGCTGGAGGAATTTTGACATCAAAGAGCAAATTTGGGTGAGGAAGGTGAGAGGGACAGAAATGACATAGAGAACATGCCATAACTTGGAGAGAATGAGGGTGTTGAGGACAGTTCCCTTCCACGGATGGAGAGAGGCAAGAAAGATGAATGTTGGAGAAAGAGTGAATGGAGGAAAGGAGAGTGTCAAGGAAGGATTGTTTCTATTTGGAGGAGTTGTAGAGAGGGAAACCCAAGTATCAGAGAGGGGAAGGAGAGTAGCAATCATGCCATGAAGTTATATTGCATTGTTGAAGCACTGTAGTCTATGTTGGTTGTGGTGATCCAGACAAAGAAAAGGCTTCTGTTTTGTGCATATTGATTCTGGCATTGGAGGCAGTGGCATAGGTGTCAAGGTGGGTGTTGAGATGGTGGAGTTGAGGCAGATCTGGAAGGAAGACAAGGAGGTTGTCAGCATAGACAAGGTATTTGACAGGTGGTGGTGGTGGAGGAGAAGGAGCAGTGGTTGGATGAGTTAATGAAAGTGGGTGTGAGAAGCCAATGAACTGGTCATCATGCAGTAGTCTGCATAGAAGAGGTTCAAAAGCAAGATTGAAGAGGACTGGTGAGAGAGGATCTCCTTGGCGCAAACCCCTAGATTGCTTGACATGTCAAGATAAATGTCCATTGACATTCACTCTAATATTAGTGGCAAAAAAGAGGTTATGGATGCAGGTAATGAGTAGAGGGGGAAAACAAAAGTGACAGAGGACTTGGCATAGGTAATCAGGGTGAACCCTGTCATAAGCCTTCTCCTGGTCCAACAAGAGTCCTATGGCTGGAGAGTTCTGGATACAGGCCTGCTCCATAATGGCCTTGGTAAGAAGACCATTATCCACAATGAACCATCCACAAACAAAACCAGTTTGGTATGGTGAGACAATTGTACCTACAGCTGGGATCATACAGCCACTGATCAACCTAGTGAAGACCTTGGTGTCAGTGTTAATGAGTGCAATGGGGTGCCAGTTCTTCAAGTCAGAAAGGTCTCCTTTCTTTGGCAGCAGAGTGAGACAAGTCTCTTGCCACAAGGCAGGGAAAATCCCCAAGAGAAGTGCCTGATTATATACTCTATCCACCAGGAAGGAGCAGGAGGGGTGGGTGATGATGAGAACCAAAATCTTGTAAGGCAAGCCATCAGGGCCAGGATTACTGGTAGCTGGAGCACAAGAGGCAGCCAAACAGATCTCAGCTAGTGAAAAACAAGCAGAAAGAAGAGAAAACAAGGATGGATGAAGAGTGAGGTTGGGGGGCATATGGTATAGAAGGTTGTGGATGGCCAAATCAGAAACAGGGTCAGGAGCATAAAGTTGGTCATAGAATGCTGCTGCTGCTTCTGTCATATCCTTGGGATCTGTGCATAGGGTGTTGGTTGTAGGGTGGCAAAGGCTGGGCATATTCTTATGGGATTGGCAGGTGGTGATGGTATGCTTCAAATACCCAGCAGAGGTTTCTCCCTGCTCTCTCCAGTGTTGACCAGCTCTGAGAGCCTGGTTCTCTACCCATTCTTTCTGGACAGACTGCAGCATTTGTTTGATGACTGGCAGCTGGAAGTTCTGGGAAGGAAAGTGGCAGAATTTGTGGATGAGGTTATCCCATTGGATCTGTGGAGAATCCATTGGTGATAGGGTTAGGAAGTAGTTAGTAATGAGCATGTTGAGTTTGGTGGTAAAAGAAGAGTTATGAGCAAGACAAGGATTGACATGCCAGAGGCCTTTACCAAGGGCATGAGCAGCAGGGAAAAGGAAGGATGCAGATACCAAGCAATGATCAGACCAAAGCTGGTTGATATATGTGACAGAGGTGGAAGAACAAGAAGAGAAGATGTTGGGAGTGGTGAAGATGTAGTCAATGGTGGATGAAGAAAAGGAACAGTGAAAGGTTGGAAGGGGTTTATCTCCCTCGGCAGTAACAGAATCATTAAAGAAAGACTATATATACCATAACCATGGAGTTGGTGCTTGTCTTGAAGGAGAGGTGGTGGAGGTGTACAAGTAATTGAAATCACCCAACAAGATAAAGTTGGCAGGGGATGAGGGAAGAAGGCATCTGTTGGTGAGGAGGGAAGGAAGGAAAGCATAGCAATCTTTGCAAGTAGCTGGAGCATATATCATGCAGATGCAAAAAGGAAGGAAGAGCTTGTTGGCATGCACCACTGTAGTGGTAATGCAGTGGCCACAGAGGCTAAAGAGAGGGTTAGTGAATGTGATGTCAGAGGATAATGAGACTAGGCCACAGTGAGGTGACCATAGTGAGGAGGAGGAGCAGAATTGTTGGTCAGAGGTATGTTGCATAGAGAAGGTGGAGGTGTGGGTTTCTTGTAGGGCAAGGATGTTGAGTTTCATGGAGCATAGGTATCTGATGTATAAGGAGCATGTGTTGGAGTGGCCAGTTTTCACCAGCCCTCTGCAATTCATAGAGGCTACTCTAATCATAAAGAAAGTGGTGGGGTCTCCTCTTCATCTTCACTTCTCATCTCAAGGTCTGAGTCCTCTTCTTTCTCTTCATTATTATCAGCATGAGGGTCCACATAGAACTCTTCTTGGTTCAAAGTATCCACATGCTTGTACCCTTCAAACACTGTTTGCTTGGTAAGCAGAGGAACATTGTTGGTGGCTGGGGTGGTGTAGTGGGTGTTGGGTGGGTTAGGGAAGGCTGGTGGTTGTGCCTTCACCAGTCTTCTGGGCTGTCACTGCAATCACAGGCTTGGACACAGCTGTACTGGCAGGCACTGCTGCAGGGATGGTGGTGGGTGAGGGAGGGGACAGGGGGATCTCTGGCTTCTTAGCCATTTTGCATTGGCGGGTGTTGGGGAGTGCCTCAGCAGCAGGGACTCTTGTACACTTAACCTATAAGTGCCCTTTCTCTCCACAAGAGTAGCAGCTGCACCCCAAAGAGGGTCACACAGGGCAGTTGTCCACATTGTGGCCCATTTCTTTACAGTATCTGCAATGGATACCCATGTGATTCTATGTGGCCAGGATGGTGGTGGTGGCATTGTAGGAAATGCAGTGCTGGAGGGGAAGCAGGGTCTTGTTGGTGTTGGGTGGACATGCTATGTAAACATAGCCTGCACCACAAAAGAAACCATCTTCTTTGTACAAGACCATCTCCTGTACAGAGCCAAAAGAAGAGAGGCAAAGCAAAAGATTTTCCTTGATATCAAGGTAGCTTCCAAAGGGAATCTTGGTGAGATTCACCTTCAACAATTTGTCTTCAGCAGACACAGCAGAAGAGGCAAAGACAGAGGGACTGTTCAGGACAAGGGGAGAAGAAATAGCTTGCTTGCAAGCAGCTTGGTTGGGCAAGTGGACTTCCACTGTCTCCTTGCCATCCTTTTCCTGAACACTAACACCATGGTTAGTTCCTTGGGGGAAGAGTGCACACAAGGCATCCCAGAACTGTCTTCTGAAGACAGTGTCTTTGGTGGGAACAGAGTAGAAGACTGAATGGGCAGTGGTGCCTAACTGCCCTTGATGGGGGAGTACAAGTGGGTTCTTCTCTGAAATGACTACCTCTGTGCACACAGAAGTGAAGGTGGTAGGGATACTTTTTTGAGCAGCCCTGGCATAGGATATAGGTAGAGTCCTGGTGGTTGGTGTGGTGGTGGTTGTAGTAGGCAATGGTGGTTGCTTAGGGGTGCCTTCCAGAGTTTTATTGGGAAGAGCCATGCTAATGAAAAGGTGGCTGTAAAGACAAGAAATAGAACAAGAATATTCTTAATTTTATAACTCAGTCACTGATATTCCTCACTTAACATAATATGTTACCCTTAAACCCACAGTATTTGCAGCATAACAATGTTTAAAAATATTTATTGTAGGACTCACACTGAATTAACACCAGTGGTCATTATTCAAAAGAGAGAGCCAAACTTACCTACATTGAGCACAGTGCATTCATTCATTGACTGAATGTCAACTGCCCCTACAACTACTACACCATCATAGCTCACCTCAACAGTGGTGCTCAAGGGCAAGACAACATTGTTTCCAATGTTATCTTTAAGGCCAATGGCAAAAAAAGAGGAAAGGTTGTGGGTTTCTTTGGCAAAAGCCAGATGTTGTGAGTGAGTGAGTGAGTTTTGGTCAGAGGCTAGTTTGAAGTTGTATGGAAGAATTGTGGCAATATTCTTCTCAATGGCAACAATCTTACCAAAGACAGGCAAGACAGCAGAAGACAACAAAAACAAACCAGCAAGACCAACAACAATACTTTTGGAGCTGCTGTTATTATCAGCAGGCTCACAGGAGAGAACAAGAGGACAGAACTGTTGGAACAGCTTAACCTTGGCACCAGCAGTGAGAAGACCACCATAGCCTGGTACCTGCCAGTACCTACCTTGGAAGATGTGTACCAACATGTACTTTTTCCCAAAGGAAATGGCAACATCTCAAGAGGGTGAGCATCTGTTGGTGAAGATTATTCTTTCACAGATAAACTTGTTGAATTGCTTGCCTCTTTCTGTTTCATAACGAATGGGCAAGGCAAAGCAAGTAATGTCTTCACAAAGATGACCAAGCAAATGCAACTTGAGAGTGCTGCCAATAGTTGCTTTCTTTGCAGACTTGCTGGGTGCTGCCAATGCATTGTAGTTGGCAATTGATCTCTTCAAATCTGTGACAATGGACTCAACATTTTTCAAATAAACATCTAAGGATGTTTCAATTCTTTGCATGTATAACAGGGATACAAGAGAACCAAGCTTAACAAAACAATTAAAAATGATTGCCTTTGAAGTATTGTTGCTGATGAGTCATTTTTGAATTAATTGATTCAAAATGGTGGGCATCTGCTGAACAATGATCTTAAAATCTCTTCCGAGATATGAGCCACAGAGGCAAAAAGTTGTGCAGTGCTTTCTTGTGAAAGCCTTTGAGTTGTAGTTGAAGAAGCTTTCTTCCAAGTGCTTGACTTCTTTTTCTGTGTAAAATGGCACCATACCAATCACAAGGTGTTTGGCAACACCAAGGAGGATAGTATGCAAGATTTCTACTGGGCAATCCTTGGAAGGATCTACAACTGGAGAGACAAGAGGGCTTCACCACCAGTTAGCTTATAGCCAGTGCTGGGGTTACTTCTGGGGCTGGAATTGTTGGGGTTGTTGTTGTACTGTTGGCACATCTCCACCAACTCTTCTCTTCTTCTGGCAGGGGCACCATCCACTACTGCACTTCCACTTCCCTTCCTCCAGAAACATTTTCTACATGGTAGATTGGCACTTCCACCAAGACTACATGCCACAGCTGCATGCATAGGATTGTCTGCCATGATGAGGTGAAGTACACCAACAACAAGGACAGATTCTCCAAACTCCACATCAAACATCTCAATGCCTCTCCAACATCTCCAAGTCCTTTACCAGCTCCAGAAGCATCTCTATTGCCAACAACTTGTTGCTGGTGCAAAGAAAGAACATATTCTCAACCCTGTTTTGTTCTTTGAATGCCATTGTGGCAGTGAGATTGTTTGGACAGGCAGATTAACAAGACTGAACAAAGATAATTTTTATTGAGTAAAGAAAGGTTCACTATTTATACTTTTGGTGGGTGCTTATTCTTCAGTGGCTTCTACCTTATGGTAGGATAATCTATTCTACCTTATGGTAGTCATGATAGTCAACCTTATGGCTGCTTCACAATTACAACTAAATGGTTGGTGGGGACATTCTACCTTATGGTAGAATTCACTTTCTTTGACCTTATGGTTGGTTCCTGGGATAAGCACTCCATTATTGAAATCATTAATTATTATGAGTCTTTACTCAATTGACTCTGATAGGTCAATATTGTTCTGTTAGGATTATTAATGAAGATAGCTCTTGTTAAGTGTCTGATAGTACACTGAGCTTTAGAAGGTGATTTGTAGTTACAACCAATCAGTGAGATGATACAGAGATGTACTATGTTACTTGTGTGCACTCAAGCTTTCATAGAGTATTCTGAATGTCACAGTACACTACTTGTGTTGACTTATTCATAGAGAATCTTTGAATTGAAGTTGGAACACAACAGTCTTCTCAGGGCTGTTGTGTTGCTGGTGTTAGTTGTTTCTGATCCTCCTGGATGGTCTAAGAATGGTTTGAACACATCTCCAGGCAGCCTAGGTTCTTGTCCATATGTTAGGTAGAATGGACTAAACCCTGTTGTGTTGTGTTTTCTGATCCTGCAGGCCCATAGTGCCATATCCAAGTACTCATCCCAGCAGTGAATGTCTCCATTGATATACTTACATAGCATCTGTTTCAGTATCCCATTGAGACGTTCACATTTTCCATTGGTCCATAGGTAGAAGGCTGATGTGAGTTTGTATTTCAGTTGGATCTTCTTGGTGTAGTGTACTAGGACTTGTGACATGAAGTTTGATCCTCTGTCTGTCAGGATCTCTGCAGGGCACCCAAATTGCATAACAATCTGTTCATATAAGAACAGGGCTATGGCTTCTCCTGTTGCTGTGGGAACAGCTCTTGCAATTGGCCAATTAGTTATGTAGTCTACTGCAACAAGGATCCATTGGTTTCCATTTGATGTTGTTGGGAGTTTGCCTATGAAGTCAAGGTGCCATCTGGAAAATGGAGGAGGTATATCCAGTTGAGTCATAGGAGCATGGTGGACATTCTTTTCTGTATTGGCTGCTATTTGGCATTGTGGGCACTGTTTGATCCATTCTTGTATCTGTTTTTGCATGTCTGGCCACCACCATTGTTTGCTAAGTAGACTGTGGATTGTTCATTCTCCAGTGTGTCTAAATGCTTTGTGGAAGTTGTTCACCAAGTCTGCTTGCCACACATAAGGTGCATATTGGATTTTGGTTTCAGTTTCATTAGAGGTTGTCTTTCTATAGATAGTGTCCTCAGTGATAAAGAAATGGTGTTTCTCTTTGCTCAGCTGTTCCTTGTATTCTTCAGGCCACTCTTCTTTGGGTGTGAGGTAGTATTGTGGCCAGTCAGATGGATCAGTTAATGCAAGGCTGTAAAGATACTTGGGTTCCATGGGTTTACTTTCTTTGGATTCTCCTTGTTCCAGTTGGGAGAGCACATCAGGGACATTGTTCTCTTTGTCAGGCTTGTAGACAATCTTGGGGTTGTATAACTCCATCTCTGCTATCCATCAAACAAGTTGAGGTGTAGGTTTTACTTGGCTCCAGAAATATTATAAAGGTAAGTGGTCTGTATACACCTTGTATGCTTGCCCTTTGATCACACAGTGCCAGGTTCTCAGTGCATGCATAATTCCTAGCAGTTCCCTTTCCTGAGCAGGGTAGGATTGTTTGGCCTTGGAGAGCTTCTTGGATTCAAAGGCAAGAGGTTTCCACTGGTTTTCTTTATCTTCCTGCAATAGTACTGCTCCTACCCCATAATCAGATGCATCTGTTTCTATGCAGAAAGGTTTTTTCATGTCTGGTGCTTGGAGTATGGGTACAGTGCTTAGCTTTTCTTTTAGTAGTTTGAAACTACTCTGACATTCTTTGGTCCACACCACAGGTCTCTTTTTTGGCCCTACACCTAGTGTAAGATCAGTAATAGGTGCTACAATGCTTACAAACTTTGGGATAAAGTGTTAATAGTATTGTGCAAGGCCAATAAATTGGCATACCTCTTGCACATTGGTGGGAGGTTTCCATTCCTTGATTACTTTGATCTTGTCTGGTGAGGGGAGTATGCCTTCTTGGAGTACCTGGAATCCCAAGAACGTGAGCTGTTTCTTGTTAAATTCACATTTCTTAAGGTTGGCTATCAGTTTGGCTTTTCTCAGGCATTCTAGTACATAGTGTACATGGATCTTGTGTTCTGCTTGTGTCTTGCTGAAGATTAGGATGTTGTACAGATATACTAATGCAAACTTGTCTAGGCAATCACCAAGGACCTTGTTCATTAGGTGTTGAAAGGTAGGTGGTGCATTAGTAAGACCAAAAGGCAGTACCAAGAACTCATATTGTCCATATCATGTATTGAAGGCTGTCTTGGGCACGTCTCTTGGTTGGATTTGTACCTGATGGTAGCCACTCTTCAAGTCCAAACTGGTAAAGTGCCTTGATCCTTTTAGATGCTCCAGGCATTCATCAATACGTGGTAGTGGATGGTTATTATGGATAGTTACTTTGTTGAATGCTCTGTAATCTATACACATATGCATGGTTCCATCCTTCTTCTTTACAAACATGATTGGAGCTCCCCAAGGTGAAGTGCTTGGTCAAATGAGGCCTAACTCCAGTAATTCATTGAGTTGTTTCCTTAGTTCCTCCAGTTCTTTAGAGCTCATCTTGTATGGTGGCCTACTGATAGGGTTGGCATTTCCTGTCTCAATTACATGGTGTATGTCTCTTTTGGGCGGTATACCAGGGAGCCCTTTTTGGAATACGTCTTGAAAGTCATTAACCAAGTCTTTTGCAAAAGGGTCTATAGGTGTTGTCTGGGCTATCTCTTCCAGGTGGAGTAGATAGTATTTGGCCTTTTCCTTGCATATGAGCTTGTTTGCTTGTTTGGCCAATATCATATAATTGAGTTAGTCTATTTTGGGTTTTCTTCTCTTAGGGTGCAGGGTAAACTGTTGGTTGTTTTGATAGAGAGTCTATTGGTTGGTTTGCCAGTCAGGGTGAGGTTTTGTCTTCTTTAACCTGGTGTGTCCTAAGATCAGTGCAAATTTTGTTGGTAGTATAAAAGCTTCCACTGTATCCTGATATCCATTGAGAGATATGTCCATGGTTGCTTTTTGGTTGATGGTAATGACATGTCTTCTGGCTTTTTCAACTGTTTTCTTGGCTATAGGTCTGATTTCCCAGGCATATCTGGCTACTTGTGGAGAGATGTAGTTGGCACTAGCTCCACTATCAATGAGTACCAATATTTGTTCTCCATTGTGCTGGACAGGGTAGAGAGGCAGTTCAGTGTGTTCAGTGGTGTATATTTTTTCTAGATAAGATTGCTCTTGTAATAAGAAGGCTTTGAGGTCTTTATCTTCCTCCATTCTATACTGTTCATAATATTGTTTATTATTTTTAAACGTTTCACTAAACACTTCTCTTGTTGTCTCCTCATATTTGTCATAATCCTGGTACTCTCCATATTCATCACAAGTATGGTATTTGTTGTCATTGTTCACCTTGGAGGCATTTTGGATGGCACACAACCAACCTCCATTTATGGTTGTGCATTCTGAAAATCCTGCTTTTTTTAGTAGTCTTTATCTAGCTTCTTGATGGCATTCAGTCTTGCTTGGCAGTTATGCTTCATGTGTCTTGTCTTCTTACACCAAAAACAGACTACCCCTGAGTGATCCTGAGATTTGGAGTTAAATGTTCTTGTTCTTGGTGGGAGACTCCTAGGCTGATATGGATGGCTTCCTTGTTGGATAATATCCAGGTCCATTGGGGTGGCCTCAGAGTACTCCATTGGTCTAGGGCAGTATGCAGTTAGCTGGGTGGATGGGCAAAAAGGTTGGAAACCTTGTGAAGGAAACATGTTTCTCTGGTCAGTCTGACTTTCATTCTTGTGAGCTAAGGCCATCCTCATGGCCTCCCTGAGTAGCTGCAGCCCATGGATCATAACATTGGTTCTCACATTGGTGCATAACCCCCTGAAAAAGCTGTCTAAGGCTTTGGTGTTTGTCATATTGGGTACATCCAACATGGCATTCCTAAATGCATTGACATATTCTTCCACAGTCCTTCTCTGTTGGAGACTGGCAATATGGTCTCTGGCCATTATTGTGGAGTTGATTGGTCTGAACTCTTTATACAAGAGAGCAACAAAAGTGCTCCATGTATCAATAGTTGGTCCTGTGGCCTCAACATACTGCCATCAAAGCCTGGCTCTATCTCTTAGGAGATTAGTGGTAACAGCTATCTTCTTGAGATCATTATGTTTGTAGAAGTTGGTGTACTTCTCTATAGCCTTTACCCATCCTTCTACTTGTGGTGCATTTTGTTCTCCATAGTAACATTCTGGTGGACTAATATTGATAGGCTTGGTCTGGTTTTCTATTAAGGCCTTGAATGCTGTGGTTAGGGCTTCTGTTAACATAGTCTAGCTGTTTTCTTAAGACATTTCTTTAATTGGGTAGGATGTCTGGAATTCAGATACTAGGATTCTTGTACACTTTTCCCACAGAGTTATTCTTTCTTGGGTTGGTTCTAATTGGTATTCTTCTGGGATATGGGGTACCAGTCTTGTTCTTCTGTATGGTTCTTGATATTCCTAGGGCAGGAGTTCTTGTGTTTTTTCTTCTACCTCAAGCTGGTTCTTGTCTTCTTGATTGTAGGTATCTTTGGGTCCTTGCTCTTTGGCAGTGTTTATATATCTTGGGGCAAAATAAAAAAAAGGTCAGAGAATCTTATACTTCAGCTACCAATTGTTGTCTTTGGGTTTAACCAAAGGAAATCCAGACAGTTCAAAGAGTAAACAAAGTCTGATCTTTATTGATGGGTCTTTCTCTCTTCTTTTATACTTTTCTAATTGATATTGTCTACTAATAAAAGCTATGGAAAAGGCCCCTGTTACTACAGTATCATCCCTGAGATATATGCCTTGCTACTAACTCATCTTCTACCATGTGGTCCCATTTAGGCAATTTGTGTTTCTGTTGACTGGGATGATTGATATTTCTGTTTATGGAAATGTGATTATCCAACACAATAAATAATATTGTTTATGAACAAAATTGTTAATGGATAAAATTGTTTATTATAATAATATAGCTAATAATACTGTAGCTAATACTATACTATTACTATAGTGTTGTGTTCCAACTTCAATTCAAAGATTCTCTATGAATAAGTCAACACAAGTAGTGTACTGTGACATTCAGAATACTCTATGAAAGCTTGAGTGTACACAAGTAACATAGTACATCTCTGTATCATCTCACTGATTGGTTGTAACTACAAATCACCTTCTAAAGCTCAGTGTACTATCAGACACTTAACAAGAGCTATCTTCATTAATAATCCTAACAGAACAATATTGACCTATCAGAGTCAATTGAGTAAAGACTCATAATAATTAATGGTTTCAATAATGGAGTGCTTATCCCAGGAACCAACCATAAGGTCAAAGAAAGTGAATTCTACCATAAGGTAGAATGTCCCCACCAACCATTTAGTTGTAATTGTGAAGCAGCCATAAGGTTGACTATCATGACTACCATAAGGTAGAATAGATTATCCTACCATAAGGTAGAAGCCACTGAAGAATAAGCACCCACCAAAAGTATAAATAGTGAACCTTTCTTTACTCAATAAAAATTATCTTTGTTCAGTCTTGTTAATCTACCTGTCCAAACAATCTCAGTTGGTTTTGTAATAAAAAAAGTATCAAAAAAGATAGGATTAAAAAAATATTAAATTCAAAAGGGAATTAATCAGACTCAAAACAAGATGCTTTTATTAAAACAATTTTGACATGTCTATTTAGTATAAATAGACAAGTGGCTGTGTACTGAATATGATCTATTACTGTTTTAGGATGCTTGTCAAATAATGGCCTGTTCAGTAGACTTTAATATGCATTGTCTTAACTATGAATTATGTTATAAAAAGGAGACAACTTAATAATTGGTCTGTGACTGCTACTGTTGTCTTCATGATTACAACAGGTTGGTTATTTTATTTGAGCAATGAAAATAACATAAACCATTTGTACTAAGTACTTTAAATTATTCAACCTTTAACCACTTATGATATCATTCCAGCTATTATTCATTAATGTTTAGACATCTAAACCTTCAATAAAGTTATTTATATTTAACTCTTTTTAATGTTTCTTTTTATTTTTTTTCCAAGTTGTAAACAATTTTTTAATATTGTCTAATAGTTTCCTATAACCCAGAGATCCTAATAGTTTATGCATGATATTCATTGAATTTACAATTCTTGTATTGTCACTATTGTCCAGAGTTACAATATTTATTAGTGTCTTTTTCTAACCCAAAACTTTTATAGTGTTTGAAATCCTTAAGCAAAAGTGTACTGTTTGGAATAATAAGATTATATTTCTCAAAAATGCAAAGGGTGTATTTCTTCTCACTATTTATGCTAATATACATTTTACATATGTGGAATAACTATAATAGGTTCTACAAGAATAGGTGGTCAAGCCCACTATTTTCAATAATAGAATGGTAGAATATTATTCTCATTGATATAGTTTTGATCATAAAGTTCTACTAGTTTCATTAGATCTTTCTTTGTATAGTCCTTATTGTTCTCCTTACAGAATTGTACATTTTTCAAATTCATACTATAAACTTTTGAATAACATTGAAATAATATATCATTATTCTTTGTTTTATCTGTTATTAATAATATGTCTTTAAACAGGTTGTATAATATATCTTTTAGACTTGATGAAATTAAAGATGTTTGTAATCCTTTGATGTAAAGATTATTATTTTTAAGAATTATATAGTTTTTTTTTGTCTGGGAAATAGATTTTATCTATAATTTTCTCTCAATTCATTGTAAGATATTATTTTCCATTATATTCACCAAATGTATCTTTTAAAAGTGTATTTACTTCTTGGAGAATGTTATTTTCTTTGTTTGGATTTATGTAGAAAATATTATCTGTCACTATATAACACTGAAATTTCTTTATTTAGCATGTATTCTTCTACAAAAATTAAATATTTATATATTTGGGCAAGGGGTTTGTTCTTTAAGACTTGCAGGATCTCAGAGAAAGGCTAGCTGCTCTTGTATATATAGGGGTTGGGTGAGATCTGGTGTGGTGTGTAGGGGGAACTTAGTTCTTATTGCTGCAGGGACTATGGTTGTAGTGGTCTGAAGGGGACACTCTGGGAGCAGATCTGGGGAGGAACAAAAGAATAGGTAACAGAGACTTCTTCTATACATGGACAACCAAAACAAACAAACAAGAGAACAAATAGAAACCAGAGCAAGAACCAACAACTTAACTTGACCTTGGGTATAAACTACCCTACTTTAGGAATCCAGGTTTTTGTTTTGACTTCTTTTTTTTATTAAAATATGCAATTGGCTATTATATATACTATTTTCTGAAACATTCCATTACTGTAAATACTTTTAGTAACTTTATCATATCCCACTTCTTCCACAGCTGTCCATGCAAATAAGTGATGTCTATCCATTTATTCTATATATTTTTTATTTTCTCCAGTAACTGCGCCTGCAACAAATAGATTATAAATTTTATTAAAACTTACAGCAAATAATTTATGTTGCATTCATGTTTGTTTTTAAAGCATTGTGTTTGATTTTATAAATGTATATAATAGGATTTCCCTTTTTAGTATTTTTTGCCATATTTTTTAGTTTAAATCTAGTTTGAATTGTGTTTATTAAAAGATCTGTTACTATGCCAAATTTTATATTGGATTTGTAGAAATAAGAATAGAATTTATTGCTATTAGTTTTTTTAATTAAATCTATAAATTTCATCATTCTTATATTGTGGTCACTATTGCTAGTATTAGTGTTAATGATATTTATATTCATATGGCAATCACAAATATTATATGTTTTTCTATCTTTTGCTAGATCTTCTTTTGTAATTTTACTTTTATAAATTACTTTGATAAAGGTTTCAGGTGAAATATTATTTTTGATAATGATTGAAAGGTACAAAGATGCAAAGTCCATTGTATCAACATTTTCATAAAATTCTTGTTTAGGATTTATTACTTTGGTACCAACAATTAAAAATTTATAATTTTTATTAGTTGTATAGATATTATATATATTGTTATATTCTTTTTTCTTCAAGTATGTATTTAAGATACTTGATCTGAATAGATAAATTATTGAAAATTCATTGTTGTAATATTGCTGAGATACCATTTTTATACCTTTGAAGAATAAGCATTTCTTGAAAAGATCTCATGTAAGAGTTATATCTTTGGAACAATATGACCCTACTAAAGAAATTTCTTTTTCACCAGATAACTCCATATCAATTTGTGTATATGATACTTTATATTTCTGCTTTTTTTTAGAAAAGTTTTTTGTTCTTTAGTATATTTGTTTGGGGAAGTATTATTTTCCTTGCAGTAAATAAATTCACTCCAACCATCTAGGAAATCTTTAAAATAAAGTTTTTCTGCTTTTCTTAGGACATTTGTCAATGAAAGGATATGCCATGTATCTAATAGCCAGATGCCTTCAATAAGTTTGATATAACCTTTAAAGTCCACATCACTATCAGACATACCTCTAATATTTAGGTCTATTCCTAATTTCAGAATTAGACAGGTTATATCAAATGGTTTGCAGATTTTTCTATCTTTTGAGGCAAATTGTTTTGACATCAAGCTATTAAATTCTACAAGAAAACAATTTTTTATTGATGCTAGAAAGTTTATAAATGCATTGAACATATCCTTTTTATCATTATCCCCTTCAAACCATCTTGTTATTCCTCTTTTATTGTTTAGGAATTTTTTGTTTAAATTTTTTTTAACAGACCAACATTTTTTTCTTATTAATAAATTGTTTTTGTAGTATTCAAATGATATCATACCAATAGTTGAGTCTATAAAAATTACTTTCACAAATATTTAGACCATTGAAAATGTTTTCAAAATCAAATACTACTACATTTTCCTTACAGTTCTGAAAATAAATTGAATCAAAAGAGAATATTTTTCTGTTCAACTCTTTTTCTTTGTGGATTTTTTTGTTCATCCATTTCTTGCTTATATCAACACTATCTAGTGTCGATGTAACGGTTGGATCTTTATATGTTATCTCTTTCTTATCATTGGTAACATTTTTTCCACTATTATTATTGTCATCAGAGTTTTCTTCATTATCTGAATTATTATCATTATTATCATGATAATTTTCTTCATCTTTTTTAAAGAAATCTTTATCTAGTTCCATAGCACTTTCTCCCCAGAAATAATCATAAACTTTGTATTTATGTTTTACTGATTCTGGTGCATGAACTACAAAGGCTTTGTGTTTCATGTTTACCCAAACAACTATCAAACAATTTAGAAGCACTTTAATTCTATTTTTGCTCTCCATGTTAGTATCATAACATTCACAGGGAAAATAATTTGATAGAAGAAATATTGGCAATTTCTTTTTGATATAATTTGTTTTATATTGGTTTGGTATATTCAGCCTTTGTTTTTCAGTTGGTCCTTGGAGGATTTTATTCAAGAAGGTTACTGGAATTTGCCCTTTGAATTAATTATAATAGAGGTAATCTATAATATCCTCATCATAATCATTCCAAGAATTATTTGCAGATGGTATTTCAAAGCCATTATGGCCAACTTTATCTAATACTTTAATAACACCATTTGTTTTACCAGTATTACTAGGGCCACAAATAAATACTTGGGGTTCTTTATATTCATTTGTAAATTCAAAGTCCAAATTAAACAGTGTTATCTTTTTTAGATCTTTCTTGTTCTTCTTTATTTCTTTCTTTCATTTTGCATGATTGTAATAATTTAAACCGTATTCAAGTTGGTGGATATCATAGATTGTACCAGGATATTTTCAATAAAATTTACAATATCCATACCATTATATATTAGTTCAAATCCAATCTGCTTTTTCTTGTCTTTCATTGATTTTAAAACATAGTTGGGATCAAAATTATAGAGGATACAATTATCTTTGTTACTATAATCTTGATTCAATGTTTTTATAATACATTCAATGAGACTTTTTTTATAATTCACCTTTTTAATATTTGGATAGAATCCTTCAATGTCAAAACAATCTTTATTGGACAATTTTACTTGATTTGTTGTGTTCCAACTTCAATCCAAAGATTCTCTATGAATAAGTCAACACAAGTAGTGTACTGTGACATTCAGAATAATCTATGAAAGCTTGAGTGCACACAAGTACCATAGTACATCTCTGTATCATCTCACTGATTGGTTGTAACTACAAATCAACCTTCTAAGCTCAAATTATTATTGGACACTTAATGAGCTGCCTTCATCTATAAATCCTTAGTGGATTAAATAAGACCTATCAAAGGCAATTAAAAGTGAAGACATAATAGATGGCTCTATAATGGTGTGCTTATTCAATGAACCAACCATAAGGCTCCAACATGTAGTCTACCATTAGGTAGAACACCTACACCAACCATAAAGCTACACCTATGTAAACTACCATAGGATAAATTATCTACACCAACCATATGGTTGCATCTATCAATAAGCTATGCCATGGACTAATCATTAACTACCAAAAGGTAGAATGCCACTGAAGGATAAGCACCCACAAAAAGTATAAATAATGAACCACTCTTCACTTAATAAAAATTATCTTTGTTCAGTCTTGTTACTTTCTACTTGTCTGAATAATCACATGATTATAGCAGTTAAAGTAGATATGGTAGTGTGGCCTATCCATATCTTTTAAACCATCTTTGTTTGTGTGGTACTCCTTTACTGCCATAAATTCTTTCAAGTTGTCTCTAAAACCCTTGAACCCTTTTAAATGTGTTTCATTTGGTTTATACATATCTGCATTTTTGGTAGAACCACATTTATAAAAGTTTAAGATATTTTTAAGATTTATTTTTTCATTGAACTTTTTCCTCTCATCAATATCTACTGGTAAAAAATAAGTAACAAAACCCTTTTGGTTTCTCCTGTTGTAATCATGAAGACAACAGTAGCAGTCACAGACCAATTATTAAGTTGTCTCCTTTTTATAACATAATTCATAGTTAAGACAATGCATATTAAAGTCTACTGAACAGGCCATTATTTGACAAGCATCCTAAAACAGTAATAGATCATATTCAGTACACAGCCACTTGTCTATTTATACTAAATAGACATGTCAAAATTGTTTTAATAAAAGCATCTTGTTTTGAGTCTGATTAATTCCCTTTTGAATTTAATATTTTTTTAATCCTATCTTTTTTGATACTTTTTTTATTACAAAACCAACTGAGATTGTTTGGACAGGTAGATTAACAAGACTGAACAAAGATAATTTTTATTGAGTAAAGAAAGGTTCACTATTTATACTTTTGGTGGGTGCTTATTCTTCAGTGGCTTCTACCTTATGGTAGGATAATCTATTCTACCTTATGGTAGTCATGATAGTCAACCTTATGGCTGCTTCACAATTACAACTAAATGGTTGGTGGGGACATTCTACCTTATGGTAGAATTCACTTTCTTTGACCTTATGGTTGGTTCCTGGGATAAGCACTCCATTATTGAAACCATTAATTATTATGAGTCTTTACTCAATTGACTCTGATAGGTCAATATTGTTCTGTTAGGATTATTAATGAAGATAGCTCTTGTTAAGTGTCTGATAGTACACTGAGCTTTAGAAGGTGATTTGTAGTTACAACCAATCAGTGAGATGATACAGAGATGTACTATGTTACTTGTGTACACTCAAGCTTTCATAGAGTATTCTGAATGTCACAGTACACTACTTGTGTTGACTTATTCATAGAGAATCTTTGGATTGAAGTTGGAACATGACATAGGGATATATGATGGTAGTTGCTTGGTAGTGCTGAGTCACCCTTCTTGAAAATGGAAAAGACTGCAGCATGGTGCCATAGTGAAGGAGTGTAGGACCATTGCCAGCATAATCAAAACATAAGGGAAAGGATTGGGGAAACAATGGGGATAATGGGCTTCAGCATCTCAGCCTTCAAGTGATCAGAGCCAGGTGCTTTTCTGTTGGGTAATAGCTTGATACACTTGCTAACCATGGCAGTAGAGAACATAGTGCTGAAGGTACCAGAGGGACATAGGGGTGGGGAGCATAGGGGTTCATAAGGGACACTAGCTACAGAAGGGGAAGAATATGAAAGAGGAACATAGGGGGTGGGGGAGGATACATAGGTAGGGGAGGTGCTTGAAGGAGAGTCAGGGGAGGGAAAGGGAATAAGGGGAGCATAGGGACCAGGAGGGGAAGGACAGGACAAAGGAAAGATATCTTCACTATACACCTGTGCAAGATGAGAAGCCATTACCTCTACTGCCTTGGACAGACCATCAGCATGGGAAAAGGAGAGTGAAGACTGGTGACATTTCTTGAGCTGCTTCACCTTGGCTGTTGCCTTGGCAAAGTTTGTCTCCAGAGACCTGCAAAAGTTCTGCCATGACTGGCATTTGGCTGCCTGGACATCAGACCTGAATCTGGCATGTGCTTGCTTGTGTTGGGTCCACAAGTGCACCTTGTCAATACCTGTTGCATACTGCCACTGCCTATAGCAACTTTCTCTGTTTTCAGCAGCTTGTTGGAGAGCAGGTGTCCAGTACTTCTTCCAGTGGGAGGGGCAAGGCCTTTTGGTTCCCAGAGCAGTGTCCAAGGATGTATAGATGCACTCATTGAGCTGATCATTGAGATCATCAATGGGTGGGTGTGATGAAGGAGGGGAGGTGACAAGGGAGTGTAAATGAGTGGAAAGGGGGGAGGAAAGAGTGGTAAAGGTGTTGGCATAGAGGTCACATGGATCCTGTTCTTTCAAATGTGCTAGATTCCAGAGGCACCTTGGGTGGATGGTTGAAGAAGAAGGGGAAGAAGATGAAGAAGAAGGCAAGGACATATCATAAGAAAAAGAAAGTGACATAAGATGATGATCAGACCCAAGGGAAAGATCAGTGTTGATGTGCATAGAAGGGGAAGACATATCAAAGTTGCATAAGAATAGGTTGAGGATACTTGAGCATGTGCATTGCTG